>OW964555.2:30600000-31012172 GCA_943138885.2 Tholera decimalis
TTCTAAGTTAAATTAAATCTACTGTCTTAATATTGCCAACTAACTTACTTTCAAGGGGAGGAGCGAGACAACCCCGACACAAGTGTTATTAACTACTTACTGGGGCTGTTTCATCCACATTTGTTAATGTTACTGTTTGAGACATAATAAACAATTTATTATTATTAATTTAATTATTATATTATTATTATTATTATTTACACAAATTCACTTTCAGCGTCCGTTTAGAATATAAATTAGTTAAAATATATTAAAGTCACCTTTGACTTACGCATATTACGTACCTAACACAATTCAAACAAGACTAAACGAAATAACAAATATTACGAACTTATTGTAAAAAAACCAAGATATAATTTCATTATAAAGCAAAATGTACCTAAACTTAAAGTAATAGATTCTATTTTTAATTACCATACTCGGCCACTTTCATGTTTCAATCAAGTGTAGCTGCGCCAACCGTTCCACGAAACGAATCGGCCCGAACGTTTTCGCTTTCGCTTTACGCGTTGCATATGGTTATTTTGTGAACTAGTTTATCAGAGAACGGTAGACTGTTTATCCGTTGATGCCAAAGAAACAATCTAAAAAACTGTTCGTTTAATAAACGACCACTACTAGTTGGAAACCACACGTCATCCTCCGTACTCGCCAGACCTCGCTCCAACGGATTACCATTATTTTCGAGATTTGGACAATTTCCATGTTCTTCCCAAGAGGCCGAACAAAATGCTTTCACACAGTTTGTCGAATCTAGATTCCGAGAGTCATCTGTCTGTCGCATATGAGGGTAAATACACACATCAAAAGTGTCTAGGGATCAAGCATTTTTATGCGGATTTCTTGAGATTGAGATGTGGCTTTGTAATAAATTTATGATTTTATAAATTTATATGGATCCTTTTTGGTGCATTTCATAATTTGAAACAGGAACTGTTAATCAAATTCGAGTAAAAGATGAAAATCAGCTGTCAATATTTTCCCTATAAAAACATACAACGCATTGAAGACATTATTAGTGCTACTGTTTCCCTACTACTGATTAAAACCAACGTTATTATGGAGCGGCGACGTCATTTAAGCAGGGAAGAAATGCTCAGAGCCGTGGGAATGATAGAAGCTGGTTCCCGGCAACGTACTGTGGCTTTAGCTCTGAATACAAGTCAGAGTGTTATCAGTCGACTTTGGACACGTTACCGAAGCACTGGTACCGTGGCTGAGCGCCATGGAGGACGGTATCGCTACACCACACGGAGACAAGACCGATACATTCAAATCTTAACTCGAAGAGCTCCAACAATAACCGCCATGATGTTAGCCGTGAGGCTCCATCACTCTTCAGGGAACTTAATTAGCGACCAAACAGTCAGAAACCGCTTGCATGAAGTGAACCTTCATTCCCGAAGACCGCTACGGGTACCACCTATAGCAATGCACAATCGTAGGATTCGATATCAATGGGCTCTTGAACACAGAAATTGGGCAGAAGAACAATGGCGTTTCGTGTGCTTTTCTGATGAGTCTCGTTTTGGTATGAGACCGGATACAAGACGTATACGACACTGGAGAACCCCTGGACGCCAACAGCGATTAAAATCCTGCCAGGAAGTCCATCCTTATAGTGGTGGAACCATCATGGTATGGGCGGGTATTTGGATCGGCGGAAGAACTGAGTTGATTTGGATCAGAGGCAACCTCAACGCTCAAATTTATGCTGAGACGATTGTATCTGACGTCATCGTTCCTCTACAAGTGCAAATCGGTCCCTTATTTCAGTTAATGCATGATAATGCACGACCGCACACCGCAAGAGTTGTAAGACAGACTCTCGCCGCAGCTAACATCAATGTCCTGCTCTGGCCTGCTCAGTTGCCAGACTTTAACCCGATTGAGCATGCATGGGATATGCTACAGAGAAGAGCTCTGCCGAATATGGAGGGTATCCAGTCGCAAGAAGACCTTTTTTTGTTGTTGCAACGAACATGGGCGGCCATTCCACAGCGTGATTTGGATGAACTCATTTTGAGTATGCCAAACCGATGATCTTGTGTTGTTAGTGTTCGCGGTAGAAACACGGATTATTAATTGTTTAAGTTACCCAATAAAATTTTAAAGAAAACTGTTATTTTATTTCAGTCTTTTTTTCGAACTTTAATGTTAGTGGTTCAAATGTCAAAAATCCCTTTATTAGGAAAATGGCAAATTTCTTTATTAATGCAAAGGTGACTAGGTTTATCGTTACTGTGACAAACGAAAACACTTTATTTGATGAATCCTTAAAGAAAATTTTAATTAATATCAATCAGGAGAAAAGTTATTGCAAAAATATATGTTGATCCCTAGACACTTTTGATGTGTGTATTTTGATTAAGTAAGTTAAGTTAACACTTCTCATCAGAAAAATCGAAACACTTCCGTTTTTATGGTTTCTGTCCTAATTTAACACAAAAGAGTTTTCATTCCATGAAAAAATTCACATGATTGTATAGCTGGTAGTTTGGCCATTACAGTGATAAGCGAAAATTCAAAATTAGAAATTCATTTGTTTATCGTATAAATGAAATGATTCACTGTTTTGAGACAAATGTGTGTTTAGAGTTGGAGTATATTTCACCTTTGAAAACTAAAAATTAGCGCTTATCTTAAAACTTTTTGTTCTTTATTTGTTTACTGTGACTTTGGGACGTCTTACAGAAACTAGAGGAAGGTTTAGTCAAATATCGACGCCAACGTCGAATTATTGGTTGGAAGAATGTTCTTATGAAATACCGCGGCTCCGGAGCGCAAGAGTAACCGAAGGTATAGGAGTTTTTAGTTAATAGAAGTCAGACACTCTCGCTACATCCAGGGCCGGAGGACAAAGGAGAATGCCAAGTTTCGGCTCGAATCATGTAGCGTCCGACAGACTTTCTAAAATAATGATAATTCATTATATAAAACAATAAGAATTATACAGTATAAATAAAATCTGTAGAAATACACCATTTAAAAGTAATTTTAAATAGATATTCAATTTATCAACACGTTATCTATCTACAATTTCAATTAGAAATGTTGCCAATACCAAAATAAAATAATATCGATACGAAATTGCACTTGCAAATCGATTACATTAATATCATTATGAACCTACGTATATGAATTTATTTCTTACAAAAATTGTAACTCCTAATTCTTATAATAATAAATAATGTATAGTTATATTTTTTTAAAGTTTTATGATAATGTAATAATTCAATTCAATTATCGATACAGTGTAGAATAGTTATATAGTGCTGGCAAAACTTGATCTTGTAGTTGACACTGATAATTGTCAAAAGTTTTACTTCTCCCGCGTTTTATGACAAGCGACGAAGTGTCTTATGTGTTTTTTGAATTTTGTGTTGTTTATTGCTGTGTATATAATTATGCGAGGATAAAGTGCCAAAAAATTAAAAATCATTAATCTAATTATTCATTTATTTATTTATTTATTTACTTTATGGAGGACTTACAGCTAATAAAACCATAAAAAAAAGGAATACATAGTCGCCAGAGAGCCAATAACAAGTCCTCACGTTTAGACTTATACTAAAATAAAGTTATAAGCAATAAACAAGCAATAATAAATCTAATTATAAATTAAAGATACAATTTACACAGTAAGAATACATAATATATAAAGATTTGCTTGCAATGAGTCAACAGCATAACATAACCACTAACGCTTGAAAAAGTTTAAGCTTAAGCACCTTCTGGCTGAGTTCACACTAGTTGTGAAAGGATCCAAATCATACTACTTGCATATCTCATTAAAAGTTCTGCTTGCGCGCACAATACAGCTATTTTGCCTATAATTAGATGATGAATGAGGTATATATATAGGAGGATTAAAGCGCAATATTTTGTTAGGTACGTTAAAATAAAATTTAGAAAGTAGTTCTGGACTATCAATATTATTGTGGAGGATTTTCAATAAATACAAACAGTCTGCAATATTACGCCGATCTACCAGTGGCAACAGGTGGTACTTCTTACAGAGTTGATGATAACCTGCTGAATGATATGGAATCTTTTGATGGAAACAAAGATATTTGATGAACCGTTTCTGTATATTTTCAATCCGGTCGATGTATTTATGATACCTTGGATTCCATATCTGAGACGCATACTCGAGCTGACCTCTTACAAAAGTGCAATACAATATTTTGAGCGTTTTAGCATCTGTAAAGCATTTAGAAAGACGCATTATAAATCCCAGCAGTTTCGATGCTTTTTTGACTATGGCGTCAATGTGTGTATCAAAAACTAACTTACTATCTTGAAAAACGCCCAAGTCACGGATAGTATTGCACCTTGGCAAGTTTTGGCCCGCCAAAGTATAAGTATAGTTTATTTCATGTTATTGTTAAAATTAGAAGTGTTAAGTGGTCAACTTCGAAGAATTACTTTGTTTGGTATACTTCTTATAGAAAACTAATTATACAGTCAAATTCGATAATTATTTTCCTTTTTTATGATAATTATATAGTTCATCTTTGTCGGTTCTAGCCGAGTCTCGAAGGAAACCTTGGCATTCTCCTTTGACGATTAACGCTTAGAACTACAGTCCAAGCTCTCAATAACTCCCACTATTAGTAACTGCTTTCTATACTGACGCAGCTAAGTACTTGATAAAATAAATTCGAAGCGGAATTTATAAATTATTAACCGACTTCAAAAAAAGGAGGAGGTTGTCAGTTCGTCGGTTTTTTTATGTATGTTCCCCGATTACTGGAAGATGACTGGACCGATTTGAAACATTCTTTCTTTTTTGTTTAAAAGGGTACACTATCTAGTTGGTCCCATTGTCGACACGTCAGGATCTGATGATGGAATCATTTTTTTTAAATTACTGATTGGCCCACTCTTGACCTCAATCTCGCCTGATGGTAAGCGATAGATGAGGTCTAAGATGGGACGAGCGAGCCCAGAAGATGCCTATTTACTCGTGCTTTAAAGGCTTAAAAGGTCATAAGTGGCAGGGAACACAGAAGCCGGCAGAGAATTCCACAGCTTGGCTGTGCGCACAATAAATGTGGAGGAGAACCGCTTGGTACGACAAGACGGTATATCAACTAAGTGTGGGTGGTACCCAGCCGTGTGTCTGGTAGACCGGTAGTGAAAGGGAGATGGAGAAATCTGTAGAAAACCGACAGGCAAGCAATGGTTCGCCGATGAGCCAGGCTATGAAGCTTGTCCACTAGCACCTCGTCGCCTATAAGCCTTTTAGCTCTGCTGCTAACTTTGCAGAGCCATCCCACAAGTGAGATCATGGATAAATCGAGGGAACTCTTCAAATATTATAGGCACACCTATAGTGATTTACGTATTTTTTACAGTAACTTGTGCAGTTGCTCTCGAAAAGCACCATTTGGTGAAGTGGAACTGATGATGAAGATCACAGATGGCCACCGGAATTTCGTGGGTTGCGATTCGATTACTTAAATATCGTTGTTAAGCACTTTATGCTTTATTTATCGTTACAACGCATATGGTAAAGTGGAGCTGATGGTGAAGTACCAGGAGAGCTCATCAAAAATTAACGGCTCTGCATCGGGAAAAACAATATTTTGTAAAAGGTGATAAGTAGTTGACAGGCTTTTGTATCTAGCTTTGCTTTTGCAACTAACTTTTGTGAAAGCATGAAGAAAACTTTTTAACAAAAAATAAAACCGACGTCCATATTAAAAATACAAAGCCGAAAATAATATTAAATTCGGAAGTCGGTGTCAAAAAAAAGAGAATATACAAAACCATGTCACCGACTACCAAAATTAAAGTATGACAGAAATTAATATACAACGTGTAATTTAATAGTACATTGTGTATTAAGGGCGGTAAGTAAGGAATTACGATCGAGGGTCTAGTAGAAGCCCGAAGTCGGAGACTGAGGGCTTTCTGAGTCGAGGTTCGTAATTCCCGTACCGCCCGTGAAACATACAATGTTTTTCATCACATTTGCAAGTAAATAAATAAAATTATAGGGCAGAAAAAACTTATTTATTAAAATTAAATTTATAGTCACTGTACATCATCATTAATTGTTTTTGCTGCATGGATAATATCTGGCGGTGTTGCATTTAAATCACACTCATCGGACGACCGCGACGCCGACGACATTTATTATAACTTTTTTACTTGTCTTCAAATACAAAAGGTAAATAATTATGAATTATAGCTTTAATACACAAGTCAGCACAACTATTATTACGTAACTTACGAAATAAGTGAACTATTTTTAAGCGGATGGCGGGCTTTATGCCCACACCACAGATTATACAAATGTTTCGTTCAGAAACGTTAAGGGCAAATACTTACGTAGGTATACTGCCATGACGGAGTGAAAAAAATAAAAATAATTTCGACGGTTTAATACAAAAAAAAGTATTAAAATCGATTATTAAGAACATTAGTTGAGTATTTAAGTAACATGTAGCGCGATTGCAATGACATTCCTGTTTAGATAACATTTTAAGAAAAATTTTCAATTGCGTGTAAACTCGTTGCTTGGACTTGCATGACCTGTGTGCTGTAATATAATTAAAAAAAAAATTACTTACCGACCTTGGGTTTCATGACAAAAAGAAAGCCCGAGGGTTTTATATGGGGCATTACGGCCAAGTTAACCTGTATGTTTAGATACTGTTTACGTGCAAGTGTGATGAAAAGGGTATACAACGTGTAACGGAAACCCCATATCAATCCAAAAGGGCTGAAGACAATATCTGGTATGGAGTCTCTATGCCCAGTTTCAGCACAAAATAAGTGACTCAAAGAATTGATACGAAATTATCGATTTCATATGTTTCTTGAATATCAATCATAACAAACGTGTCACAGCACTACGAGGGTCAATAACTTTCCACGTCCCTTGCCTATAACACGATATTTCTCTTCAATCTTCTTAATTTGAAAAATTCAGTCTCTGGTATCAATGTATTGAAATTTCTAATTAGTTCCACACATGAAAACATAGGATTACCAAACCCTTGTCATATCGGTTGTTATCATCCAAAGAAGCCGTGCACTTGGTATGTATGTATATACCCTTTAAATTACACGTTGTATACAAACCAAGTGCACGGCTTCTTTGGATGATAATAAACGATATGGCAAGGGTTTTCTAATCCTATGTGTACATGTGTGGAACTTATTAGAAATTTCAATACATTGATACCAGAGACCGAATTTTTTAAATTAAGAAGAACGAAGAGAATTATCGTTTTATTGGCAAGTGACGTGGAAAGTGATGAACCTCATAGTGATGTGACACGTTTGTTATTATTGGTATTGAAGAAACATACGAAATCAACAATTTGGGGTCAATTCTGTGAGGCACTTATTTTGAGCTGAAACTTTGCATAGAGACTCCATACCAGATGTTGTCTTCAGTTATTTTGGATAGATATGGGGTTTCCGTTACACGTTGTAGAAGACGGTTTTATTTTTTGTTAAAAAGTTTATTTAAGTAGATTTTTGTCTGAATTGAACTTAAGTTACACATATATAAAGCTGACATTTCGTTATCAATCGGAAAAACAGTTCGGAACTCTCTTCCGGCTTCATACATGACCATTCAGCCTTTAGAACAGGCATCTGCTGGGCTCGCGTCCCATCGTAGACCTCATCTATCGCTTAATATCTGGCGTGATCGAGGTCAAGGGCGGGCTTATCCGGAAGAAAAACCTTTTACCGACTAAAAATCCACCCCGTTCCTTCAGTTGCCATTGCGCTCTGGGGCATAGGTAACTAATTAGTTGGAACATTCCCGCAACCCCGAAAGTGCAATAGGCTACGGTTCTAAAATACTCACTGCTCTTAGTGTGTTTGCCATCATGTCTAGGTCTGCGACGACGCGTGTGTATAGTATCCCGTCGCATGGCCGTAGGTCGCGGAACTCCGTGCAGCTTGAAGTACAGTCCGCAAGCGTTGCAGACCATCTCGCCGCGGGCGTCGCGCCTCCATATCGTGGTAGTGTGTGTGCCGCAGTTGCTACAGGAAAGTTCGACGCGCGGCGCCGAGCGGGCGGACCCTGTACCGCCCGGAGTCGATGATGCTTCGGGTGGCTCCTGCTGCAAAGAGGGATGGTAACATAACAGGATAAGTTATTGAGCTTCATTATGTCTCCTTTTGTGTCAAATCTGCTGAAAGATCGCTTTCAGCGATAATACCGCCTATTGAATTAATTAATCTAAACAAAGGCGGACTTAATACCTTAGGCATTTTCTACCAGTCAACCGTGGGTGGTGAAGAGGCATCTTCATGGCAAGTGCATAAAAAATGAACTTAGTAGATAATATATGTATTGTATCGCCCTTTTAGTCCTTATTTGTTTCTGTTATGGTGTACAATAAAGTGTATATCTATATAGCTATATGATTTTGAAGGTTGTAGTTGGTAAATCATCATCTGTTTAGCCTTTTTCCCAACTATGTTGGAATCGGCTTTCAGTTTCATCGGACGCAATTGATTACTAATGGTAAAAAAAAATTTTAACAAAAAATAGAACCGACTTCCATATCAAAACACTACAAAGCTAAAAATAACTTTAATTTCGGTAGTCGGTGTTATTGGTTTTGGCTTTTCTGTTTTTTTCACACCGCCTTCCGAAATTAAAGTTATTTTTACGGTTTAAGACATTTATTTCTCAAAAAGAATACACTTCACTTAATATGAGAAATACAAGTTAATTAATTAAAAACATTAATATTGTTATACAGACAATAGGTAAGTACTCATACATAAATTGCTTGTCGCAGTTAGAATATACTTTTCCCTCACTACCCACATGTAGCTAGAGAAGCTAATAGATGAGTGAACATTACGTGTCGTTCCTTGATAGTAACTGTATAGCAATTAGTTATTTGGTAATTTGTTATAATTTGTTTTATTTAAATTTAAACTTAAACTCGAGAAAAAACCTTCGTGATGTGGTGCTTTACGGTTTTTTTGAATAAGCTAAATGACTGAATCTCTTTTACGTCGCTTGGCAATTTGTTATATAATTCTGCTCCTTCGTATAATATACTTTTCTTTCCGTAGTTAGTTCGTGGTGGTCTGAGACAGATATTGTTTTTTCGTCTAGTGCTGCGTTTTTGTGTTTGTCCTTTTGTTGTAAATGTTATTTTAGAATAATTTTTTTATGTAGCAGCTTGTATACTAGGATGCATGTGTTATACTCAAATATATTTGTGATAGTGTCATCAATTTAGTTTCTTTGTAAATTTTTTCTGTAGGTGTTAGATAGTGATAGTGAAAAAGTAATTTAATTAATTTATTTTGACATATTTCTATTTGCTTAATATTTGTTTTTGCTGCAGTACCCCAAACTTCTATTAAGTAGTCTAAGTGGGGTTTTACCATGGAGTTGTAGATAATATACCTAACGGACTTTGGTAAACAACGAACAATACCGCGAAGCGCGCCCATAACAGAAGATAACTTAGACCTTAATATGTCTAGGTGCGGTTGCCATGTCAGATGTTTGTCTATATAAAGTCCAAGATACTTTTCTGAACTAACTTCGGTTATGGGTTCATTATTCATGTATAAATTTGAATGACTTATGATTTTTTTATTCTTAGCTCTGAATATAATGTAATTAGTTTTAGTTGTGTTAACAGTCAGTAAATTATCTTGGAACCATTTAAAGAGAATGTCCAGATCCTTCTGCGCTTGTTTAATGATCTGTTCAGTGTCATTGCCAAACACAAATAAACTGGTGTCATCAGCATATAAAATTATGTCACCTGTTAAATTTAGGTTATGAATGTCGTTTACATATATAATAAAGAGCAAAGGTCCAAGAATAGATCCTTGCGGCACGCCGTAGGTAATGGATTCAAAATTACTTTCTGTGTCACCAATACGAACAATTTGCTGTCTATTTGAGAGATATGATCGAAATACGTCAAGAGCTGTTTCTCGGATGCCAATATCATAAAATTTTTGGAGTAGTAAACTATGGCTAATTGTGTCAAATGCCTTTTTCAGGTCGATAAATATTCCAAGTGCTGTGCGTTTTTCATCAATATTATTTTTCAGGGTTGTCACAAGGTCGATTGTTGCAGTTAACGTATTGGATTTTGCGCGGAAACCATATTGCTTTTCTGAAAAGAAGTTAACAGTTTTAAGATAATTATCTAAACGACTGTATAATATTTTCTCATAGATTTTAGATATTGTTGGAAGAACGGAGATAGGGCGATAATTGCCGGGTCAGTTTTTTTTCCTGACTTAAATATTGGACTCACTCTTGCTATTTTGAGAGGATCAGGAAAGAAACCAATTTGTAAACACTTATTAATGCTCATTGTAAGTTTAGTCAATATTAAGTTTTTGATGCATTTTATGGTTTTGCAACTTACGTCTAATCCCGTGCTAGTATTTGTATTGAGATTATCTATGATTTTGCTAACTTCTTCTTCAGTAGTTGGAGTTAGATTAAGTAGTTCGCATGTATTAGACTTAGCCTTTTGTGTATTTGCCTGTAAAGGTGTGTTATTTTTATGTGTTATGATTTTGTTTGCTAAAATTGACCCGATAGTAGCAAAAAAGGTATTAAAATAATTGCATATTTCTTTAATGTCCGAAATTTGGCCTATAGGTGTATCTAATTTTGGAGGAACCAAGCACGATTTTGCTTTGTTTCCAGTTAAGTTACTGATTAGCTTCCACATCTTTAAAGGTTTTTTCTCGCAGTTTTTAAACGCTTTATAATAATATTTACTTTTACTATTCCTTATTTGTACAGATACTGCAATTCGTAAGGCTATGAACTTTTTAGTAATTGATTCATCATTTGGATTTGCCTTGTGAGTAGACCAGAGTTGATTCCTTTTAGATATCATTACAATAATGTCCTTGTTAATCCAGTCAGATTTCAGTGGATTTTGAATTTTGAATTTAGTCAATCTATTTTTATATATTGCTCCTTAATTACTTGTTCGAAGCTATTGTAGTCTTCAGTGATGTTAGTAGCTGTGCTTTCTACTGTATGGTGTAGTGCTGCGTAGTCTATAGTGTGATACATTATTTTCTTTTTAATTTCCGGTGTATACTTGCCAACTTCTAGATATATCTGCTTGTGATCTGACATTGGTGATTCCACTATTGCCATATGAAATTTATGATTTTTTAGATTGGATGAGACATGGTCAAGAAGTGATAGCTTTGTAGGTGTTTCGCGGGTGCTAAAATTTGTTTCAATTTTGTTCAAGATTATGTGTCCATTTTCCAGCAGTACTTTTGTGTAATTATTGACAGATCGGTTAGGATTTAGTAGGTCGTAATTGAAGTCACCGAACACCAAAGCCCTTTTTCTCCTCAGCAGCTGCTGTGAGAATTCTTCTAAAAATCCAGTATGATCGGATTTTGGAGTTTTGTAGATGGCGCCAATATCCAATGAATATTTATTTAAGTGAACCCACAAGTAGTGATTGTTGTCTTTACACAGGTCTTCTACGCAATTGTGTTTTAAGCAGTCGTGAACAAAAATCGATGAACCACCTCCTCTTGAATTTTCTCTAATATTATAATAATGAGTGTAGTTTGGTAATTTCAAACTTTTGGCTTCGGATTCTGACTTAATCCAGGTTTCAGTAAGGATGATTATATGCACAGGACTGGATATATTGTATTGTATGATACAGTTTAGTTCATCGAGTTTTCCCGGTTTCACAATGCTGCGTGCGTTAGCGTAGAGAAATTTTAGAGATTTAGTGTCCTTTACTAGATTGTTGTATGAATCACATATGTCATGAGTAGTGGTCAGATTTACATCATCTGTATTTTCTATGGCTTTTAGTTTTTTGTCTGGATATTTGTAATTTTTGGTACACCTTTGATATATTTTATGGTTATATCTTTTTCACCTGCTTCTTGTCGTCGTTTCAGTTCTTCTCTCAAAAAGTATCTATGTTTTTGTTGATACGGTGTTTCATCAGAGTATATTTTAATATTTTCAGGTTTTATGTTTGATTTATTACGTAGAATAGATTTTGCTGCTTCAGGTGATGAAAATATAACCTTTATAGGTCTCGATTTATCAGGATTGTATTTTCCTAGACGTATTGTTTTCGTTGGTTCTATGGACTCTGGTACAGCCATTTTTATTACCTTTTTTACTTCCTCGCTATCATGAATGCGTCGCTCTTCAAGTGTTGAAGATCGGATCTCATCTATTCCTCGTATGATAACATTTTTCTCCCTGTGTGATCGTTCTTGGGTCTCTGAGATAAAATCTTCGTAGCTAAACGTAGGTGTAGTTATCACAGGTAGGTGGAACCCGATTTCAATAGTGTGATGTTGTCCTCAATTGTTTCCACTCTTTTTTCGATGTTAGCTCTAAACTCTGAGACATTCGCCAATTCTGATTTTATACCGAGCTGTTCCGAGGACAGAAAATCTGTTGTTACCTTGATCTGACTGATCTCTTCCCTTATGGCTGAGACGTCTTGTGATATTTTGTTAAGATTTGCCGTTTGATTTCTAGACAAGTCTTTCATGAACGATTCCATTTTGGCTTGAAATTGATCGAACTGTGCACCAAAGTCATCATGCGGTTGTTTCCTTTTGGCTCGAAAAGTTATCTGATTGGCGTTATCAGGCTGAGTAATCTTTCGCAGATCTGGTTGAGAACCACCAGTCTTTTCGGACCTTTCGATACCACTTGCTATTGTTAATGAATCTCTATTGCTTTCGCTACACGTATTAGGTGACTGTGGTGGAGATCGGACAACACTCATTGTGTATTATTTTATTATAGGTACTTATATAAATATCTTTACTTGGAATCTTCGAGAGTGCGCTCGCGCCGTCACTCGTCGAGAGCGAGATGACTGTCAACAGCCCGTCCCTTTTACATAAACACTTTGGTTGCTTGCGTCTTTGCGTGGCGCTTTGGTTAAGAGAATTTATTATTTAATATATCATTATTCGATCGGTTTGCTATGATAATTTCAACCTTTACAAACGCACCAATAATGTCAAAATTGTTCGTTTGTTGGAAAAAGTTAAACTAGTTTGATAATTACGCACCGGCTTTTATCGCACACTATTGTCACGGTTACGCAGAGTTCATAACCGCGAGAATCCCTTGCACTCGCACTTTTTCGATAAGCCACAAGTAGTCACAGTGAGTTTACACTTTTATAGTACTGTTTTCGATATTGTATTTTCTCACTAATATAAACTTCTTATTCAGTAAAAAACAATACACAGTTAGTTTTTAAGCTTTTCCACAGGTTTTTAAACCGTTTTCGACACAATTGTCTTTAAACTATTTTCACATTTAAATAACTAAGGAGTGATACGGAGACAGTATTGTTCGTTAGAGGCGCGTTTACGAAGTCTTAAATTTTTAGCTTTGTAGTGTTTTGATATGGAAGTCGGTTCTATTTTTTGTTAAAAAAATTTTTTTTCACGCTTTTTAGTACGTCGGTTTGTAATTTATGTAGTTACAAAAGCCATAATGTCAACAACTTATCACCTTTTACAAAATGTTTCTTTTCCCGATGCATAGCTGTTAATTTTTTAGGAGTTCTCCTGGTACTTGACCATCAGCTCTACATCACCATACTCGTATGTATTCCGACGAGCATAAAGTGTTTAACATCCGTACTCAAGTAATCGAATCGCAATCCACGAAATACTTATTATTGAGTAGTTTCAGTGGCCATCTGTGGTCTTCATCATCAGTTCAACTTCCCCAAATGGTACTTTTCGAAAGCAACTGCTCAAGGTACTATAAGAAATACCCAAAACGCTATAGGTGTGCCTATAATATTTGAAGAGTTCCCTCGATTTCTCCAGGATCCCATCATCAGATCCTGATTTCGTAACAATGGGACCAACTAGAAAGTATACCCTTTCGAACAAATAAAAAATTTTCCAAATCGGTCCAGCCATCTCCGAGTTATGAGGTAACATACATAAAAAAAAAAAGTTCAAGACGAATTGTAAACCTCCTTTTTTCAAGTCGGTTAATAACGGAATAAGTTACAGAGTTTTCAGTATGTGATTGTGCAGGTTGTAGTAGTTAGTAAATAATCATCTGCTTAGCTTTTTTCCCAAATATGTTGGGACCGACTTTCAGTCTATACCCTGTTTTTTAATCTCAGAGACAGAATTGACACATGCAAATGTCAAGTTTAGAAATAATGTTGCCCGCTCTTTTGTGCAGTGTTATACCTACGATACCGGTTTGTTGAATCGTAACTTTTTACTCGACTGCGCAACGCAAAGGAGAGTAATGTGTTTCACAGTCTAAGTATTGTGTGCAGATTTGAATAATTCTCACGTTAATCAATTCGTCTTAACCATGCGAGTGGCACAAGAGATAAAATCGGCAAACTATATCAAATACTAGCTGACCCGCCACGACTTCGTTCGCGTGGTATCCTACCCCTACCCAACCGATACCACTACCCCTATCCTACCGATACCCTACCCATACCTTACTCTACCCCTACCCTACCCAAACCCTACACTACCCCTACCCTACCAATACCCTACCCTACCGATACCCTACCCATACCTTACTCTACCACTACCCTACCCAAACCCTACACTACCCCTACCCCACCAATACCCTACCCTACCCCTACCCTGTCCCTACCCTACACCAACTCTACCCATACCCTACTCTCCATTTTATTTAGAAAACGTTTGTATAGGAAATAGAAAAGGGCTGTTTTGAGGGTTTTCCCGGTTTTTTTTTTTTTAATTTTTACTATAATATTGTTATTTGATAACTTTATAGGCCAGCTAAAGTTGGTGTACCTTCACTTGGTGCAGGTGGTTATGATTTTATTGGCTTGACCCTGTGATGATGCTGCCGCTTATATTGTGCTGGGCGTAATACTATGGGGAAACAGTACACATGCACCAACACTTTTCACACTAGAAAAACGACTCATCAGAATACTGGTAAACATAGAGAACACAGACAGCTGCAAACCATACTTCCAAGAACACAAACTTTTAACTCTTCCCTGTATTTACATCTTGGAAA
This sequence comes from Tholera decimalis, assembly GCA_943138885.2. Lineage (NCBI taxonomy): Eukaryota > Metazoa > Arthropoda > Insecta > Lepidoptera > Noctuidae > Tholera > Tholera decimalis. The sequence goes on from OW964555.2 coordinate 30,615,035, forward strand.
TATACAAATTCGTTAGACACAACTAACACTTATTTACTACACTAGAACACATACAAACTCACTATACACTACGACACAAAAATAGGCTTAACTTACCTTGGGGGCTCTAAACTGAAATTACACTCCACAAGCACCTTAGTAATGCCAGTAAAAATATACAATAAATTGCCAGATATAATTAAAAATGAACAAAAATGGAATATATTTATGAATAAATTAAAACAATTTCTTATCTATAAATGTTATTATAATGTAAATTAATATTTCAGTGATAAATAAAATAAATGTATAATATATAGTATCTTAAAAATGTATAAAACCTATGTAGGAGTAGTTTAAGTTATAAACATATACACATTTTATTTATAATAATTGTAAAGCCCACTTCCTCTATTAATTTGCTGTGCCCGACAGGGTCCACAATGATCTGTAAACTATGTATATCTTGTATGTACCTACTACCTAAGTTCACATTGTGGAACGCAATAAATGATTGATTATTGAACGCATTGGGCGTTTTTTCATTGGCCGGCCCGGTCCGGCACTGATACCGACAACGACATCGGTGGACGCTTAATTCTATGAAATTGTAGGGAATAGTGTCTCATTGACCCGGCCCGACACCGACATTAACTGCAAGGGACGACCCACAATGGTAGGACGGGAAGTAATTTCAGACATCCCTCTTTTAGAGGTCTCAGCTTTAGAGCATGCCAAACGAGGCTGATTGTAAAAAAAATCAGGTCGAAATTCCAATTCTACCCTAAGATATCAGCATTTGAAGATTTGTCACGTTAATTGGAGCATTTTTGAAAATTGTTTTAAAAAATTACTTCCAAGAATTTCTAAGTTGATGCGTTTTGGCAGTTAATTTTCCTTGATGGTAGGCACCCCTTGCAAAAAAAATTAGCCCTCTAACTCAACAGGTGTACGAGATTTAGAGTTAATTGATTTTTCGAAACTTATTTTCTTTTAAATAAACGATAGAAAATTGGCATAAGCTGAGAGTGCACGTATGACCACAAAGGCCCCGTCTACAAACCCTGAAAAGATGGTAGCTGCAGCTAGCGGAAATAAAAATCTACGGGCCCCATAAGGTTCACCAGGTAAATCCAATTAATTTTGTCATCAGAGATGGGCAGACATAAAGGGCGGTGGGCAGATTTTTTCAGAATACAAAGATAAGCCTATATAAAGTTGTGGGAGTGGTATTTCTTACCTTTTACGATTTATTACAACGCTGAAACATTCAGTAACTAATATTTCTTGTTAGTTGACCATCTGTCCGTCTGTGTGCACTCTCCTCACCACATGCATTATACAATTTATACCAAATTTTCACATACATGTGCTACTCCTTTGGCACACCTCTGGAAATATTTTTCAGCCAAGTTGGTCGTGCGCTTTAAAAGTTGTGCGCGCGCCAAAGCAAAAAGTCTTCTGATTTCGCTGGAAATCAGTATGTACGGATTACTTGACACGTTGAATCGAATTGTAACACTAATTTTTGTTAAAATTTAAAATAAATGAACATAAATATAGTTCAAATACATAAACATACATACACTTCTTATTTGGATTCAATACACTTTTTCCTAGTGCTAAAGCTGAGACCTCTAAAAGAGGGATGTCTGAAATTACTTCCCGTCCTACCATTGTGCGACCTTAGCTGTGATATATTTGACTTCAAATTTATTTACAAAAGTTCTATATTGTATTGAGCAGAGTAAGGGCACTAGAAGGCTCTATATGTGCACTTAATCCGAATAAACTTCTAAATACGCTTCAAAACCACAATTTCAAGCAAGAGTTAAATAATCTGTCATATCTTTAACACATTTAAACAAAAAAGCTAAAAATAAATAACAAAATCCTGACTGGCACAAATTTATTTAAAAAGGTGACAAGCAGGCGGACCCATCCCATTTTTATAAATATTTTATATTTGATTGGGTCCCACCTGCTTGTACACAATAAATACCGAGTATTGTGTGTTTTTATGTGTCATCTGGCCCATATAGTCGACGACATTACTGATAGGTTTATGATAAAAATAGTAGGCGATACTGATGATTCAGAATATTCCTAAGATATGGAGTAATTATGAATCTCATTAACGAATACCTGTAATTAATTATGTTATTAAATATATATATATATATATATCTTACATTATTAATTTTGTATTTTAAATTAGCACCTACACATTATTTCAGGATACTATTATAAAAAACCGATATTTGATTTCATTAACGTCAAGTTTCGATAGTGGCACATCACTATTCCAAAATTGCAAAAAAACTGGCAACTGTCGTAATGTCAACTTTGTCTCTGAGATTAAAAAAAAAAGGGAACAGCAGATGCAGCTTAGTACTAATGTTTACCATGGAGCGACCTATCTGACCTCCACACCCCAGTTCACAAGACTAGTGTCAGACTACCTACTTCAGACTAACCATAAAGACTGCCAAAGATGTAAAAATTACAGCCGGGACTAACGGCTTTACGTGCTCTACCTCAAAGAGCACGTAAAGCCGTTAGTCCCGGTACGGACGAATTTTGATATGACAAGACGGTCACCAATCCAGTGACCGACCTTGGCGACCAGATGCGGCGTTTTTCCATAGGAAACGACTAATTTCGGAACCATGCACTAGCTTCTGACGTTTCATGTAGCCCCCAGTAGGCCTATGTGAAATAATCATTTTGAGTTAGAGTTTGTATTTATTAAGCGATTGATGGGCTCCTCAAGTCATCTATTTGTAACAGGTATGATAACTTACATTCTCGGACGCTGTTTGTGGCCATTGCGTGTTAGTAGCGGGCGGGTCTACGGCCATGAGAGGCTGCGCCCGCGCAGGGAAGCTTTGTTTTCTTCGCGCCGTCCCCGCCACGCTCGAACCACGCCCTGAACTATAACATTCACCGTTCTGCGGACAATAATATTGTTAATTTATTATCATTGTTGATGGTGTAATTATTTGCTCTTCACGGATTTAATCACAGTCTTGTTTCTGGGCTCATAGAACTATGAAAACTTTAATTGGACTCGGAATTTTAATTTTAAAAGCTGTGTGTCGAAATAAAATAACTATCTTTAAATATAATTAAAGATAGTTATTTTTAACCGACTTCTAAAAAAGGAGGAGGTTCTCAATTCGGATGTTTGTATTTTTTTTTTTTTTTTATGTTTGTCCACGCATAACTCCGTCGCTTGCCAACCGATTTGAAAAATTCTTTTTTGTTGGAAAGGGTATACTTCCCAAATGGTCCCATGAAAATTTTATCGAAATCGGACGAGCCGTTTCTGAAAAATCAAAAAAAGTCGAAAAAAATAATTTACCTTGATGATCTTTTCGTTTACTCTGCATTGCGTTTTTTGTTCGCGCATAACTCCGTCATTTACGAATCGATTTGGAAAATTCACTGAAGCGTGAAAATAAAAACTTTTTTGCAAAAAATAAAACCGACTTCCATATCAAAACACTACAAAGCCAAAAATAATTTTAATTTCGGAAGGCGGTGTGAAAAAAAAAGAAAATACAAAACCAATAACACCGACTACCGATATTAAAATTATTTTTGGCTTTGTAGTGTTTTGATATGGAAGTCGGTTTTATTTTTTGCAAAAAAGTTTTTATATTTCGACATTTTGATGTTAGTTTATTTCGACATGAAGATAAGATATTTTCTCGGTGTTCTTTTTTCTGTAATATCACCATATAAAAATGTCAATTTTACAGGAAATGTTTCTTTTATTAAAAAATATTGCCCTATACCCGGACTTTTAATTCGATGCAGTAAGCTGACATAAGCTAGTGTCACTTACTAAAATAATGATACCCTATTTAACCTAATAGTGATGGATTCAATCAATCGAATAATACATGAGCGATTTTTATTCGTGAAAAATAAATGATAAAATTCCATCATCAAGCCCGTTCCATCATCGGACTACAAGACACACGGCGATGAGCCATCGTCACATAGTGGGTATCGCACCCATACGCACAAAACGTTTTGGGAATACCTTCATCGTGCGTACAGCTAAGGAGTGAAATTCCCAGCCGGAGTCTGCGTTTCCTGATAGCTATAACCTGGGAGTCTTTAAGTCAAGAGTGAATAATATTATAGGCAGTTTCATGAGGAAGTCTATAGGCTATCTAGAATGACGCTACTGCTCTCGGTTTTCCTAAAATAAGGATATTAGTGAAGTAAGTCGGAAAAAAATACGCCGCTAAATTACTATAATCGCGTGCGCTGGCGAAATGCTGAGATATACGTAAAGAACATGAACTACAAAAAAGTAGGGTTTGTAGATATAAAAAAAAGTCCGCGGTACTACATATCTAACTTTTATAAATAATCCACAATAAGGCAAATTATGTAAAGAAAATATTAAAAAAATAAGGCATGACTTTGTAGTATTATTATTGTGCCATATTAATATTTACGTTCGAAAGTAATTTCATCAAGACAATTTTATGAAAATAAACTTTGCCGTATGTAATTTGGGCTTATAGTTTAGGAGAATATGTAAAATTAAAATTATTCAACAACGCTATTCATCGAACGGCGCGCGGATGCACGGCGCGTCGAGCATAACTCGCGTACCTACCATACCAGTCCGCGATAGATACCGCACTGATAGTGTACCTAAATTTGATTTCATTTCGACTTCTTTGCTAAGACACTTCCTATGTAAAATTGTTTCAGCTTTTTACCCGACTGCAAAGGAAGGGTTCTGTTTTTTTACGTCAGATGTGTATTTTATATTTTTGTATCTATACATTTGAATATTTTTATTTTACTTTATCTTTAGTTGAATAAGTCATTTTGATAGGTCGTTGTTTCGTTTATGCCATTTTTAGCGTTCCGTAGCCGAATGGGAAAAATACGGAACTCTTATAGTTCCGTCATATCTGTCTGTCTATCTGTCCATCCGTCCGTATGTCACAGCCATTTTATTCCGAAACTATTGGGACTATATATGTAAAACCTGGAAGGTAGATGTATTCTGTGAACTGCTTTCCGATTTTAAGAAAAAATCTTAATGTTAACTTTCAACGAAAATTGGTTTCAACGAGATCGGGTCAGCAGTTTTTGAGATATAGCATATTTTCTAAAACTGCAAATATAACTTTGTAATTCATACAGACACTATGAAAAAGAAAGTTATTTGGCGTAGTTACTACGGAACCCTTCATGGGCGAGTCTGACTCGCACTTGGCACAATTTTTGTTTATGTCATCGTTTAGTTTATAGTTAGTTTATTCATTTTGTTTTATTTTAGTTCTATTGATGTATACAGATTAAAAATGCGTTTTTGTAGTCTATATCTATTCATTAATATTCAGAAATAGTGGGTAGATGGTAAATCATAAATGTCGCTCAATGAACCTACATTGTCAGTCAGTCATGCAAATCAGTTTCGGGTAGCCTGTTTTTTCCATATTTTTTTTTTTTCTATATAATCTAGTAGTTTTTGGCATAGGAGTTCAAAGCTTTAACCTAACTTAACCTAAGCATCAAACCTAATGTTTGGCAAGTGAACGTTTAAACAACAATGACTTGTTTACCAACTAGTACTTTTACCAATTTTCTTTATATTTTTCAACCGACGACAAAAAGAGGAGGTTATCAATTCAACGCGTATATTTTTTTTTTTTAATCTATGATCATCGAGTACTCGAAGACGGCTGAACCGATTTGGAAAATTCTTTTTTTGTTCGAATGGGTATACTTCGAAATTGGTCCCATTATCACCAAAGTCAGGATCTGATGATGGGATCCTGGAGAAATCGAGGGAACTCTTCAAATATTATAGGCACACCTATGGCGTTTTGGGTATTTCTTATAGTAACTCGTGCAGTTGCTCTCAAAAAGTACCATTTGGGGAAGTGGAACTGATGATGAAGACCACAGATGGCCGCCGAAACTACTCAATAATAAGTATTGAGTGGATTGCGATTCGATTACTTGAATATGGATGTTAAGCACTTTATGCTCGTCACAATGCATATGGTGATGTAGAGCTGATGGTGAAGTATCAGGAGAACTCCTCAACAATTAACGGCCCAGCATTGGGAAAAGCAATATTTTGTAAAATGTTATAAGTAGTTGACATTTAGGCTCTTGTAACTAGGTAAATTAAAAATCATCCAACTAAAAAGAGTGAAATAAAAACTTTTTAACAAAAAATTAAACCGACTCCCAAAAAACACTGCAAAGTGAAAAATAACTTTAATTTCGGAAGTCGGTGCCAAAAACGAAAAAACAAAACTAAAGACACAGTCTACCGAAATTAAAGTTATTTTTCACTTTGCAGTGTTTTTTGGGAGTCGGTTTAATTTTTTGTTAAAAAGTTTTTTTGCCATAACAAATCATTTGACGAAACGTTTATTGTCTAGGTATTGTTTGCTGTAATAAATCATTTGATTAAAGTCCAAATGCCTAAATGACATTATCCTTGATAATATTCTGCCAAGTAAAAATTTGACCAAATGAAAATATGCATACTAAAATCATTCCAAACATTGCATTGGTATAAAAAAGGTTGTTAAAATTTGTTTGGGTAGTGAAATTTTGGCAAAATCTTTTCGGCAAAACGGCAGGATCCCCATACAAACATTAATTATTCTGGTGCGGGACACAGTGCAGCAGTCAAGCATCTCAACCACTGCGAGCACCGTGTCTTCAATGTTAGGTTATCATTATCAATATGGGTTTCAGTCGCTTGCATTTCTTAATAATCTATTTAGCAGCATGTCAAAGTATCAATACCCCAATACAATTTGCCATAATATGTCTTGTGGCAATAGGCAATAAATAATTCTGGGGATTCTTGTACAGTTGTAACGTCATCGTCATTCATCTACGAGTAAAGAAGACATTCTTTCTAGCTACGCGTTAAAATTGACACTTCGTCAAAAAGACATAACAATATATCATGCAATAGCTACATTGTTCTAGCCAAACAAATGATAGATAAATGCATTTCTCTTCTCAGAAACAGAAAATGTTATCTTAGTTTTAAAAATCTAGCTCCGATTATACAAAAATAAGTGAGCAAATATAACAATAAGATAAGCACACATCTTCGACCCGACGAGGAAAATGTATTGAAAATGAATATTAACATAACATTAACGTGAACAATAATTCATGCAGTCATGCGGTTCAGCTGCTTTAAACTTATATTAGCGAAGAATATTCTCAGTCTGTCAGTGAACTTCAGCACATAAGTTGCAGTTTTGTATTTGAGTGGTGTAAACGGTGTGATTAAATGGCTCATTAAACAGTGAATTACCAAAGAAAAAATTTAATGAAAATAAATATGTTCGCAAAATAACTGTCATCAAATCTATTGTGTAGAGCACACAGTCAGTTAAATGTCAATTTTTTTTTTTTTTATTTGGAATCAGGACTATTGGACGGACATATACGACAATACAGTCATTCGAGCTCCAAGGTTGGTCAGCATACCTCTATCGGGTCGCGCTTTCGACAAAAAACTAGACAAATCTCCCATTTCACATAAACGCAACCTTTTCAATTAACATGACCGCCTTGTAAAAAACTGCATTCGGTTGTCTTCAATCTCCGAAAGTATGATCACATATTCGGATGTTTATCAGTTTTAAAATGGGTTCCCGTTCACCAGTCTTGACTGCTTAAGGACTTTTGCCTAGGGTGTTTTTTCTTGATAAACTCAGTTCTTATGTTTATTGACATAATATTCAAATTTTTTGCTGTGCCTAAAAATATCTACATTCCACCAATAATTATTATTATTTGTGTGTCTCATCACACTGGATTTATGCATTCCTCATTTGTTGTCCTTTTGAAATAGGTTTTCTCTGGACATCAGCAACCAACCGGTTCTCCTTTTCAGTTGAACTAATTTGAAGACATTCACGAGAAGTAAATTTTTACGATTCGTTAAAATTATTTATAACTATCAAGTACATATTTTTTTCTGTATACCTCTTCTTTAAATTGTACATGCCATTTTATGTATCTTAAGGCTCACTCAAAAAACGGCCCGAGGCATTAAGCCCGCCTTTGTACAGGGAACTCGTGTGCTTTTAAAAACGTACATTATTTACCATCAGATACATGTTTATTAGATTCTATTAATGCTACGTCACATTTTTAGCTCCACTGATTAGTTATAACATTGAAAAACTGGTAGGACTAGTTTAACCAGGAACATAATTTTGGCATTTAAACTGAAATAAACAATTGCCTTAAAGAAACTTTAAAACAAGTTACATTAATTATTGTTTGCAATAATAAGAACGCCTCGGCTCAGATTATTATTATAATAATAATTAAAACACATTTGCGGTCTTGACATGCAAAATTAAACTGCTGGAATTCGTTCAGTAGCTTGTTGGAATTCTGCCCAACCACAAGAGGACAGTATGAAGGTCAGTAAAACTTATAAAATCATGCAGTTGCTGTCATCCTAACATCTTGTCAAGTACATTGCAAGTTTCACAAACGTCACTTAATCATATGACCTATACGTTACATTTGATAAGGAAATATGCGACTGCCTCGATTAATTTCGATACACGATGCGCAAACACTGTCAATACCGTCTTTGAAGATACGATTTGAGGTTCAATGTATTACATAACTTTATTCTAAAGAGTACATGATACATTCACATAATATTAGCTCCATTATGTATGTATGATATGAGACACCTGTTGACTAAAAAATAAGGTAACATATTCTATGTCAAGGACTATCTTAAATAACATTTACCTACATTCGCATCACCTAATTATAATAACAATAGTATATTGTGGTGTATTGATAGCTATAAGTTTTGATAGCCCATTATTTGATTGACTCATTAATATTTTATTATCGCATCACGACGTAGTTAGTATACGCTACCTAATCTTTTATCACGAGCAAATATTTTCATTGTTTAAATAGCGCGGTTATCAAGGATTGTTTTTATCAGTGCATCAAGACTAATTAAATAATACAGATGTTATCATTTGATTCCGAATGTGTGTCGTATTTTTGCAGTATGCGGTTGCATTATGCAGGTGTCATTAATAGTCAAGGGGCGCCTGGAATCTGTTATGTTTATTAAAGTGTGGCAAGATTTTCTCGTAAAGTTTATATTGCCGACTTAATAGAATTGGGGCTGTTACCGTCTGACCGATATAAAGCCAATTGATTACACCGGCCACAAAATATAAATTGTATTTTGTTGCAGCTGAAACAACAATTATTTTATAAACAAGTATATATAGTGCGTATAATACTCTGAGAAACTGTATGTCTATCAGCTCTAGATTTCATAATATTGCACAAGTGCCTTTAAAAGAAAATTTAATGACAGCAGTCGTGGCCTACTGGCAACGGGCCCGACTTGCGAGTTGCAGTTTGAATACACGCAGCCACATTCCTTTGTGGAATTTATATCATCACCACTGCTCTCAAATCACTTAGGGGAAAACATCTTGAGAAAATCGTCATGTCCTAGGACCAAAAATACGAAGATTTATCGGATTTTTTTTCCAATAAATTCATAGTTTTTGCAATAGAGTTCTCAAAATGTAGATCTGATTTGATAAGTTACTGAAAAGATTAAACACGCTATGCATAGGTCATTATAAAATTAACATTATATCAGGTCTATCGAACATTGTGTTGGCCAGTCTTATATCTGATAACCCTGCTGTTATTGGCTATTAATAAGCAACAATATTATACTATGTAGTTACCATAAGGGCGTTTTGTTATGCTTCGACATACTTTCCCTAAATATCTTGTCGAATCAAGAAATAGTCAAATGGTTGAAAAATGACCTTTAATTAATTAAAAAAAAAACTTTTTACCAAAAAATTAAACCGACTCCCTAAAACACTGCAAAGTGAAAAATAACTTTAATTTCGGTAGTCGGTGTCTTTAGTTTTGTATTTTCGTTTTTGGCACCGACTTCCGAAATTAAAGTTATTTTTCACTTTGCAGTGTTTTTGGGAGTCGGTTTAATTTTTTGGTAAAAAGTTTTTATTTCACTCTTTTTAGTTGGTTGATTTATAATTTACCAAGAGCCTAAATGTCAACTACTTATAACCTTTTACAAAATATTGCTTTTCCCAATGCTGGGCCGTTAATTGTTAAGGAGTTCTCCTGGTACTTCACCATCAACTCTTCATCACCATATGCATTGTGACGAACATAAAGTGCTTAACATCATCATCAACATATTCAAGTAATCGAATCGCAATCCACGAAATACTTATTATTGAGTAGGTTCGGCGGCCATCTGTGGTCTTCATAATCAGTTCCACTTCTCCAAATGGTATTTTTTGAGAGCAACTGCACAAGTTACTATAAGAAATACCCAAAACGCCATAGGTGTGCCGATAATGTTTGAAGAATTCCCTCGATTTCTCCAGGATCCCATCATCAGATCCTGACCTGGTGACTATGGGACCAATTTCGAAAAATACCCTTTCAAACAAAAAAGAGAATTTTCTAAATCGGTTCAGCCGTCTTCGAGTAATCGGTGATCATACATAAAAAAAAACGCGTCGAATTGATAACCTCCTCTTTTTGTCGTCGGTTGATAATCTATCCCTTACTTTTGCAAGTTTTTGTTCATTGTGTATGCACGTATATTTTTTATATTTGTGTTTTCTTAAATTGTCTAACTCTGTAAAATTGAACATACAGTTTTACCTTTTCAAATAAATATAACAGAAAGACGTACAAATGACGCGCTCTATCTTAAACTAGAAATTAATCATCGAGTAGATGCCGATCATAATTATGGTCGTTGATAACAAGCGCATGAGCTCCTTCAAGCGCGGACCTTGACAATAAGCCAAAAAATTGGCCAAGTGCGAGTCAGACTCGCCCATGAAGGGTTCCGTAGTAACTATAATAATATGATATAATATGTATATTTATTTGACAAATAAAAAAAAACCTTAAAAATTTCTTAAAACTAGCTTATTTACATTTTTACAACTACGCTAAATAACTTTGTTTTTCATAGTGTTTGTATGAATTACAAAGTTATATTTGCGGTTTTAGAAAATATGATGCAGGTATCTCAAAAACTGCTGACCCGATTTCGTTCAAACCAATTTTGGTTGAAAGTTTACATTAAGATCTACAGACATGTATTTTTTTAGATTTTTCACTCCATTATTATAGAATTTAGAGGGGAAGCTTTGGAAGCTTATATCTTTTATACAATTGACTTTATGAAAAAGTGGTTTTAGAAACCCTTATATCATTTTTAAAGACCTGTCTATAGATACCACACACGCATAGGTTTCATGAAAAAATATTTTCAGTTCTAGTTCCATGTATGGGGACTTTATTTTAAATATTTTTTAATTTTTTTCTGAAAATCGGAAAGCGGTCACAGAATACATCTACCTATTAAGTTTCACATGTATAGTCTTAATAGTTTCGGAATAAAATGGCTGTGACATACAGACAGACAGACAGACGGACAGACATATCGAAACTATAAGGGTTCCGTTTTTTGCCATTCGGCTACGGAACCCTAAAAAGCGCTAGGACAGATAAGACAACGCAAATATTGGAGAGCTTATTTTTATTTTTATGTCTGTCTGCCTGTCCGTCCGTATGTCACAGCCATTTTATTCTGAAACTATTAGGCCCACAGAAACCAGTTTTTCACAAAGTCAATAGTTTGGAAGATAGACACTTCACAAACTACACCTAACTAGGGCATGAATCTCGGAATTTCGGAATATCGCAATATCGGAATCTCGGAACGAAAGTTCCGATATTACTCCGATACTGGGCAGAGCCGGATTAACGCTATCAGGGGCCTATAGGCAATGGAATCCTCGGGGCCCTCTTATACCGACATCAAAAAAGGAAGAGGTTCTCAATTCGGCTGTATTTTTTTTATTTGTGTTAATTCATAACGGCTAGACTGATTTGGAAAATTATTTTTTGTTTGAAAGGGTATATATACTTCAAGGTTGGTCCCATTGTCATAAAGTCAGGATCTGATGATGGAATCTTGGAGAATTCGAGGGAAAACTACAAATATTATAGGCAGAAAAGCACCGTTTGGTGAAGTGGAACTAATGATGAAGACCACAGATAGCTACCGGAACTACTAAGTATTTCATGGGTTGCGATTCGATTACTTGAAAGTAGTTTTTAAACACTTTATGTCGTTTATATTTTATATATTGAAGTAATTCTGCACTTCGATATGACAGAAGGAACGGCTGAATGTGTTTGTCGCAATCCTTTTGCCTGCTCTCTACAACTTTAGCCAGATATCTCTCCAATGTCTGGTTAAAACGTTCCACCATTCCATCGGATTGCGGGTGATAAGAGGTGGTCCTGGTTTTATGAGTACCCATTACTCGACATGTCTCCTGAAATACCTGGGACTCAATATTTCTTCCTTGATCGCTGTGAATTTCCAAAGGTACTCCGTAGTGACAAAATACTTTGTGAACCAATTTATCTGCCACTGTGGTAGCTTCTTGTTTAGGAATGGCAAAGACTTCTGGCCACTTTGTAAAATAATCCATTACGACCATAAAGTACCTGTTCCCACTCTCGCTCTCAGGAAATGATCCCGCAACATCCAGCGCTATCCTTTCTCATGGGGCTCCCACATTATACATCTTTAAAGCTCCTCTACTGCGTGTTTGAGGTCCTTTTACAGCTGCACAACTAGTGCATTTGCGGCACCAGTCTTCTACGTCGTTTAGGCAGTGGTTCCAGTAAAATTTAGCCTTTCAAAAGTTGCTGGCGCATTGCACAATCCAAACGGCATTACTTTGAATTGCTACAGACCTTTTCCCGTAGAAAATGCTGTCTTTCTTTAGGATCTAATTCCACTTGCCAGTAGCCACTTTTCAAATCTAGGGTTGTAAACCACTTCATTCCTGTCAGCGTATCTAACGTGTCGTCAATTCTTGATAGTGGATAACTGTCCTTCTTTGTTGCATCGTTCAACCACCGATAATCGACACAAAAACGTAAGTTTTCTTCGTAAGGCTTCTTTTTGACTAGCACTACAGGAGAACACCATGGACTGGCAATCGTGGCCTCTACCTCTTTCTCTCGTGCAACTGGCAATCTTCTTGGCCGCTGACGGATTGGTAATTGGTTACCAGTATTTATCGTGTGCTGAACCAGTCCGGTCCTTCTAATATCAGCATCACTAGAAGAGAAAATATCGGCGTACCGAAATAAAACTTTCTTAGCCAATGCAACTTCCTCTTCAGACAAATCCTTGTGACAACTATCTAGAAGGGATGACACATTACATCTGCTATTAAATTTATTGCTACTGGATATTATTTGGCATGTGCGTATCCAGGAAACTTCCTCACAGGTGCCCATAAATGTTCCCTTTTTAATTATGTGCTCTTCATTACTTGGGTTCAAAATCCGCACTACTGAAATATTTGTGGGCCTCACCAAAGTGCGTGCCATTAACCATGGATGATCATTATCTGTTCTTTCAATAAACAAGCACCGATGCTTTTGTACCAAATTTTGTGATAAACTTACTGGCACAATGGTTTTTGATCTAGGACGAAGGGTAATTTTCTTCAGGCAGTAGACTTTTCCTGATGATCCACCTTCCATACAAATTTCTTCTGTGCCACATTTCAATATTCCTTGGTTAATAATGGTCTCTCATGAAATCCAAACCTAGGATGCATTCATCCACTATCTCGGCCACGATGACTCTATGCCAAAAAGTCCTTTCTCCCAGTTTCATCTCCACCTTCTTCTCGCCTCGGACGGATATGTGCTGGCCGGTTGCTGTCAGGAGTTGGATTTTCTAGTGGTTCCGGAAGAAGTCCCCGATAGAACGATTTGCAAGTTGAGTGCTGACCACTGTACGAGAAACACCAGTATCGATCGTCAGCTTGCAAGGTGTTCTATTTATGTCGCCTTTGATGATTAAGCTGTTTCCATCATGGGCTTGTGTGGCTGAACATGAAGAGCTACCATCAAACGGAGGTACCTTGAAGCCTTGCATCGAAGGAGCAGCGACCACAAGAGCTACAGTCAAATCTCCAGACTTCAGTACACTCAGAGCTTTTTTCACGTCAGCGATCTCCATTTCAGCTCCGGAGATACGAATCTCAGCTTCAGTAATCCGTTCCTCTTGCTGGTGCACTCGTTCCTTTACTGCACTAAGGTCCTTGCAGAAATACGCATTCATTTCCTTCATGAGGTGCATCAGCTCTTCCTGATGGCGAGCAGCCTGCTCTTCCTAGCGGCGGGCTTTTTCTTCCTGGAGGCGAGCAGCCTGCTCTTCCTGGCAGTAGGCTTGCTCCTGGAGCATAGCCATCAATGCAGCCGGGGCTATAGTCACTGGACTAACTCCGGATGTACTCGCAGACGCCTACGTCGTCGGCTGATTTCCACCCGGTGCTGGCGATAGTGAGCCTTCGAACCGCCTTTGGTCGATCTCCTGCTGCCGTTGATTCCTTGTTCTTACACCCTGCATGTCGTCTTTCGGTAAAACCGGCATTTTTCTATCCCATTTCTGACAACAAATTATTACGAGCTGGGGTTCGGGACAGAAATAATTAACGTCAATTAAATCAAAATTAACACTTTAATTAAATAAACACAAAATAAAAATTAACACAGCTATCCGCACTACAATACTTGTCACTTAACACTTAAATCGCAATGAAATTCACTTGTAGATCTCGCCTCATGTCTTGTAATAAGACTGATGAGAATATTCCAGAACCTACTTGAAATACACAGTACTCCTACTCGCAGCTAGATGGCGTTAGTGTCTCGAACATTCTAGATTTCTATCGAAGTTTCTCGACGTACTTCACTAAGCGACTGGCGTAACAATATATTTGTTTACCAGTTGTTGTTCTAAGTTTTAATTCTACTACTAAATCTAAGGATTTGTATTTTGAGAGATAACAGTGTGGTCCCTCAGTTCACACGCACTTTTAAATTCTCGTTCGATGATTAATTTTTTTTCTTGGTGCGTGTAGTGGGCCCCTAGTGGACGCGGGGCCCCTAGGCAGTTGCCTACTCTGCCTAATGGTTAATCCGGCCCTGATACTGGGTGACCCAATATCGAAATCGGACAAATTTTTATATCCGACAAAATTATGCTTGACGCTTTGTTGTTCTTGAGAATATATTATCAAGAAAATCGAGATTTTAACATATAAACATACCTAGTCCTTTGTTTCTGTTGATTTCGCTTGCACATTTTTTATTATTTATAAATATATAATAACTCAGAATCAACAAAACTTTGTTAAAAAATTAGTAATAAATATAGGATAATAATGAGAAATATGATTTAAACAAATATTTACAATAATTGTTATTCCTACTTGTTGATTTTCCTAAATAATTCTAAGAAGCTTTGTTGATTCTGAGTTTGATAGTTTAATTAGTAATAAGTATACGATAATTATGAGAAATATGTTTAAGAAATATTCCGCAAAATTTCCAGTATAAGCCTGCCGGCTTTTCTGTCTTCGGTCCGCAGCACTGAGACGTTAACCAAGAAAATTTTAACACAATTGCAGGTTAACTACCAGGTGCCGTGTTCGACCGATGCAGTTAATGCCTGGAAAATGGCTTGCGCAAATACAGCGTTGCCCGAGAACCCGTCCTCCCAGAGACAATGGAACGAGCCGCTCTGCAGTTTGGTACGGAATAACCTTTTGAATACGTCAACCAATACTGCTGAGCGCTCGCGCCTGTTGGCTGTGGGTGAATGAGAGTCGGGCCTTTGGTTACATGGTACTATGTTAAGTGATAACACGTTCCGGATGGCTACGTCTGGGTGCTCCCAGCGGTGCTCCACATCGCTGTCAATGCGGTGCGGCAGTCGACCACCTCGGACATCATGGCCTTTCCTGCAGCAGAAGCTCTGGTCGGATAGCACGGCATGCCAGCATAAATGACATCATCCGTCGGGCTCTTGTCACCGCTGGAGTACCATCTATGTTAGAACCTAATGGCTTGGCACGGGACGATGAGAAGAGACCAGACAGGATGACTATAATGCCTTGGAAGTTGGGTAGGCCTTTGGTGTGGGATGCTACTTGTGTTGACACTCTTGCGCCATCCCATTTTCTCAGTACGGCGGGCTGTGCTGGGGCGGCAGCTGCAGATGCAGAAAATCTCAAACGGCGCAAATACAACAACCTAATTGGGTGCTATATGTTTGAACAGTTTGGGGTTGAAATGTGAGGACCATGGGGTCCGAGTGCGCATCGACTCTTTCGTGACATCGGCAAACGATTAGTGGACTCCCTAGGTGACCAGAGAGAGGGCTGGCCTTTTCTTTGGACAGAGAATCAGCATTTCCATTCAACGTGGCAATGCGGCCAGTGTTCTGGGCATTTTTCCCATTGATAGCGATATTGACGAATTTTTCGATGCCCTATAATTTATTTTTAACCGACTTCTCAATTCGGATGTTTGTATTTTTTTTTATGTTTGTCCACGCATAACTCCGTCACTAGCCAACTGATTTGAAAAATTCTTATCTTGTTAGAAAGGGTATACTTTCAAAATGGTCCCATGAAAATTTTATCGAAATCGGACAAGCCGTTTCTGAAAAATCAACAAAAGTAAAAAAAATATTTACGTTGATGATCTTTTCGTTGACTCTGCATTGCGTTTTTTGTTCGCGCATAACTCCGTCATTTACGAACCGATTTGGAAAATTCACTGACCCACTAAAAAGCACGAAATAAAAACTTTTTTTTTTTTAAATAAAACCGACTTCCATATCAAAACACCACAAAGTCAAAAATAATTTTAATTTCGGAAGGCGGTGTGAAAAAAAGAAGAAAATACAAAACCAATAACACCGACTACCGAAATTAAAATTATTTTTGACTTTGTAGTGTTTTGATATGGAAGTCGGTTTTATTTTTTGCAATTTTTTTTTATTATTTTCGCCTGTATATACTTTATTAAACGATTGACGACATCGAAAAAAAAATATTCCTAATAATTGTTGTTCCAAATTGTAGATTGTGCTTGCAAATTTTAAATTATAAGATGTTTTATTGATAACTAGCGACCCGCCCCGGCTTCGCACGGGTGCAATGTTTATATTAAATATAGGCAGCGTTCGCGAGAATCGTTAACGTACGGCAGTTTTTTCGACGCCTTACTCCACAATTTTCACTGCCACGAAAAATCCTATCTATTTTCCGGGATAAAATATAGCCTATACGGATTCGGAAGAATCCCTCTAAGTAATGGTAAAAGAAATTTTGAAATCGGTCCAGTAGTTTTTGAGCCTATTCAATACAAACATACAAAAATACAAAGGTTTCCTCTTTATAATATTAGTATAGATTAGTATAGATGAATCGGGTAGTTGAATTAGTAATAACAACTTATTAATAGTTAAAAAATAATGAAAAATATATGATTTAATACAGTGGACATACTTAAAAAACAACCAATTTTTTAACCAAATTAAAGAATAGGCACAGTTTAAAAATGTTTTTTATTGTACGCAATCCAACCTTGAATTTGTGCAATTTATAAATAAAATTTTCAATTTCTAACGAAATAACGAAATTCCGGTATTAATATCGGAATTCCGATATTGAGATCTAACATCGGAAATCAGTATCGGAATTGAAAACTTTCCGATATTACATGCCCTACACCTAACTTTAAAAATATAACAGAGAAAAATCAAAAAATATATATTTTATTTTAAATTACTGATAGGCCCACTCTTGACCTCGATCTCGCCTGATAGTAAGCGATAGATGAGATCTAAGATGGGACGAGCGAGCCCAGAAGAAGCCTATTTACTCGTGCTTTATAAGCTGAAAGGTCATAAGTGGCAGGAAACACAGAAGCCGGCAGAGAATTCCATAGCTTGGCTGTGCGCACAATAAATTTGGAGGAGAAGCGCTTGATACGACAAGACGGTATATCAACTAAGTGTGGGTGGTACCCAGCCGTGCGTCTGGTAGACCGGTAGTGAAAGGGAGATGGAGGAATCTGTAGAAAACCGACAGGCAAGCAACGGTTCGCCGATGAGCCAGGCGATGAAGCTTGTCCACCAGCACCTCGTCGCCTATAAGCCTTTTAGCTCTGCGCTCGATCGTATCCAATGCAGCAAGTTGATACTTTGCAGAGCCATCCCACAAGTGGCTGCAATAATCCACGCCGGACCGGACCTGTGCTTTATACAGATTTAGAAGCTGTCCAGGCGTGAAGTACCGCCTCACCTTGTGTAGGATTCCCAGCTTTTTTGCTGCAGTCTGAGCTCTGGACTCGATGGTTGAGCCAAAGTTGAGGTCTGACGTCAACTCCATGCCCAAAAGCTCCAGGCGGTCGGTAATAGGTACAGATGCACCTCTGAAAGTAGGAGACCATTCAGATTGGTAACTGGCACAGATGTACTTCGGAAAATAGGGGTCAATTTAAAAGGGCTCCTTTTAGCGCCGTAAAGACAAGCCTGTGTTTTCAGAGCGTTGAATTTGACCAGATTGTCGTCACCCCATTGGGAAACGATATTTAAGGTCAAATGATGCGTTCTACCATGGCCCTTCTGCGAATGGCAATTTCGTCCCTGTCAGCTCTAGAACTGGATAAGTATCTCTCTGAGACTGCCGTCATCCGCGTACCCAACTGCTCCCAGCTGAAGTAGGTCATTGATATGCAGCAGAAAAAGAGTCGCAGAAAGAACAGACCCTTGAGGAACACTGGCATTAATTGCCATAAGATCCGATGAGCAGCCATCGATGACCACTCGGATCAACCGCTCACTCAAGAAGTCGGAAATCCAGTTACATAAGCCAGCAAGGACACCGAATGCGGGAAGCTTGCTCACCAGACTAGCGTGCTAGACCCTGTCAAAGGCCTTTGAGATGTCGAGGGATACCGCAAGGGCTTTGTCGTGGGCCGTGGCCGTGTTTCGACCGTGTTAGCCTCGCCCCTCATGTGCGTGACATACACAAGAAGATCTTCGGTGGACCGACCACGGCGAAAGCCATACTGTTGGTCACTGAGGAGCTCACTGATCGACACGGCTACCCTTTTTGGGTACAGGTTGCACATTAGCAAGCTTCCACATTGACACCACTCCGGTTTTGAGGGAAATGCAACACAGGCGAGTCAGTACAAGCGACAACACTGAAGCACAACTTTTTAGGACTCTGGCAGGTATTCCGTCCGGCCCACTGGCCTTGTTCACGTCCAGACTACAAAGGGCTTTACGGACCTCTTTAATGTGAATTGCGATTTCCGGCATTACGGAGTCGCAGTGAGGTATGTTAGGTGGTAAGTTAGACCTTGTGTTTAGACGCGAATTTTCCGCGAAGAGGGAGGCAAATATATTTGCTACACTGGCTCATGCCAGTGTTTCATCCGGTTTTACCATGGGAAGGCGGCGAAGGACGACAGAAGTTCGACTCGACCGATTTGGCGAGGGACCAAAACTGCTTACTGCCCGAAGGGTAGGTTGCCAATTTGGCCCCAATTCGTCCAACATGGTCAAACCGAGCTTTCCGTAACACCCGTTTGTAGGCCTCAGTGGCAGAGTTAAATGCTGTCTTCAATGCGTGAACACCAACACTAGCGCTGCCGCAACTGCGAGCCGAGGCCCAGGCCTGTTAAGCCTGCTCCTTGCGCAATTCGGCTTGTGCACAAGCACACATCTTAATGAAAACTTTCAACGAAACTTGGTTTGAACGACATACAGTCAACAGATTTGAGATATAGCACATTTTCAATACCTGCAAATTTATACAAACACTATGCAAAAACAACAAATTTATTTTTAGCTGATCTCTGCTTGCTACTACGGAACTCTTCATAGACAAGTCCGACTCGCACTTACTACTTTGGCAAAAGTGGCCAAGTGCGAGTCGGACTCGGTAATATTTTTTTAAATAATTTTGAATGCCGCAAGAATCGAATCCAAATTTAAACAACGATATAATATACATTTAAAATATGTTGTTTTACTAGAAAGACGTCAAAAACGAAACACGTATAAGTTTTTAAGCTGACAGGGTCACTAGCAGTATCATAAATATCTCCCGTTTTAGTTATAATGATACACTGCAAATATTCAAACCACTTGTAATGTATAATTTTATTTGAGTAACTTGCTCTTTCACCCTGCATACTAAACCATGCATGCATGCCCGCATTCTTAACTATTTGTATTCGAATATTTCTCTCTAGAACTCTAACCCGTCAAACAGGACCAGCACCCAGAAAAGAAAGGCTTTTCTGATGCATACCATCAGCAAATCCTATTTTTCCGGGTGTGAAAATCATCAAATAGCTCCTCCCGCTGTAGATGGAGCAGAAAGGAGTGTCAGACTTCTAGTAATCAAGAAGCATCATAAAAGCCTGTCATATTCACCGGCTATTAGGATCACTCATGGTAATATTTGATATCATCTAACAAGGAGAATGCACGGGTTAGGGGAAACGGATTTTAATTATTTTTAGCGTAGTGACAGTATACCATGTGGGTATATTACCTATAAAATATTAAAGCGCAACTCCCAAAAATAACGGAGAAAAATGGAACTAAAGTTCCTGGAGTACTTTATACATATATAAGTTATATAAAATTCCGGCTGAGTGTGAGATGGCGTAGTGGTAACGCTCTAGACTCGTACTCCTGCTGACGCGGGTTCATTTTGATTGTTTGAAAATACCACAGAACAGAAAATTAAGTAGAAGTGCCCTTACACTCTCTCAAAACGAGAAACAGTGTCGCCAAACTCACACATTTGCAAATCAAATTGTCCATTACACACATTAAAAACATTGATATAATTGGCTACAAAGTTGAAACGCAACTTTAACAAATCATCTTCTTAATACTGTCAAAAATTTCGTCTTATTACAACGACTGAAAGTTGTTATTATTTGATATGACATAATCAATAAAGGCGTTTATCGTTTAAAAAACTTAAATCGAACGCTTTATAACGACTTCAGCTACTCAACGCTAGATGGCGCTACGTATACGTACATACGTACGATAGCGATGCTACTCAAATATAGATGTAGACAAACATCGGTATTTTAATATCGATGTTACATATTTTATTCGTGTAAGCAATGTAATAATTTATCGACATCATACAAATGCTCAGTAATGAAAAAAGGTTCATTATCTTCAAAAAAATAGAAACTATGTTAATATTAATGAGGTAAAATTTGTAACTTTGTATGTAGGGGTAATCCCTGACTCTACTGAACCGATTCTGAAAATTCTTTCCCTAATATGTAGTTGCATTATTCTTGAGTGCTATAGATAGGCTATAAATTATTTTTATATAATAAAGTATTAATTTCACGCGGGCGAAGCCGCTGGCACAAGCTAGTCTTCAATGAAACGATAATAGTATTAAAAATATTTAATGACCTTGAAATAATACATATTTATTTAATAATTGCCGTTTTGATAGATTTATGTTTAATTTTAATAGGTGATGAAAGCGTATATTGATATATTTTGCCGTGATGGCTTTCATTAAGTCGGTAATATGATTAGACGTAGGAAATTCCCCTAACTGATGATAAATTATGTTTTGGAATATTGACGATCCAATAAACTGGTGCATTAGTTTAGCGATGACAATCTTTATTAAATATGGGACCGTCTTTTAAAAATACTTCAGAGATCTGACATATCTTAATGACATCTTCTGATGGGTATAATAATCCCCCTTTATCCTTAGCTATAATAAATATATGTAATGATTGATTTTTTTCTGTTACTAAAGCACTAACACAAATATCACACTTAATTATTTTTTATCAGCTGTCTTGTCATGTAACCAGCTATGTGAGCTATCGATTCATTGCTAAAATCAGACAAATGCAGATCAATTTCTTCTAAGCCTTCATCCTCCTGTCCATCATCTTCCGTGCTTAAGTCTTGTCGTACTGTACTTAGATTTATTCTTTTAACTGCTGATGAACAGTTTAAAATTGAAATTTCTTCTAATGCTGAACAATTTCCTCTGTCTGTGTCTTTAAGTTCAACGTGCACTAACATTTTTTTTTAGGCAGATACGAACTGCCTCGCCGTTGGATTATTGTTTGATCCACCATGTGCCCTTATATTACAAAAGAACAGCTCAATGTGATCCTGACTAAGCTTTTAGAAAGGTAGGTAAATCAATATATTTGTCTGAACTAAAGCGACGTACAAATGTTTTATGGCTTCTATGCAACCTAGAAAACCTAAATAACCAACTTTTCGTGGACTGTTAATTAAAAGTTTACCATTTTCAAGTTTTAATTTATTTATGTAATATTTGAGTGGCATTATTTTTTTTAATGCTTTTTTATACCCGTAAAAGTGTTAATTCCTAGAATTAAAGGTATCAAAAATATTGTTAATAAGTATCAAAAAGTTTTCAGTAGGCTCACTATTTTGGAACGATGTCATTGCCAAATCTCGTCTGCAAAATTTGATTGCTTCTGCCAGACTAAGGCTAAATAGTTGAGATGCCAGTTTTACCTTCATGCGTTCATTTTTAAAGTTAATATGTCGGTCTTTTAACTTGTTAGCTAAATGAAAGGTTTGCTGTTTTTGCAAATTATTTAAATTTATTAGATACTGCCACAGGATTTTGTTGCCATCTTTATCAATGAAACTACCATAATTTTCAAAAGAATTTCTTAATAATTTTAACATATGGCATGGGTCAAGTATAGCAACAATAGTATCTTTAGTAACGGGGTGCTCAAATTTCACCTAACCTGTTGAAAAAGAACAACCTCAGTGTCCCGCCATAGAAATGTTAGCAGCGCATCCATCAAAAGTCAGTGCTACTATATTAATCCCGGCTTCATGACTCATTTCCAAGCACTTTTTAACTAATTCGGAGCGTTGTAAGCCAGTTATACCATCGACAAGAAAATAAACTACTGGTACTTTAAAATTTTGGTTTATCGCAGTAATTAAAAAGACCAAAACTTCTTTCGCTTCTGCCAAATGATCACCAACCATCTAAACCTGTGCCCATATCTACATACCCATGTAGTTTATTGCCATCCCTTTCAATACGACGACAAATGCTCATTTCGTCTATAACTAATGTAGCTATAATTTGATGGTTCAATGAAGCTGCTTTACGTTTTAAAGCATTAAACGATTCACTGGTGAAACCAGAATATCCACCCAGTTTTGAGTACCACTTTTGTAAAGTTGGTGGATGAGGTAAACATGTATTAAAAGTTCTTCGCACGTAGTTCGCACTTTAGGAGAATAAAAGTTAAGTGTTAATGCAAAACTGCGAAGTCCCGGTGAATACTTTCTTGCTCCAGGTACAGTCATGCGAGTAATCAATTCGTTCATCTACAGAATAGAAATGCAACACTTTAATATTTATCATAAAAAAAATACTTTGGCAGCAATTGAAAGTGTAACGTAAATAAATTTTGGAAAAGTAGGCACGTGTGGTGTTAATTTAAGAGATAGATTAGTTGTGGTGAAAGATATTTATGAAGTGAAATTGGATAATTATAAAGATATACCTGCCAAAGAAACTAGAGCTTTCTTTGGTTTCTGTCAAAGGTATAAATTTAGATCTCGCTAGGTCAAAAGTGTGCTAAAGCGTCGAGCATGTATAATTTACGCAATAGGAGTGAAATTAGCAACAGATGCGTATAAGAGTAATTTGAAGTCTACTTGACTCTTCGGGTATCGCGAGAGTCCATGTGCATGTGTCTATGTGAAAAGTTAATTTTTCAGTTTATGATACAAACAACCAACATTTATAGTACCAACCTTAACATTGGTATTTTTAAGTTTTCAAGGTGTTCACTTGTCATGGCAAACTTCTTTTGTAAGGATTTTAAAGTTCTTCCATACTTTTGATTTTCCTGTTCAATCTACGATTTCGACTTTGTAAACGTTTGACTTTTAAATTTTGTTTATTGAGTTTACTTTGAGTCCACTGTAACTGTTTTATTATTTTTCTTTTTCTTGGAGTCGAATCCGTAGAGCTGTTAGTCAACTCAGAGTTTTAGGCTGCGTTTCCACCAGAGATGTGCGAGGATGCGTAGCGAGGGATGTGTTTGTAAAGAACCAATAGAATCGCTTCATTTACCTCGCCTCGGTCAGCACAGCTCTGGTGGAAACGGCTCAGCGGAGCTAGATTTTTGCGCATACAAAACAAGCGAGGGATGTGTGCGAGGGATGTGTGCGAGAGATGTGTTGCGAGGGAATGTGTGTTGAGAAGGATGTGTTGCGAGGTTTGCGCATCCTCGCACCACACATTAATGCGCATTTTCACAGCTCCGCTACACATCCTCGTAGGCACATTTTCATCGCACAGCTTTGGTGGAAACGCTCACACATTTTCACAGCTCCGCTACACATCCTCGCACGACACATTTCCATCGCACATCTCTGATGGAAACGCACCCTAAAGCTTGGCGAGCCTTCTTTGTTGGTGTCACATGTGTAGGACTTGTCAATGGTGGCGATCCTTGAAGCCGTTTCATAGAAGAATCTGGCTCATTTCTTTCCGAATTATTTATTTATTTATTTAAACTTTATGTACAATTCTACTACCAGTCAACATTTGGGTTAAAAAAACACATTGTGGTAGGTACTACTAATAAATATAATACTAATATATAATAATACTAATAAAATACACATATACGCTAAAATGACAAACTAATAGATACGATGCTTTATAATATTCTTTTTGAATAAGAGAGCTCATAATAATTATGACGAAGACCAAACTAAGAATAACAGCCCCTTAAGTAGTGGTTTTTAATTTTACGCTTAAAAGAAAATTTTGACTCAGCCTTCTTGACGTCAAGGGGTAGCAAATTCCAGAGTTTAATAGTAGAAATAGTGTAAGAATTAGATAGAAACCCGGTGCGGTGAGAAGGAATGTGAAGAAGTAAGTTTTTGGATGCGCGAAGGTTAAGATCATGAGAACTACCTAACAATTTAAAATTTTGTTTTAAGTAAACAGGAGCACAAGGATCGTTCATAATAGTGAAGAGCATACAGAGGGATCTGAGGGATCTCCTTTGACGGATAGGCAACCATTTAAGCTATTTAATGCTATAATTATTTAAAAAATTTACATGATTGTGACTAAAAGAGATATTAAAGAAAACAATAGAGCTAATTGGTAAAGTAGCAGCTGACAAAACAGAATGGAATTAAAAACTCATATGTTTTTATTTTCAATTCTTTTTTGTAACAAATTAATAAAGTATACGTGTCGATCTCAAGTAACATGGGATAAGAGCAAGAAGATGATGATTATATCAAAACAAGCCCTAATAAACAATTAATATATATAAACCGATTCAAGAATAATCGTACCTTAAAAATTAAAATATTTTTAAGAGGTATTGCTTTGTCGTTTAAATATCTGTATCCTTTCTTTGAAATTTGTATATTCTTATCTTCGAAATGCTCTGAACATAAAGTGCTTTAGCTTAGATGGCATCCAGTTTTGTCTTCCCGTAGCTTATACCCATTTTCAACCGACGACAAAAAGAGGAGGTTATCAATTCGACGCGTATATTTTTTTTTTTTTTTATGTATGATCATCGAGTACTCGAAGACGGCTGAACCGATTTAGAAAATTCTCTTTTTTGTTTGAAAGGGTATTTTTCGAAATTGGTCCCATAGTCACCAGGTCAGGATCTGATGATGGGATCCTGGAGAAATCGAGGGAACTCTTCAAATATTATAGGCACACCTATGGCGTTTTGGGTATTTCTTACAGTAACTTGTGCAGTTGCTCTCAAAAAGTACCATTTGGGGAAGTGGAACTGCTGATGAAGACCACAGATGGCCGCCGAAACTACTCAATAATAAGTATTGAGTGGATTGCGATTCAATTACTTGAATATGGATGTTAAGCACTTTATGCTCGTCACAATGCATATGGTGATGTAGAGCTGATGGTGAAGTACCAGGAGAACTCCTCAACAATTAACGGCCCAGCATTGGGAAAAGCAATATTTTGTAAAAGGTTATAAGTAGTTGACATTTAGGCTCTTGTAACTAGGTAAATTAAAAATCATCCAACTAAAAAGAGTGAAATAAAAACTTTTTAACAAAAAATTAAACCGACTTCCAAAAAACACTGCAAAGTGAAAAATAACTTTAATTTCGGAAGTCGGTGCCAAAAACGAAAAAACAAAACTAAAGACACCGACTACCGAAATTAAAGTTATTTTTCACTTTGCAGTGTTTTTTGGAAGTCGGTATAATTTTTTGTTAAAAAGTTTTTTTCCTTAATAAAAGGATCTTTGGGAAAACTGAAATATTTAAATTACTTTTTTACTTTTTCTTTTGAGGTCAATATTCATAAATTGATGTGATTATTGATATGATTGATTGATACATTATGTGATTGTTATCTTTAATAATTACTAGCTGCTACCAGCGGCTTCGCCCGCGTGTAAGTAGAAAATTATCCCAAGGAACATAGTCTCGGGAAAAAATCATATGTGCTATTCCAGGACATGGTCTACCCGTGTACCAAGTTTCATTGAAATCCGTTCAGCCTTTCAAGCGTGAAGAAGTAACAAACACAAACTTTTGGCTTATAATATTAGTGTGATTATTATTATTATAAACTTTATTGCACACCTTAACTTAACACAGGACAATCATTTATTAAAATAAGTGTACAATAGGCGGTGTGATTAGCGACCCGTATCTACCTACAGACGGATGCAGGCTACGTGTGGTTAAAACGTCGAAATTTCTGTGCAATCTTATCCCAAATCAATTTTCTGAAAGATGGTGCCAGCTATGAAATGAAGTTAGAAATAAATTAAAATTATCGATACGGACCTACTTTACGAATGTGTCCCATCCCTAATTGAATAGCGTCGAAGTTACTAGAATTTATAGTGTGTTGCTCCAGATAACGACCAAGTAGATTTAAACTTTGTGGTATTGAAAATAAGGTTGTTTATAGTTTGCATTGAAGTCATGAAATGTGGTATTGTCATTAAAATCAAAGTTATTAACAAAGTTTATTACTTACCGATGATACGATACACCTCCACAAGATACTTTTTTTTTCTGCTTTCGTTTTTGCAGGTCAAAACCGCACAGCAAGGCATAATTTCTTATATATTTCGTGTATTTTAGAGACAACCAATCGCGACTTGAATCTGACAGCGAATAAGCTAATATTGTGCATCTCTGCTTAATGTTGACACGCGCGCGATATCTGAGCGGCACTTCCACTGTATTTTCTATTCCGTGGAAAATACCTTGCAAATGTTAAAAAGCGGCATTTGTTTGTTGCTCTTGGTGCGAACTTAATTTTTGTTTTGATTGTTTTTACCATGATTATTATGATAATCATGAGGATCATGTAAAACTGATTGTGATATGTAATTACATAATATTACATAAATAAATAAAAATACTTTTTATAACATTTTGAATTTTACTATTTACCCATTTACAACAACTATTTTACTATTTATTTAAAACAACTATGTATTTACTCTGCCAAAAAATGAATTAAATATTAATGATAATAAATTAACCCAAAAAAATGTTACGGAGGCAAACTCGAACCCGCGTCAGCAGGAGTACGAGTCTAGAGCGTTACCACTACGCCATCGCACGCTCAGCCGGAATTTTATATAACTTATATATAAAGTACTCAAGGTACTTTAGTTCCATTTTCTCCGTTATTTTTGAGATTTGCGCTTTAATATTTTATAGGTAATATAAAATATTAAATACATACATGGTATACTATAACTACGCTAAAAATAATTAAAATCCATTCCCCCTAACCCGTGCACTCTCCTTGTAAATTAAGAATCATGCGTGCTTCAAAAGCTTATTAAATAACATAGTGATTCACCTACAATACTTCTAATCACGTTACAATTTCGAAGTCAGCACTGATACAAAATGGTTATTGTTTGATTACGTTCCGTGCATGACTAGTGATGATAAAATTACATTCAAATGCGGAACACGTATGCGAGCATATTTCCTTATTCGTTAAAAACAATAGAATTTTATAGTAAGTCTTCAGCCATAATGTGTTGAAAGTAAAATGTAGTACATCTTAACGAATACATAACCAACTGTTCTATATTATATTGACACTCACCAAGTCTAAGCAAGAACTTACTTAGCAATTGGTATAGCAATCCTTTTTTTTTTTGTTTATTAGGGAAAAATTGTATGAGAACTTAAATTACCAGATATTGAAGCGTACTACTGAGTATTTAATTTTCGGTTGACATTGAAAATTCCGAGTATTTTAAGGATATTCCTGACAAGAAATTGTTGGTTTATATGTTTTTGTGTTCTTTTTTTTCGAACCTCTAGTTTGTATCCAGTAGACAGACAGGCTTCATCAACTGAAAATAACGGTTTGGTTAGTAGGGTGGCTAACGATAAACAAAAAAAAAAATTAATTATATCGAAAAGAATGGTGAAGGAGCATTACCTCTCCCTATAACTTTTCCCCTTTTCCCTATATTTTTAGGGTTCCGTAGCCGAATGGCAAAAAACGAAACCCTTATAGTTTCGATATGTCTGTCCGTCTGTCTGTCTGTCTGTCCGTCCGTCCGTATGTCACAGCCATTTTATTCCGAAACTATTAAGACTATACATGTGAAACTTAGTAGGTAGTAGGATGTATTCTGTGAACCGCTTTCCGATTTTAAGAAAAAAAATAAAAAATATCTATACTAATATTATAAAGCTGAAGAGTTTGTTTGTTTGTTTGTTTGTTTGTTTGTTTGTTTGTTTGCTTGAACGCGCTAATCTCAGGAACTACCATTCTGATTTGAAAAATTCTTTCAGTGTTAGATAGCCCATTTATCGAGGAAGGCTATAGGCTATATATCATCACGCTAACACCAATAGGAGCGGAGCAGTAATGAAGAATGTTTCAAAATCGGGGGATTTTTTTTTCCACGGGGACGAAGTCGCGGGCGGAAGCTAGTTTAAAATAAAGAGGTTCCCCATAATTGGAACTAGAACTGAAAATATTTTTTTCATGAAACCTATGCGTGTGTGGTATCTATAGACAGGTCTTCAAAAATGATATAAGGGTTTCTAAAACCACTTTTTCATAAAGTCAATCGTTTAAAAGATATAAGCTTCCAAAGTGGTAAAATGTGTGTTCCCCCCTCTAACTTCTATAATAATGGAGTCTGTAGATCTTAATGTAAACTTTCAACCAAAATTGGTTTGAACGAAATCGGGTCAGCAGTTTTTGAGATACAGCATATTTTCTAAAACCGCAAATATAACTTTGAAATTCATACAAACACTATGAAAAACAAAGTTATTTAGCGTAGTTGTAAAAATGTAAATAAGCTAGTTTTAAGAAATTTGTAAGGTTTTTTTTTATTCGTCAAATAAATATACATATTATATTATATTATTATAGTTACTACGGAACCCTTCATGGGCGAGTCTGAATCGCACTTGGCCAATTTTTTTCTTTCTCAATTATACATGTAATATTTATTAGTATATGATTTTGATATCGTACAGTGGCGAAGGCTCCATTCGACTCGCTTCCTACCGGCTACCCTTTTGAAATATGGCAAATATTAGTCTATTATTTTATATATGAATATATAAATAGTAATCTATTATTTTCAATAAAACAAATAATTATTTACGAAGTTACAAGATTTCGTAGTCAGCCACAGGGCCACAGTTACTGGAATTCACGCATCACACTTGAGCAAGATAATAATTTTTTGTCCGGCTTCCCTTTTATGAAAATTCACCCTTCGACACTGGTATTGTATGTATTTTATATGATAATGTTCAATTAATATTATGATGTTTGTGCACTGACAGCCCTTAATCTGTCTCCTTTAAGTTTGTCCATCCAAAGGTTGTCTGCAAGAGATCGCCCCGTGCGATAAGACCGCCCATTGTCACTAGTTTATTTTTTTTTTATATCCATAAAAATATTGTAAGGTGTACAATAGTATATAATAAATAAAATTTAAATTAAAAAATTAGTGTTCGTCATAAAATCTTAATTTAAGGAACCCTAAAAAAATAAATTAACTTAGTTAACACATGGAACTCTGAAGTTTCTAATTGTTTACGTACTCACTATAGAAATAAGCTCGATGTACTTAGTTGAAATGTATATTTATTGATAACAAGTGAATGGTTATCAGCTCAGTACTTATTTACGAGTGTTTACGAGTATCGCCTATCACTGTTTATCTGCCTAAGTCTTCTTCATACGAAATGCGCAGGATAATAATTATCTTTCTACAGCTTGTTTTTAGTTTCTTATGACTGTTTCGTAGAAATGAGTCACATAAATAAGTAGCTCTTCATCTAGATGATTGGTCGTTCCGTTATCTCCCTTCGAAGTATGCGGTTGAGTTCCTCCACTATTAAACTAGAAGCCTTTCTTATAGAAGTTCCTGTCTATTAACAGATTTCATATGGACTGCGTGCCACCTTAAAGCTGCCATAATTATAACTGCATAGAAATTGCTAACCAACTACCATTATAAATGCATGGTAACTAAACTAAAATAAAATTAAAATATGCGGACTGCGCAGTCAATTTACATAGAATGCAGTTTTGGACGTAGCAATACATAAAAGTTGATAGTATTTTTTTATATTTTTTTCAGCAAACCCTTTCATTTGAAACCCATATCATAGCAGAGCACAAAAAATGACAAGTCCACCATCTTGGGTTGTCCGCCATATTAGATTTTAAATAACTTAACTAAGCCAACCATGCATTGTCATCCAAACTAAATGTGTGTAAAAAAATTTTTTTCTTAATCGGTTGAGGATAACTGGTCCAATAATCAGTTGCAGGATTCCGCCCGAACATACTAATTACTAATGAACAAACTAAAAACGCAAGTTAAATAAAAGCGTGCTCGTGTTAACGCACAGGCGAACGCATCACATAAGTGGCTTTAAAAATTAAGCCAGTAATGAATAAGTGTGATAGTCAGTGATCACTATAACGCTTACTCATTACACACATAGAATCTGATGAATTGTGACAAATTCCACGAATGGCGCATACGATTATAATGACTAAAAGCGTGTCTTGTCGTTAATTTTCCCGTATTTTGTAGATAGTCTATCTACGCTGGGTACTGACCGGTGACACAGCTCCGTTGTTCGGTTGCTGCATGGTGGTAGACAGCGGCGATGCGGGCGTTCTCAGCGGTGACACTGTCATGCCGAGCTGCTTACTGTTGATCAAACGCCGTAGTAACTGTGTTGCTTCGCCACTGCGCCCTGGACATGTTGAATAAGAAATTGTTGAGTCATTTGTTATGTGAAAAGAGTAACGTTATCGTTTAAAGGGCAGGCATCGCGGTACTACGATGCAATACAGAACTTGATATAGGTACTACACAGGGTATAATATGTACCTCTTTCAGTGATATGAGTCAGTGTCAGAATTTGTACAGTTAACAGAACAAACGTAGCGATGCATCGCCGGCTAACTCTGTGGGAGAAAACCGGTTTTGTGTTATCGGAGGAAACCTTCACAATGTTCTCGGTCTATGGGGATAAGACCAAGAAATATGCGATTTTTACCTCACTAAAACCACCTCGGTGGTCACACCAAAAGTACATCAAGGGAAGCCCCATTTTCTTTTAAGAGACCGCTCCGGAGCTCCCTGTGCAACGCCTGTCAGGGCACCTCCGTCGAGAGACTGTAAAAGTTCTCCCTTGAGACTCTGAAAGAGGGCCTTTTTTTAAGGATGGGAAATCATCCAATCGAAGCGAGAGGGATGTCAGACTTTAACTGACTAAAACAGGGATGGGCCGTGTTCCATCATTTGCCCTTTGTGTTCCGAGGCCCTGGTAACTCTTTGGAACAATTCCACAACCCCGGCAGACAACGGCCCCTACTCTGAAAGAGGCCTAAGCCCGCGCTAGGCCTTACGGTTACGTGCTACGCAATGCGAATGTTGCTCTATTCAAGCATCTTAGTGTAGCGTCGCATCTCGGTGAAGTTACCCCTAAGCGTTTCATTTAATCAATCAATAAGCCACGACTCGCTTTATGATTATGTAACGAATTTTTGGTGGTTGTCGGTGTTCTAGACTTCAAGATGTTCACATAAAATTAAATTCTTTAAAGATAACAAGTATGAATACAAAGTCAGCACCTCTTTTAATCATAATAAAATTGATTCATCTGTACGAGTAAAACAGGCAGCCTGCATTAAACTGACAATCTAAACATTGTACGGGTTTTGAGTATGGTATGAATGATATCAAAGAGCTTTATTTATTGACTGGACCCTCTTCTCAAAACCGGTACTTTTTGGATAAAGCGACACCGTAAATCCACACATATTAGTAGGTCCCTACATGTAGGTATATGAGATGCGAGAATAAATGTTTCTTGTCAATTAATATATTAAAAGCAATAAAACATTATACTTATTAAAATTTATTACTTGTACAATAATTTAATGAAATCATGTAATTTAATCACAAGTACTTGTTCTCTATTCGTAGCGGATTGACACGAGCGTAAATGAACCCTCTTTTTATTACTTTTGAGTTCAAATTTGCAATCATTAAGACCAGCTCTACGGTTATTCCCTTGCTTGATACTTAATATATTCTACATAATATTATTATAACAAAGTTCAATGCTGCCGCACTAAGGAAGAGTACAATAACTCGATTTTGGACGATTTTGAGTTATATATATATATATTCGGAATCAGCGAATCGAGATCTATTAATCTCTCTAAGTAACTTTTTATAATTCCTTCAGGAAACCGATTTTTCAGTAAGCAAGAATACAATAACTAAAACTTCATTACAATTGCACTAATCATAAATACAACAATCATTCCTGTGGTGACATCAGGTTTGAACTACGCTTAAATTACTAGTCATAAGTACAATAACTGTTAGTTGTTCCACTTATGTTATGTAGGACTCAGAATTTTAATATTTTGCTTGCTAGTCATAAATACAATATCTTTGAGTTATTTTGCTTATTATTAGTATAACTAAACTATTTACTGAGATAATACTGAGAATTATTGCGTTTATTATTAGTAAGACTATGCAACGCGGGGCTCAGCGGCGGTGATACAGGGTGCAAAGGGGTCAACCGGATCAATAAACCGGTCAACTGGGGATCTTCTAGCGTATGCCATTCATATCTGGAGTGAGGCCATTGAGAAGCAAGGGGAAGCACTTGCTGTTTCCCTTGACATCTCCAAGGCTTTTGACAGGGTCTGGCACGATTGCCTTATTGCTAAGCTTCCTTCTTTCGGTTTACCCACTCAACTTTGCGTTTGGATTGAAGACTTCCTGAGGGATCGGTCCATTCGAGTGGTCATTGATGGCTGCTCATCTGGCCAATTGGCAATTAATGCCGGGGTCCCTCAGGAGTTTGTTCTCTCAGCAACTTTATTCTTGCTGCATATTAACGATCTGCTAATGCCCGGTACCTTTGGGTATGCAGACGACAGCACAGTTTCTGAGAGATATCACACACACACAGATCCAGTCTCTCCGTGAGGACATGGTTGGGCGCTTGAACTTGACCTTGAAGGCTATCTCCGCAGCTAAGACCCAGGCGTGTCTCTTCTCCGCAAAAAGGCGCCAATTCGAACCGGCTCCTACTTTCCGTGGTGTAACCGTGCCGATAACCGATCATATTGAGCTTCTTGGGGTGACTCTTCCACACTCAATTTTGGCCCGTTTATCGAGGCTAAGGCTCAGTTAGCATCCAAAAAGTTGGGAATCCTAGCCAAGGTGAGACGGTACTTCACACCGGAACAGCTGCTCAATTTGTATCAAGCCCAGGTTCGGTCGTGTATGGAATACTGCTCTCATCTTTGGGATGGATCTGCGAAATACCAACTGGACGCGCTTGAGTCTATCGAGAAGCGGGCCAAGAGACTCATTGGCAACGATGCACTGGTCGAGTCAAAGCTCCAGAGCCTTGAACAACGACGACGAGTTGCAAGTCTATCGGTTTTCATTCTGTTACATTTCGGGGAGTGTGCGACGGAATTACACAATCTAATTCTGCCAAGCCCGTTCCATCATCGGACTACGAGACAAACGGCGAAGCGCCATCGTTACATGGTGGACATCCCACTCATACGCACAAAACGTTTTGGGAATACCTTCATTCTGCGTACGGCTAAGAAGTGGAATTCCCTGCCGGAGTCTGTGTTTCCCGACAGCTACAATCTAGGACTCTTTACGTCAAGAGTGAATAGTTAATCATTTTAACATTCCTAATTATAAGCATTATATCCACGATTTCAGGCCAAAGGCTTTACATTGTTCACATAATATGTATTTGAATCCATTCTTTATTCATTTTCCTTTCATTTGGTATAAGTTTCATTTATATTCATTAGTTTCTGCACTAGTTCATGAGATACAAGAAAAATTAAGTTCAAAACTTTGAGCCCGTTTTTCTCGAAAGCAGCAAAATCGAGTTATTGTATTCTTTGTTAGCGCGGCAGAATGTCTGTGTACCTAAGTTAAAAAAAAAAAAACATTTATGAACATGACACATCCGTGATCGTACTAATATTATAAATGTGAAAGTTTAGAGATTTGATTTGTTTTATTTTACGTTCGTATTTTAACAACGCAATAATTACTGAACAGATCTGAATAAAATTTAGCACAGAGATAGATTATTGTCCAGAATAATGGGCTTTTCATCTCAGGAAAATGTCGCATTAGTATTACATAAGGAGAGAGAGAGAGGGTTGTTTACAACTACCCTCTATCATGCGTGAAAAGTTGATACCTTTCACACATGATAGGGTAGTTTATTTTAGGGTAGCTATCAAGCTGAGAACGTATGGCTGAGAGATCACCGACTATGTATGTATTTGAAAAATTTAAGATCGGAGGCCCATGGTTAAAGGTCAAGTTTCTTGTCAGATATCCAAAAACTACACTTTTTAATGTGGTTTTCAGAGTCGTTATTTTTCATTTCACCTTGTGGCTAGGCGTAATATGTCATAAATAAGCAAATAAATCTTGGCATTTTCTACTAGCTCAGCTCGCTCTTTGATACATATGAGGCGAAAGTAGGGTATGAATAAATAAAAAGGGTCTATCTCTAGAATCTCTACTAATATTATAAAATGGAAAAATATGTTTGTTTAAACGAGCTAATCTTCGAAAATATTGGGTGGATTTGGAATGGAAGTAGCTTGAAGCTTGAGGAAAGTTATAGGCTTTTTACCCGACTGCAAAAGAAGCAAGGTTATGTGTTTATCGTGATAAAGTCCATGAAAGCTAAGCCACCGCTTTATAGGCCGGTCCATTTTGCAACAAGTGATCATAACCATAAACATGAATAAAACTTCATTGTGCGAAGAGTCAGGTATTACTTATCTAGTAATCAATGTTATCTGACAAATCAGAAGATTGTTTTTTTTTTTAATTTTCCTACATTGTTGTATTGATGAATCGCCACTTACGACTTAGATAAGACAAGCTCGTTCTCGCAAATCTAACAGTCTGTCAATCATCGTTATCTCTAGATAGATACACTTTTAGTATATACATACTAGTAGTCGCGCGGGGCTTCGCTCCCGTGGATTTAATCATGATAAAACAAAACCTCCTTCTTTTGCAGTCGGGTAAAAGGCCTATAACCTTTCTCAAGCTTCAAGCTACTTCCATACCAAATTTCATCGTAACCCACCCAGTACTTTTTCGCGTTCAAACAAACAGACTTTTCCGCTTTGTAATATTAGTTTACTCGTGTTTGCTCACCATTTTGCCTGTGTAGAGCCTGCCACAGAGATTCTTTATCCTGTTCATGTTCCATGGGCGGTTGCGGCGAAGACTGGGTCGATCGAGCTGACTGGGTCTCCTCAGGGTCGTCCTGTAATATAAATGACGTTTATTACGCATGGCTTTTTGTCCTCCAGTGAGCGGTAGAACTATATGCCATAAAATTTTTGTTGAGCAAAAGTTAGTTCGTTGGTCGAATAGTCGCAAGCGCGACTGCTGAGCACGAGGACTCCTGGGTCGGGCCAAAAGTTCTATTGGGTTTTCCTGTAAGGAATTACTCAGTAGAGGCCCGGAGTTGGAAGTTGGCGGTGTGGTGGCCGGTGCCGTTATTTGGACATCTGTGACAGCCGTCACGGGTAGTCAGAAGCCAGTAAATCTGACACTGGTCTAGCCAAGCGGTCTCGTGTTACCCAGTTACTGGGTTGTGGAGGTCAGATAAGCAGTCGCTCCATGTACAACACTAATACCCAGCTGCATCCGGTAAGAATAGAAGCCAACCCCAACATAGTTGGGAAAAGGCTAAAGATAAAAATTTGTGCACTAATTTCTTCCCAGTACCATGTGAGAGGGGCGGAGTTTTGGCAACTGTCATGGTCTAAACTCTCGAAACCAGTTACCACACACGGTCGACAGTCGCGTTTGCGACTACGACGCAGTTAAAATTCCATGATATTAGATTATGAACTTAACTCTATCTAAACCAGGGACTGAACCCATAAAATAACAAACAGGTTGATGACGTCATACAGGTTGCAAAAATATCACTCAATGTCGCTGGATGCAATGACGTCATCCCAACCTTGTTCGTTATCTCTAGTTTTCTATTGTGGACGGCAGAATACCTAGTTGGCCTTCCTCTGTTAAACATGCTACTGAAATTGTGTAAGGGCCTCACCTGCGACATCTGAGATATATCCATCTGTAGCCTGTCCGGGTCTGACCCACTACTGCTTCTACTACAGTCTTCATAAACCGATGAATTTTCCTTCGACGCTTTCATTTTGGCTCGCCCGAAAACGTGTTGCTTGTACTCATCGACAAAGTTTGTCTTATGTGTGAGTGCAGCGTGGAAGTAAGTGTTCGTATGTTCCTGCTGGTCGGTCTGTTCGTGGGGCTCGTTCTTGACGGAACTGTATAGAGAGAGGTCCATCTCCTTGTTGTCATGGTCGTCGTTGCTGACCGGGCTGGCGGCGTTCTGCGGCGGGTACGCGTACGGGTCGTCGGCGTACTCGTGCGGGTAGCTGTCGGCCACGCTCGTTGCGTGCGTCCTATCTATGACGCCTGTGTAGTTCGGTGGATACTTCTGAGATTCTTCGTTTTCCCGCTGAGCGACCGCCACAGCCTTACTTATAATATCGATGACGGTATTGCAGTGCATCACCTCTCTCGCTCTGTCCGAGGGCGGTAAACTCTGCACACTGTTGAACATTATATGAGGCTCGTCTTCCTGTTTGACCGCATATTTACTTGGGTCGTAATTTTTTATCTGTAGTAGTGTGACCGCCGCCTGCCGGCTCTCTAAGTTCTTCATCTCCTCAGTCGAGTCCGGAGAGCCGATCTCGGCATATTTGTTTTTTAAATCTTGCTCGTAGTCACTATCGCTCAGTGGTTTGATAATTTCTTCCAATTTTGCCGCCGTAATGTTCAAGATTTCCTAAAAGAAAAGACAATGTTTGATCATCAAGCTGCGCTCCATACTTATTAGTAGGACGATAGCACAAACAAACATCGACCAATGAGACGCTCGCTCATTTCATGTCACTCGTGATATCAGGCGGCTTCTAACTGATAAGATAAAACTATTGTGATTCGAAGGTGTTCTCCAGTACCCTTTCTAATTTTGATGAAAATGTATTTCCCAACGATATGCAAAGTGAGTGACCGTAGTGACCGTGGTAGAAAACAGGGACGAACGTTGTTTGTGTACCTAAAAGATTATATAAGTAATGGTGTTTCTTTGTTGTAGGTGTTAATGATATTATGCGTCCTAGTTTCGCCGAGCCGCGCACAAGAGGCCGACGCTGAAAACGTTCCATGTGATATTACCATTCAAGATTCTTCCAATCTAACATTGAATTGTTCACGCCGAAGTATTGATGAGATTCCTGAGAAATGGCCGGAGAAGATAAACAGCGTAGAAAAAGGTAACATCACCGATTCGGAGGAGAAGGAGAGATAGAGAGCACACCAGAATAACCTAAACTATGACGTAAACAAAACAAATAGCTACAATTTTATAAAGTTTTACATTCAACATTACCTAATAATAACTATCGGCTGATGATCATCTGATCAAATTTTAGTGTGATAATAAATTATTCATAATACAATTCGGATAGTCGTGCATACGTTACGTACGTACATTTATGGATGCAGTGAAGTTTACCGTGGGCGGAATGGATTAGGTTTTATGATAATACGTAGTTTTATGAATATTGATGAAGTGTTAACAGGACTATAAACCGTTATTAACGTGATCTATGCAACATATTTTTACTAAATTTTGGAGTAGGTTTTGTTTGTAGTAGTAATGGAGAGTGAAAATTGTATTTTTGAACATTCCAGATGGGAATGTTTTGATAACATTTTTCAACAATACAATTTCGAACGTGTCGCATCTACCCATGGTGGCGGGTAAGGTTGCCATCAGCTTCAAGTCAAACGAGATCGTCGACATTGACGATAGTGCTTTCAGTTACATCGAGGGATTGGTGTATTTGGATTTGAGCAACAATTACATTTCAGGTGTGTATGATAACGATATCATTTAACTTTAGACAGGTAGCACGGACAGGTACGCACACACAATAAAGCCAGATGGGAGATAAGTGTCAACAAACAAGTTAGGGGTCCGCACTAGTTTGTTATCTTCTAAGTCTGTGAATTTGTTCAACTAACATATTTGTAATATCAATCATGTTATAGTGATGCCTCATGATTATGTAGGTACATATAGCTTTAAGATGCTATCTCATTTGTATGGTTATAAGTCAGCACTTATCTTTATAGCGAATTGATAGCAAAAATATTTTATATAAATTTGGCCCAAAAATCAGCTACGCGACCTCCGCTCACTGATACAGACATAAGATCAACAAGTACAGGTGACAGCACTTAAGTTATTTATAATAACTAGTTATCAACATTGCCCAGTTGACCACCCCAACCGTTACACTATCAACGCCAACGTATGGATGCGAGAGACGCAATACGTGATTATTGATCAGAAAAGACTATCTGGGTCAGATATTTATGTTCACAAGTAAAGCAAACAGAAATATCACAAAACAGACGTGATGTCCTACATAGGTACACTGTTCAACTTAAATGCTTAGTAGCAATGATTATTTCCATCAGGCCGGTTACATTACAATATGGATTAAAGGCAAGACGCTCTGCATATCTACTTACTTGTTTCACTCTAGTTCAAAACTCTGGCGGAGTCGATCTCTTATTTTTTTTTATTTTTTATAAATTAACAAATATATAGGTACTCTTTCGTATAATTTGCTTTGATAAGCACCTACGTATTTTATGTTTGAGGTGCATGATTAAAATCCACAGACTTCGAGAAGAGATTCGTTATTATTATTATTTTCGAAAATATCACTCAGATCTCTCGTCGTATTACACTTTTAAAAAATACACCAGATCGATAAATACTTAATAAAGATTATCTAAATACCAAACAGATAATTCGAACAAATCCATAAACAACATTAGTAAAGTGTAGAAGTTTCCATTACGTCTTTGATTTGAAACTTTCCATTCTAAAGGTGAATGAATTATACATTATACATCTAGATTTGAAACCCATTCATGAATTTTTTTTTTGCGTTTTTGAACTATTCATATTTGAAATTACTTGGCAATTTGGCATACATGCCTAAATTCTACAGTGTAATGAACAAATAGCATTTGTATGAAATCAGTCAGCGCAATAATTTTGCTAATGTAGTAAACAATCTATTATCTTTCGCGTTCTACACAGATATGAGCGTTCACTCAACATCTTTCATAATATTAGTCACCGTCAGCGGTACCTACATATATTTATACGGTTTCGCCGAAGAACGCTACGTTGCAACACTTTGATTCACAAAAATGTCGTAAACAGCATCTAACAATAGCCTTGACTAAGACATGCATGTATACAGGAGTTTAATGTGTTCACTGTATTTCTAAGTGCATATTAAGTTGTCAGTTCCGAATTATACTCATACACAGCTTGACAACAAGAGAAGTTTTTGCCCAGCTGTCGTATTCATCCAAGATTAGTAATGAGGCTCAGACTGGCTCTGTTGTTTCCAGCTACCTCTAGATATATTTTCTGCAGGATCCTTACTGCTTTTACTCATGATTTCATCCAATCATGAATATTTCTCGATCAATATTACAATCATTATAATGATGACTAAATCAGATTGGATCTTAATGGTATAAATGAAGCAACAGCTACTAGATTACTAAGAGAATAAAGCAAATTCTCATCTATTGTTAAGGATCAAGATTATACATACACACTTATCGCATTCTGATCCACAAGTAATTACCAACAAAGTCTAAACGGAACATACCTTATTAGCTATGTTCCTTAACGAACATGTTCCTTGAACATGAACATGAACTATGTTCCTTTATGTTGTTTGACGTGACGTGCAAACATGGACGACAAAAAATCATTAGCGATACCAGAACAACAGTACTAATCCTCGAGCAAGCCACAATTCAATCAAAGGCCCGGTTCAATGATCCGTAATTATAGTTTGTGAGACAATTTTCTAATTTAAGATTTCTTTGAATTGAACCGAACTATGGAATGTTAAAATAGGCCTAAAGGACACTACCAACACGTTTCTTATAGTCCTTCTATCAAATCATAGATGTGTAGAAAATATACATATACATGATAAACCATTTTATCTCTTATCTCAAGATCCATGTGTGTACGTCCAATGTGTACAGTAAGTACAGTCGCAAATACTCTTTACGCAAATTACACCTATCTAATCTAATCAGCATAAATACATAAACATGAAGAAAGTGTGTGTAGTACGTACACTCGTACAGAGGTGATCTCTGCTGAAAATATTCAGACGATTTGGTAGCTCGTTAGAAATTAAAATTAAACAATTACGAGCGCATGATAAACTATTAATATCAGGAGTACGATGTATCGCAATTAATGCTCATTAGTCAATAATTAATCAAACAAAGGCCACACAGACTGGCTCCCGAGATGAAAGTAATACGGCGCACAACTAAGAAAAAATAATTATACAAGTTGCGCAAATTATATGGCACTCATTATTCCCAGCTTAAAATGTTTCTTGACTGCTTGCTGAAGTATTTATCTATACTAATAAATAGTTAATAAAACGTAACCACAGTTCTGGCACAGTGAAAACTATGAATCACTAGGAAAGTGGGCGGACGGAATAAGCCGTATGCAACTTCAGAATGAATACAAAGCAGGAAGTTATATTGACGCAAAAACTACAAATGCATTGCGATTAGACAATAATTTTTAATATATATACAGAAATAAACACTGGTTTATTGACTAAAGTAAATGTAAACTATGTTTCCAGGCGAAGTGCTGAGGAGCGAGATTTTCCAAGGGCGCTACATTAATGGAACATTCGGCAACATTGCTTTGGAGACGCTAAACTTGGGCCACAATGATATCCACTCCTTGGACCGGTATCTGTTCCAGTACACGCCGAACTTGACAAGACTGTACCTCAACAACAACCCTATAGAGATCCTCGATCATGTGACTATACTTGCATTGGCTAGTGCTACTAATTTGGAGGTAAGAGAGAAATATATATTTTGTTCTTTACTTCATAACTATCAGTCGCGCGGGGCTTTGCTCCCGTAGATTATATCACGATAAAACATAACCCTACAACCTTCCTCAAACTTCATCACTCATCCAAATCTACCTAGTAGATACTTTCGAAGATTAGCGCGTTCAAACAAACAAACTTTTCCGCTTTATAATATTATAGTAGATATAGATATTCATTAGAACATACCTTACAAGACAAATAGAGATTTCAGTTTTCATATTATATCTTAATTTCAAGAAAACCCAAGTTTGCGTTAAATTGATGAATGCGCTGCTGTTCATCTATCTGGCATAATTCTACATAAATAATCGCCACTTACGAAACCCAAAAAATGGGGTGACCTACATTTATTTAGGGATCACTATCACTAACATTGATCGCTACAATTTACAAAACAAAGTTCACGATCGCAAGTCTGTTTAGTAGTAAAAAAATAATATAATACTAGCCGATGCCCACGACTTCGTTCGCGTAAATTTACGTTAATCTATATTTATATCATGTTTGTGATTCACTTGACATATCTACTGTTCTAAATTCACACTGTCATAGTGGCCCATGTTTGACCCCGGATCTCTATCTATTTCCTTAACAAATTTCATTTAAATCGGTAAAGTGGTTTAGTTTTTTCATACAAATTTTCATCGCATATTTCTATACAGACCGGTTAAGTAGACGCACAGCCTTACTGAGCTGATCTACGAGTGGGCCTACCTAAAAAAAAAAAAAAAAGCATATTTCAGTCC
Source organism: Tholera decimalis (assembly GCA_943138885.2). Lineage (NCBI taxonomy): Eukaryota > Metazoa > Arthropoda > Insecta > Lepidoptera > Noctuidae > Tholera > Tholera decimalis. Next base: position 30,657,441 of record OW964555.2, read on the forward strand.
CTTAGGGGTGATATTAAAAAAAGTACCCTATGTTTAACCCCGAGTTATCAACTATATTTGTGCCATAATTCATTAAAAACGTTTATGCGGTTTAGATTTCTCAAACTTTCATCCCCTATATCAACCTTTTAGGAGTTGATTTAAAAAAAGAAGTTTATATTTCATCCTAGGTCTTCAACTATTTTCATTCCGAATTTCATCCAAATCGGTGCAGTGGTTAAACCATGAAAGTGTAACAGACATACAGAAAGTCTTTCGCATTTATAATATTAGTATTGATATGGATGGATAGTATGGATATAGATAGTTATTGAATGGACTTTGATTTTGTACGTTAAAATGCACACCTGCAGAATGCTCATTTGGACACCATTTTTCTCGAGGTGAAATATCCTCACGGATGACTGCCACCTCAGAGGAATACGTGACGGAACACAGGGTTGTTTTAGTCAGGTTTTTTTGTTGATAAGTTTGCGTTTAACCACCATCTCGCCTGATGTTAAGCGATGATGTGGTCGACGATGAAACACGCTTTCCTAGAATTAAGCTATTCAATCTTGACCAAAAGACTCCTAGGTCTTATCAGGAAACACAGACTAGGTACTAGTATTGTTGGGCACGCCGCAATCGCGGCGATAAGTCCCTTCTTTGAGGAGTGGCTGGAGAGACGCCACGGCGTCCTCGCCTTCCGCCTGACGCAGGTACTTACCGGACACGGGTGTTTCGGGAGGTACCTGTTTCGAATTCAGCGGGAGAAATGGAAAAAGAAAGAAAAGGAAATGGGATGCAGTCGCCTCCTGCGAAGGAGTCATGCTAGCGAAGGAGGAGGCCGAACGCGCGAGGGAGAGACAACTCTCTTCCTCACTCTCCAGACGCCGCGGGAGACGCCCCGGGCGTCGGGGATTGCGAGCCGATCTCCGGCCACCATAGGCGCGGGCTTGCGGACAGCGAGCAAGGGTAGCTCACCGTCCGGTAAGGATCAGGCCCGGATCGGCGGCGCGTCGTATTCCACGCGCGCCTCAAAGAGCTGTCAGCACCAGTGACGGGGCCTCATAAGGCCATTTCCTGCCGGGGTTGCGGGAATGTTCTAACGAGATACCGCGGCCGCGGAACTTAAGGGCAGCTGAAGGAACAGGGTGGGTTTTTAGTCAGTAGAAGTCTGACACTCACTTCCGCTTTACCCAGAGCGGGAGAAGTCATTCGACGATTTTACCACCCAGGAGAAAAAAGAAAGTATTGGTATTGTAACTGACTACCTGGTGTTCCCTCGCAAACCTGCACCGGGGTCGGCGGGAGCACTTAAATACTCTTTAAAGCGGTCCCCAACGACGCGGCCTCTGACCGAACCGCGCGCCCCCGATTGACTCATTAGAACACCCACACCATCTTTTGATAATTATTTAATGTGCCTGTTGATAAATTCGCAAGTTACCTGATAAAAAAACGAGGTTATCAAACTCTGGCTTTTTTATAGCTTCAATAAAATTGTGATTTACGATGGGACCAGTTCTTCAAGTATTGTGTCAACCTCAGCTAAGACGTCACGAGAATATTAAAAAGCCTATTACTAGAAGGGACTTTGCAAAGTCAAGAACAATGAGTATTAGTCACGTTATACAAGATCGCCGTCATTAATTAAAATATATGAAAGATTCTTGTTCGAGATTACATTCAGAGATCATACTCAATTAAGATTGCATTCCAATATTATGCCGAAAAAACAATCTTCAAGTGGACCCTTGAAAGGAACATGTTCTTTTATTATCCGGGGACTCCCGCTGCGTTATCCTTTATCTATAAATATATTTTTTTAATTACAGGTACTGGATTTAGCCAAAACTGACATTGACAGCATACCCCTCGATGCGTTCAAGGGACTGACGAATTTACAGCAGATCGATTTATCGGATAACCGCTTCGTGACTGTGCCGGAAAGTCTGAGCCTCGTCGGAGAGTCCCTCAAGTACCTCACGTTCAATAACAATCCCATTGTGGAGCTCAACGATGACAGCTTCGTAGGTAAGTAGTAATACACATGTTATTATTATTTTCGAATGATATTAGATTGGGATTGACATTGTCACACATGTGTACAAAAATCCCTTAAATAAAGAAGATTAAAAAAAAAGAATGATATTAGATTAATAAGTATCTATAATGTATTGGTTTTATATTGTACCAATTTAAAGCGTATGTCTCATCGTATCGTTTCTTTTCGTTACTTAACAAAAGGTAATTGTCTAATTTACCTATGTCATATATTATGTAGAAATAGGGACCAGACAATTGTTAATCGATAGCGAAATACAATACAAAATAACATTCTAGCAGAACCTGTTGTTATCATCTCATGGAAAATACCAAAAACAAAGTAGGTTTTTTTAAGACGCTGTTTATCTTTACTTCTGCCGTTCAATCGCCATGGTTTCACTTGAATCTCGCACTCAAGTGCTTTTATAACACTAGTCTAATAATTTAACACGAATTGGACCAATATTTGGCAGCTACATATGTTAATCTAGAGCATATTATGAAGTTACTAACTATAAAGTATCTAGGTATTTCAAGAATAATATTATTTACTCCTCTATAGATACTTATGTAGGTATATAGTAATAATCTTCTGCATATCCGGAGCATAAAAACTGCTTTAGATATTATCTATATGTGAAACAGTATTACATATACCCATTCGTTAAATACGGAAGTACCTACATAATAATAATAGAATCAGTTTTTTTGCAGGTTTAACGAACTTGATCCAATTGGAAGTCGGCAAAAACGATTATTTGGACGAAGTGAAACGCAGCACGTTCTCCCCACTCAAGAGCTTGAGGATACTTCACCTTTGTCATAACCGAAATCTAAGATACATCAGCCATAATGCGTTCCGCGGATTGAAAGACAAATGGACCTTGAAGGAAGTGAGTAACAAACACACGCCTCAACCAACTTTAGATAGTAGCATCAACGTGGAAAATCCCTTCTATAGCTTACTGCGTAATGCGAATTCGGCGCGTTTATACTATTATCAAAGCGGAAATAATTTATTCCGATATATTTTACGAACAGAATCTAGTTTTGAGTGGAGTCATGGCTCTAAGTATTTTCTCGCAATGATTAGGTAATGTTATTCAGGATGCCGACACCCGTCTGTTATTGTGACTGATATTCTATTATAAGCTCATGGTAACACAGTTTATCAGAAATAAATGTACATATTATACACATTTTGGTAAGCATATAATCATCAGATTATAGACTGCATGTAATACAATTTGCCCCAGTTTTTGAATGCTGACATGACAGTTGGGGATTGGGGTCAGCTTACTAATCACTATAGTGTTATGTTTTGATACACAATCATTCAATACAATGCTACATTTATCCTAAAATTGGAGTGGAATTTATTGATACTTACTATACACTAATTGGATTGCCTTCTTCAATGTAGATAACAGCATAAACAAAAGTACATAATATGTATACATATTTGTACCTACGTAAATGGCAACACAAAGATAAGCTAATATGGGAGTTCCCAAAACATTAGTTTTGTTTTGTAACTTTGATAAGGCTGACAATAATCTGCTTGTATTTACAAGTATTTTATACTTATTCTTATAGTTCTAGGTTCCATTTATATTATATAATTATATGTATATTATAGACAAAACAATAAGAAAGTGTAAGCAATAAATACTGTAACATCTCTGAAATTCAGGGCAAATTGCCAAATTAAGAGATGGATTCAATCAAAAGTAATATTTTCTTATCATCAAAATGTTCCTGTATCTACATTCTTGTTCCTTTACTATACAGTATACCTGTATATAGACTGACAATAATCTGCTTGTATTTACAAGTATTTTATATTCTTAAAGTTCTAGGTCAAGCATAACATTTCAGGGTTTTCCATTTATATTATATAATTATATGTATATTATAGACAAAAAAATAAGAAAGCGTAAGCAATAAATACTGCAACATTACTGAAATTCAGAGCAAATTGCCAAATTAAGAGATGGATTCAATCAAAAGTAATATTTTCTTATCATCAAAATGTTCCTCCATCTACCTACATTCTTGTTCCTTTACTATACAGGTATACCTGGATGACAACTACCTCAGTGAGCTATCAACTGACCTGATGCCATGGAACAAATTAGAGATCTTAGGAATGACAGGCAACAACTGGTTATGCAACTGTGATCTAGCCAACATTGTTACTAAACAGGGAGCTGGCACTAAGTTCCAGATAGGAGAGGTTCCTTAGTAAGTATTGACACAGAAGGTATAAGGGATTTATTAAATGTCACAGATCCTTCCAAGAATGTCTAGATAATCCTACTCAAGTTAGAAGCCAGTATGTGCCATAATTGGATCATCCTCACTACATTCATTTCAGTGGTCAATAGGGAAGTTCAAATTCAATCAGTAGATATTCTTTTATTATTTTAATATGTGATGTGTCATCCCATAAAATGATACTAGTACATACATTTTATATAATTTGCCTTTAATTTTACTTAATTAAAATTTAATCTGACAGTATTCATAGTTAATTATTTTATAATCTTAGTTTGGGATTAACAAATGGCTATATGATCCAATAGGCTGTTAATAAAACTAGCAGATACAATTTATAAATATCACTAGGTATTGATTAACCCATTTACGCCCAAATTTAAACTAATAGCATTTATTTAGGTATTTCTTTATTAAGGGATTACTTAGGTCTATAACAAACGCATTATGAAATAAAAATGAAATAAAAAAAATTTGAAGTTAAGTTTTTAAGGTGTACTTTTTAAAGTACACTGGGCACTTATGCGTGAAAAATCGAAGAACAATCTTTGTTGATGCACAGAGTTTTTTGGCACTTTACGCAGTTTGAGTATGGCACAACACCCATCTCAACTGTTTGGGTAGCTTCCCTGAATTGTGGCTGTTATTGCTGGGACTTGGGCCTGCTACTACAGAACATTGTTCGGCTTTTGTTCTTGCTGTTGTGGAGGTACTGGCGTGTATATGTCTTCTAAAAGCCAATTGATCGATGCGCTCATTGTTAGTCAATACATGTAGTCGCATGTAGTGTAGTGCATGTAGGTGAAAAAAGGACCACCACCATTTTTTACCACGAATACTCACGTGGTATAATGATACAGAACCATCCATCTCATCTACACCACCCATGCTTTTATTGTAGCTCTGGTATAAGTGTGGAATGCTTACGTCTACCTTCTGTTTCCTTTGAGAGCACCAGCGTTTTATTTTACCAATAGGCTCGATTGTATCAAAGTTAGTTGCCATAGTACATACGTTATTGTCCTTTCATCTAACAAGCAATAATTCGTTATTTTTGTCGAACCTATGATCATATTCAACTTTTACAGTAGCGGAGAATTTTTAGTTCTATTGTCACATATTGTCTCAGTTGCCTTGTACCCAGACTGCTTCAAATCTTTCAGTAAATCACAACTGGTGAATAAGTTATCAAAGTATACTGTGTGCTCTTGTGGTGGTCTTGCTGGAATTTTTGCTAACAACAATTTTACAACTCGAGTTACGTAAATCATCTATGTCCATATCAAAGCTGTGGCTATTATTCTGTCCTGTATGTAGTAATGTATTCCGTAGAATCAGATCGTAAACCTCATAATCAAAAATTTTTTTTTATTTTGACCTTGATTGTGTCCTGTGGGTCTTGGCGTTAGCTTTTGTTGAACAAAGGTTCGTCATCACTGTCTTCCCATTCGGATGTTTTAGGAGAATTAACCCGTCGAAGAATCACCTCTAACGTCCCTGGTACATCTCGCGGTAATTCTGAAGTTTGCAAATCATATTCACCTCCTTCTTCATCAGTAACAAAGGCTGGATCAGGTGGTACAATCACTACATCATATTCATTGTCACTATCTTCTTCCACTATAGCATTGACAGCTTCTTCAAGGCCAACGAAGTTGTTTACAGCTCTAAAACACGCCATTGTTTATAAGCCTGCATAAAGTAAAAAAATACATTACTTGTGCCCATTGTACTAAAAAAACGACAGTCAAATAAATCAACTTAAAAGTATTACAGATTATAAAATATTGCATAGTATTTCGTTATTTAGGATACGTTTACATGTTATCTAGCCATTTCATGGAGATTTATTTGTAAATATATATAAAATACATGAAATAATGCAACACAAATGCACTTACCTCTAAACGTGATAAATTCCCAAACAGAAATGTCAAAATATGGCGCCAATTTCACTGATAACTTCTTTTTTGTTTTTGTATTAGCTATCAATGACATCTATCCACAATTTGCGAAATTAATTCATTAAATATAATTATGCAGTAAATGTTAAAATAGGGTTGCAAATGGTGTCGTTTATTTAGTACAGAGGGCGCTAATGGGTTAATAACTATTGCCTCATAAATTGATATCTAATAGTTCTGATGACATAAACAAAACTATTTTAAACTTTTATTACATCAGGCACATTCTGACTTCAGGGTATCTGTTTATTAATATTATGTTATTTAATTGCAGCTGTGCAGCCCCTATGAGGCTCAGTGGAGCATACATTACAAACATCACGCTATCCTACTGCCCAACCTTGGACACCACATCTGCTCCAAACAACTCCAGAGGCTTCACTCTAGCCAATCTAAAGCCAAAGCATGTCCTCTATAGCTTCCTAGCAGTAGCCTTAGTAGCTTGTCTAGGCATCCTGCTGGGCCTACTTGTCAATGCCATGAAGTCTTGCTACAATAACAAGATCAGGAGTCAGCCTATTCGCTACATCAACATTAACTCAGACACCAGTTACGCATGAAGACTTCTTAGTACTAGTGCCTTCATTTGTATTATATTACAATGTAATTTACTATCAGAATACTTTTAGGTAGAAACAAAAATATGTAAATAGAAAATGTACTTATGCATTTTTTTTGGAAATTGTTATTTATGTTTAAAATTGAAAAAAAAATAAAAGCACTGATCATGTAAAACTCACCTCTTTTGGACCAGATAGTGAATTGGCATATTGCACAAACTGTTCCAAAAGTCGTTCAGACTTGTGTGAGAGTTCTCTGAAGGTATGAAATTCATCAAGTTTGTGTGCACAGCCCCCACACACAACCTGTGGCAGCAAGTCTTCAGGGGACACCTAAAAATATTATGCACAACATTAGACATCTACCTGTTTTAGTTTCACAACACCACAGTGATTAAGAGAGTTGATGTGGCCAGTGACCTTTTGCAAGTGTAATCATAGATGATGAGTCATTGGTGGCAATCTGATAACAAACACATTAAAGAAGCCCACAAGTTGTTAGCTTCACCAAAAGGATGCATACTGTGACAAAAATGGAAAGATGCAGTCCCCCTGCAGATTGATTGCCTTAAAATACAATTCTAAATTTAGATAATATTGAAATCTCAAAATAGTAGGGCACAACATAATGTGGATAAGCACTGTAACAAGAGCATTGGTTTGAGTAGTGTATTTGTGGAGGAGTCGAGGCGAGGGCGCGAGGGCCAGCGCAGGAGCGGCGCGGGTGTGAGGCGAGCGCGAGGTGGTCTCCGCCGCGCTCCTTTGTTATCAGCGTCGCGGCCGCTGATACAGCGCGCCTGCCACACGCTCGCATATCACTTCCACGAATGACATTAGTCATACGGACGAGCAATCGACGCGTGGGCCGTAATATGATATCACAATGCGAAAATACCCAACACCCGCGAGAAAGTTAATGGCGCTTATCAGCATCCACAATCTCATACGCTTACGCTAAAACTTTCACACGAGAAAACTCCTCTTTCTAAGTAACTATCGCGAGAAATAATCCAAAATTATTACCATTATTGATAAGTTTGCCATAATCATCTCGGAAAGCCGTGATTTATCCTTATCACGGTCGAAAATTGGAAGTTTAACATCACTGCAATTATCGCCACAGAATGATAAACAAAGGCGACACACTGAATGGAACTTCGGCGGCAAATTACACATATTTAGAAATTAAAACAGAGAAAGGTATTCACAACGAAAGAAAACATTTAGAAATTAATCAAGTAACTTAATTAAAAATTAAAAGGTTTTGTTGAAAATATAACTCAGCATGCGATGATGTAGAATACATCACATCGCGATTGTCAACCAAACGAACGAACAAGCTACACACACATAAAAATACTCTATTGTTTACGAAGCGTGGAACGCTCCTTGTGTGTGTGCCTCGAAAGTTTGTTCTAGTTTACGCACTGATAAAATGATAACATTATCAAAATTATTTGTATTATCAATATTATTCTAAAAGATACTACTATTGATCAGAATTTATGAATGAACAACTGATACGTTATTTAAGGATCAAGAAAATATTTAAACAGCATAAAATGAATTCAAGAAGTCTCGTTATTTGATAGAAATGCGTAGTTGAATCGTGAAATTTATATGAAATGGAAAAGTTTAAATAAGTCATATATAATTTTAAAATTGTAAATAAACATTTAGTAAAAGAAAATTATAAGATACTCAAAATAATATGGTTTTTTTCTGGCTGTTTTTCTGAAAACCTTTTTAGCGTCATAAGTACTTTCATCGAGAATATCAGTCTGTGTGAAACTGACCGAAAAAGTATGCGCAAGGTAACGTCAATGTCATATTTGATAGTGATGTGCCAACTCGGAATAAACACAACTCGAGTTGAAATTCACGTTACTCGATGTCAACTCGAGTTAGGGAACTCGAGTTAACTGAGTGAAATGAAAGAGAGTAAATGATTTGTTTTCGTAACAATATTTAAAAAAATTGAACAGATTCAGCATAATATAGGGACCATTATAATTAAAGTAGGTAGAATTTAAATAAACAAAGAAATGAATTTATTTATGTTTTATGTATTTAGCATTAAACTTTCGTAACATAAATAAAGTAAGTATTTTTATTAATTAACAACAAAACTATATTTGTATGAATCTGAATACTGTTTGCACTTAGTATGTCCATTCACTGGCGATTCAAATACATCCCAAACAACAGATTTCATTTTAGGTCCCGGCATTTTTCTATACAGTACCTAATAATTCGAAAAATTAACAACAATTACAACCGGCACTCCAAAAGAACCTCAAATCTGCAACAATGAAATGTTGTGTTCAGGGCCGGATTAACCATTAGGCGGAGTAGGCAACTGCCTAGGGGCCCCGCATCAACTAGGGGGCCCAGGCCCAGTGCACGCACCAAGAAAACATGTTTCTTCGAACGAGAATTTGATGTGCGTGTGAACTTAGGGACCTCACTGTTATCTCACAAAATACAAATCGTTAGCTTTAGTAGTAGAATTAAAACAATTTAGAAAAAATCTGGGAATAAGTAAACAAATATATTAAAAACCACAGCCCTTAACGCGCGTTTCCTCAGTTTACACACGATTTGGTCAGTCAAAGTAAGAAAAGGGGCCCCTACAATGCTATTGCCTTAGGGCCACTGACAGGGTTAATCCGGCTCTGGTTGTGTTGTTGTGACATTGACATAATCGACATTTGTAGCGAATGAAATGAATGAATATAGTCATAAATAAAGATGGGCGTTTAAACGAAAAGCATATAATATAACATGTTATTTAAAATAAGCGAATAAGCAGATTAGTTTATAAAAGCATTTAACGTTATCTGCTTATTCTGCTTTTTGTTAAAATTAAAATGTAACCGCAAATATTGCATTCCGTTGTTCACTTTTAAAAACGACATTTTAATTAAAACGGGTTATCGTGAACTGCTTAAATTGCTTACTTTGCTTTTTACGTTTAATAGCGTTTTCTCCGCCCGATTAAAAGCGTCATGTTTTGTGTATTTCCGAAACGATTTGTTTTTGAAGTTATGACTTGGACTTGTTTACGTAAACATAAATAGTGTAAAACATTTTTTCATGTGGTGAATTGTTTCGTAGGTACCAAGGAAATAATTCTGAGACTTTTGGACTTGTATATAATATAGTTTTTAGGTGTAGTTAATTGTGTTAATAATAGTGTAAATAGTTTATAGTGTGAGTAATTCTGTTAATTTTGGCGTCTTTTGAAGTGAAAACTTCTTTAGCATCGTTGTGATCTGAAAGCTTATGAAACGAAAAAGCGACAGTAAAAAGAGACAGAAATTCTGTTGGGGTCAAGGGGTAGAGCTTTTGATGCCCTTTAAAATGAGCCCAAACTCGGCTATCTTGCGACCACGGGAACGAAGTTAGGTCGTGGGGGGGGTGAAGTAGCCCTGAGAGGGGGCGGGGAGGGGGGAGGGTCTCGTGGGGAGTTGGGGGGGGGTCATGGTAAAGGGGGAAGGGGGGAGGGACACAAATTATTTGAAGATTTTTTTTGAAGGTTTCACTTCTACCACGTGTGAATTGCACACAAGTTTCTTTTTTTCTATAAAAACAAATTAGTGAGCTAATAAAACTGATCGGCAAAGTACGAAGGAAAGTTCATTGATGTCGTTTAAAAACCAATGGGTACAACTTAAACGTAACCAACTAAAAAAGCAAAATACATAATTTCGTTATTTTTAATGTAAGCAAGTAAATAAGCAGATAAGCAATTAAGCACTTAACGTAAGTGACTTTTTATAAAAAATAAACGAATAAGTTCGTTAAAAGTTTTAAGTCGTTTATCACATCTCTGGTCATAAATGATCGACAAACTTTGCGCCATCTCAGTGTCTGTCATTCGGCTGACGCGCTAGAGTGGGAGAATTCAAATCAACTAAATTGAGTTAAAGAGAATTCAACTCGAGTTAAGCCCAACTTGAGTTAACTGACATCACTAATATTGGACTTATTTTGATCTGTCACTGTCACAGTGTCACTAAATGACATGACAGCACAAATTCACCAAATCGCACACACAATATCACAGAGTACATTTTTATATCACAATATCGCATTCGATCTCATTAGAAAATGGTATTGTCTGTTCTATAGTGACAAAATAATAATATAATAATCCCAATCACGTGTATCAATGGTATAAAATAAAGTTCAAATATCTATATATCTATTATTGCTTAAACAAATATTTAATACTGCTATGGTGTGAATAGATTACTGGTGCCTACTATTTATTAGAGTCAAAACACTTATGTATTATGCCGTTTATTTCTTAATTTCTTAGTTTATTCATAATTATGATAAAATGAGCCACCAGAGCCACACGTCAGCTTCGATTGCTGAAGGAACAGTTAGTTCTATAAGTAATATAGAAACTACATCAGATACAGCTCAACTGTTAAGCAATGAAGATGCCAGCACTTCTAATTACACACAACTCAACAAATCCGTGAATTTCGAGGTATGTAAATCACTTCTAATGAGTAGAAAATATCTGCTGCACATCTACTCTAAATATTGTTTCTTTATCTGCAGCCAGATGTAATATTATTGTTAGGTGTCACTCAATTATTGATATTACTCACCCACTTATGACCTCTTTGTGTTAACTATTGGTTTAGAACAACTAACTAGTCATGTGACTGAATATATTAAACACATTCCATAATATAAACTTAGAAGATTTACATGCACTTGATAGTTGGTGCTGTCAGGCAGTGTTAGATTAAAAGAGAAGGTGAAGAAGATAGAAAGAGTGGACTAATTTTTTTTTTTTTACAGGATTCTGATGACGATGATTTCCAAGGCAGCCATGGAATTAGAAGAAGGCAGCCACAACAAAAGATTGAACCAGGCTCAATGAATGTTCTCTCAGCTAAATATGAAGTAGGTTTCAAATGAGATAATAAAGTGAGAGTACTGTTTTTAGAAACACTTTTGTCTATTATATTATGATATTTTGACTTAAACTGACTTTCTTTAATAAAGCTATGTAAATCTCTTTCTCTGTTTCAGAGTTTGGACTATGATACATGCGAAAATCACCTACTCCTAGATGAGGAACGGAAAAGAGGGTATGCTTTCATAGTCTGGAAAGATATAGCCCGTTGGTTCATAATACTGCTCATTGGTATTATAACAGCATTAATAGCATTTTTTATAGACATATGCATAGAAGAATTCTCAAAAATCAAATACAGGGAGCTAAAAAAATGTATCCTTTTCATAGAAATCTCATATCACAGTATTCCCCAAAGTTTTTAGCAGAAGTGTAGCTATGATTCATACACAATCACATTACGACAGGCCTGTTGGTCTAGTGGTCAGTGGCCCTGGCTGCTATGCGCAAGGTCGTGGGTTTGATTCCCACCCAGGACAAATGTTTGTGTGATGAGCACGATCATTTGTTCTTTGTCTGGGTGTAATTTATCTATAATATGTATGTATTTAGAAATATATATGTATGTTTATCAGTTGTCTAGTACTCATACCACAAGCTCTGCTTAGTTTGGGACTAGATGACGTCGTGTGAGAAAGTTGTAAAAAAAAATATGGTGAAATATTACAATTTGCAAGATCTCTGGGGTTTTCAAAATACAGTGAAACTACAAACCACTGCGAGCACATATTCAGACTCTGGGCTTATACAGACTAATTAAAAAACAATCTTACCATTTGTTTAGTTTAAATACTGAGTGGCAGATTCCAAATTCAATATCTCCATAAAAAAATTGAAAAGGAATCCGCTAAACAAATTTATCCAAACAATATGGTTGAAAAGGTTTTATGAATAACCTTACTATTTCAAAATTCCATTAGGAATAATCAATCATTTCAATAAGCTGTAAGTAGTCATACTTCCTGAGTTCCAGGATTTACTTGACATTTAATATATTTTCCATGAAACAATCTACCACTTTAAATTAGTTGAACTGTGACTTCGACTTTGTTTTGCAATTATGAATCATATTCCTTTATCTATTATTTAATAATAATAATGTAGCCTATTACATTCCCACTTCTGGGTCACAGGCCTCCTCTCTATGAGAGGGATTGGGAGGTAACACATGCGTAACCAGTGCGGGTTGGTAGATGTCACATGTCTGCACATTTTTGGCCCTAGGACATGCCGGTTTCCTCATAATGTTTTTTTCACCGATTTGAGAGTAGTGGTGGTGATATTAATTACACAAAGTAATGTGCCTGATTGGGTTTGAACCCTCGGCCTGCTACTTGCGAGTCGAGCCCGTTGCCACTGGGCCAGCAACTACCTATATAAATAAACTAGTACTCACGCGGGGCTTCGCTCCCGTGGATTCTATCACGGTAAAAACATAACTCTCCTTTTTTGCAGTCTGGTAAAAAGTAGCCTATAACCTTCCTCAAGCTTCAAGCTACTTCCATACCAAATTGCATCCAAATCCACCCAGTACTTTCGAAGATTAGCGCGTTCAAGCAAATGAACAAACAAACTTTTCCGCTTTATAATATTAGTATAGATATGGTTTTGGTAAACAGTAGCTCCATGTAAAATACTGTACTGTATCTGGTTAGACAGGATGCCAATATGTACCAATGTATTTCCGAAATGACAAACTTATCTATATTTAGAAATAGTGAATGTTTTCCTTAAGAAATTCAGCATTTATAAAACCTTATAATACTTAGTTTTACTAAATCAGGTACAAAATGTAATTTTCATGACTAATAAAAAACAGCTGTGGACAAATATGTGATACAAGATAAATTATATATTCCTTACTTGCTGTGGGTGTTATCAAACATTTGTATTGTGTTCATTGGGTCCATGCTGGTTGCATATGTTGAGGTAAGTTGAAAATATAGAATTTATTCTTTTGTAACTTGATAAGGATTGTCTGTGTAACTTCAGTCCTAGTACAAATATGAGTTCAAAGTTCAATTTCCGACATGAACTTCGCAGTAACGCCAATGAATTTCTGTGATCTTTGTTGTTAATAGATATTGAACTTTGTATCATTTAGTTAAGGTTGCTAATCCAACTAAACTGATATTTGAATTCTTACATCAGCATCTAACAGCTTTTAAAGATACCCAATTCTTATAAAGTAAAACCTGTTTTAGAAATTAGAAGACTCGTGACTAAATAATAATAGCCGCTGAGGTCGATCTAGAAAGTCAAGATTCTTCTGTGTCTCGGAAAACACGTTAAGCACGTACCGGCTGATTTGTATATCTTTGCGATCTTTACGGTTAGTCAGAAGCCAGAAAATTGACACTCGTCTTGCTTAAGCTCTGTTTTCCTAGGAAAGCGGTGCCGTCATATAGCGGCCGTAATATTACGGACGCAAAAAGGCGGCCGTCTTTACGGTGACGACATGTGGAAAGTTCCACGGCCGTTTTAACACACTGTCTGCTTCATCGCTATCTAGTGTATTACATTCTCTTTGGAAACGTTCACGAAACCATCTGACACCGACAAGACGGCCGTCATGCAAATGGCGGCACCGTTTTTTGACGTTACGGTGTCAGTTACCGCTCTCTAGGAAACCGCGCCATTTTGTTTACATAGACAACGTTCTAGTGACGTCATTCACCGCTGTATTACGGCCACTATATGACGGCACCGCTATCCTAGGAAACCAAAGCTTTAGGGGTTTCGTGTGACCCAGATACTGGGTTGTGGAGGCACTATTAGCTCCAATAGAAATGTAAACTGAATTTGGTCCATTGTTAAGGATTCTGTCTAATATAAACCCAAAACACTAGTCAGGATACTTATTTAATGACAGTAGCATAAATGTCCAAGTGCATAATTATAATTATAAAAAAAATATCTTATAGTAACCAGATTACCCAAATTAACTGAACTAACTTATTCCAGCTTTATTTATTGAAAACAGAATATTATCTCATGAAACTTAAGGGTGCTAATCCCAAAGCTAATTTCAGCCTGTAGCAGCCGGCAGTGGAATACCCCAGGTGAAATGTTACCTGAATGGTGTGAAGATACCGCGTGTTGTGAGGATCAAGACTTTAGCAGTGAAGGCTATTGGTGTTATCACCGCAGTCGTTGGCGGATTAGCCGGAGGAAAGGTAAGCTAGTCAAACGATAAATAACTTTATGTACTAGCGTTAAGGTTCATAACATTCTGACGGAAGAAAATCGTACGCTATATAATAAAAAGACTATTTAAAAAATCTCCTTGTCCATTTAAAGGCGGTTTTATCACACGGGGCATTCTCTTAGACAAGCAAGAGATTGCCCTGTGCGATAAGACCACCCATTATACACTAGTTTTATTATTTTTATCCTTGTAAATATTATCCCATGAAAAACATAAATGTGAAATGAGAGCCAAGTTTAATATTATCATAATGTCTTGGTTGTTGACTTCAACGACAAAAGAAGTGAAATCTAAATGGGTGCCAAGTTCAATGGTCAGTCGTGAAATTTATTTATAACAACATAAAATATCATTTATTCTTATAACTTAGGAGAATATATCGTAGCCTAAGGTTTGACCTGGCTAGTTCTTATATACGAATTATTATGTTCGATGGTTAGTTTCTACCAGCAAGCCAAATTTTCGGAATAATAAAATAAGAACCGACAAGTAACAGGTTTAGAACTTGCAAAGGCTATAATATAATTCGTATATGAAAACTAGCCAAGTCAGACCTTAGGCTACAATATATTCTCCTAAGTTATAAGAATAAATGATATTTTATGTTGTTATAAATAAATTTCAGGACTGACCATTGAACTTGGCACCCGTTTAGATTTCACTTCTTTTGTCGTTGAAGTCAACAACCAAGGCATTATGATAATATTGAACTTGGCTCTCATTTCACATTTATGTTTTTCATGGGATATCATTACTTTTTGTACAGTCGGCCAAGAAAGTGGTGTACCACCCTAAGGTTGAATATCGCTTGCAGATTCATAGGTGATAAAGATTAGTTTCGCTTGCAGATCGATCTGACAACTTCTATTGCTGTCTTTATCTGATTATTGATAACGACTATTACTGTTTGTAACGTGACAGCTGTTCTTAGTTTGAACTTGATGGAACCAATGACGTCGTAAAATCAACGGCGGGGGGCTGTAGATTTTGATGACAAAATTGTATCTACAAATTCAGAATTGTAATCAACAAGTTACATAAAATTGTAAAGGCACAAGGCGAGTCCACAAACCTACAATTTCTGTAAACTTGTAATTACAATATCAATAAAAAACAAGCTAAAAATAGATTTATCCTTTTATTAAATTTCTACAATCAATTTTAAAATACTTATAACAAACAAAAACATAGCATATATAGTAATATTTAGAAGATATTGAAAATTTTTAAAAATTAGAAACGGGTGTAACCGCCGTTGGCCTCTATAACCTCTAAAAGACGAGACCTCATTGAACCAACAAGCCGTGAGCAAATATCGGTTCCCCGCATTTCCTCCCAGATATAATTACAGTGACTAATAAGAGCTTGTTTGGTTCTTTCATTTTGATGCGACCATCGTTGGACCATAAGGCCCCAAAGATTTTCTATCGGGTTGAGGTCCGGCGATCTTGAGGGCCACTGAATTACCCTTACGTCAGTGTGTGAACGAAATCAGGCTCTTACGATCCTCGCATTATGAATTGAACAATTATCTTGAACAAAATCAAATTGTGGCACTTCGTTCTCCGGGTAAACATTACGGACTGTCGGTAGCATTGCATTCTGAAGCACGTCGATATAATTTACAGCCGTCGCTCGAGGAGGTAGAGAACACAATTCTCCTACACCATCCGTACTCATCCAGCACCAAATATTTACGGAAATTCGACCTGATTCTCTATTTGGGATTACATGATCATCTTTATACCGTGTTGAATTATATCGCCAAAGGTGAAGACGTCCATGCTGACTGGATTTAAACGTTTTTTCATCACAAAACACTGTATTAGACCAATCAAACTCTAAGTGCTCTCTGGCGAAGTTCAGACGAGCAAGTCTGTGAGCATCCGTCAAATATATTTTCTTGGCGTAATGCCTGTGGTGCAACCCCATGTAATGTAGATGATTCCTTATTGTTTGGGCACTCACATCGAACATCTCCGCAAAATGTTTTGTGGGCTTAAAACCATTGATTTCATATTCCCGTCTCATGAATTCTCTATCGTTATTGGAGAGTGCAGGCCGGCGACCACTTCTTCTGTGATCCAACAAACTTCCCTCCTCTCCTTCACGACGAATCCAAAAGCGGACAGAACGCCTCGATATATTCAAATTCCGGGATATCGCACTGATACTGCTTCCCTCATTAAATTGGGCAATTATTTGTGCTCTTTCGGCAATGGTCAAGTTGGCAGGCATTGAGATGATTTTATATGCAGTTGATTGAAAAATAACACGGAAAATATATCGATTTTTTGCATATATTTGACAAAATGTCAATTGTCAGTTTTCTTTTTCAAATGGAATTCGGTTGTCTAAATAGTTTTTATTACTTTTGTTTGGAAACATTTCAATTGCTTTGTAGAAACTAATGTCCTTTTCATTTATACTAAAGGTTAAAATGTCATGTACTTATATGTGACATATGACGTATGAATACTAAATACATAGGTTTACGTCATGATAATGTTGTCTCTTTCAGTAATATCTTTTTATAACGAACCTTGTTGTAATTTTCGATGACCGGGAAACTAAATCAAAACTGGTACACCACTTTCTTGGCCGACCGTACATAAATTAGTAGTAGGTACTTACTTATAACAAAATTAATAATAAATGGTTTTTTGTTAAACTATTGTATTTTCCTACGTTTACGGGGTATAATTGTCCTTTTTGTGTTATTTTCTATATTTTCTTGTACCTTTGAAATTTTCGAATGAATTGCCCATTCAGTATCCGGAATTCTTTTTACGCGTTTTGCCTCCATGGTGTAGTGACCCTCTAAGATAATAGGTGGCGCTAGTGGTTGTAGAATACGGTTAGTTACGCGTAATAAATACGAAAATTTACTATATTCTTATTTATAAGTACAAAAACGGAAATATTTGGATTAAAAAAAAATTAAGGGTAGTATTTAACTCGTTATATATTCACGTAAAGATCTTAAAATCCACATATAGAGATTTACAGGCATTAATTATAAGTTAAGTGAAAATTATAATAAAATGATAAAAAATTACCAGTTTCCGATTTTTCCTTTGTATTCACCTAATTACCTATCTTCATGCCAAATTTGAAATTTCTAGGTCATCTGGAACTGGGTTATAGTTTTGATCTATAGGTCAGTCATAAAAATGACGATTTTTGGACGTTAATATCTAAATAACCGTTTGATATATGTTTATAAAATTTGGAACACATATGTATCTCGCCAGTCTCAATATATGAGCCAAATTCGACAAGTTTAGGTGAAATAGTTTTTGAGTTATGAGGGGGTCAAAAGTGGCTCCAAATGGTTCGTGTTACACACGGTGAGCTGCGCGCCAGTTCTTGGCTTGACACGCTCCCGCGTGTCTAGATAAGGTGTACAATAGAGTATGTAATTAATATATCTTTATAAATAAAAATTAATCGCCGAAATGTAGAACGACTGCACCAAATTAGTTTTTTTTGTGTTCATTATTCAGGAAAAGGAAGTTCTTTTTTTATAAAGATAACGTCCGACATGACGCCTTTATTTTATACAAAATAAAAGAAAATCGGTACGAAGCTGGGCGGGTAGCTGGTAATAATCAAAATATTTTGTGAGCGTTATCTCCCATGTAATTCTTTCTTGTATAGGAAGGACCTATGATCCACAGCGGGGCAGTGGTCGCGGCAGGCATATCCCAGGGCAAGAGCACAACGTTCAACAAAGACTTCAAGATATTCCAGTATTTTCGAGAAGACCATGAGAAACGGGACTTCGTCTCGGCAGGCGCGGCGGCGGGTGTGTCTGCTGCTTTCGGAGCTCCTATTGGTGAGAATATATAAAAACAAAAGTGTGATCCATCACAATAAAGATGGATCACACTTTTTCTAACACCACAAAATGGGCCATAATTGACCCATCTAGACCGTAGTAAATTCACCTAGTGGTCGTGCTTTATTAAAAACCAGCATTTCGCCCGCAACTTCGTCCGCGTGGATTTCGAAATATTTTATTACTTATTGCCCTCACCAATAATGCACCTTACTAGTAATGAAAAGAAAAAACAGAATTGGATCATCAGTTCCGGAGTTTACGCCCTACATAAAAACTTACAAATAAATTTTACCTCTACATAATATTAGTATAGATGTCGTTTTTCTCTGGCTAGTGCTTTAATGCAAACTTTCAGACGCCCTATCTATAGTATATCTATACTAATATTATAAAGCGGAAAAGTTTGTTTGTTTGTTTGCTTGAACGCGCTAATCTTCGAAAGCACTGGGTGGATTTGGATGCAATTTGGTATGGAAGTGGCTTGAAGCTTGAGGAAGGTTTTAGGTTACTTTTTCGCGACTGCAAAAAAGGAGAGTTATGTTTTTACCGTGATAGAATCCACGGGAGCGGGATCTCTATCTTACTACATGCTCGTCGTTCCTATGCAAAACATGACTGTACCGAGTAACCGATTTCAAAACAAATCTGTCACGCACCAGTGCCACCTCCAAACTTCCTCTTCAAAACTCATATTTTGTTCTATCAATTCGCCTAAGATTCAGGAGTCGCATACCGGGTCCGCGGGTAAATTTGATAATAATCATAATGAGTAAACTTTATCGTATGTAAGTGTTGGTTTCCATATTATATCGATATCATCAAGTTCAGAAATCCCTAATGAATTGTCATCATCGTCATAAGTTCTGGCGGCGCTGGCGGTCGGAATACCTTCACCAGCTTCAGGCTAGATCCAAATGGAATAGTCCTGCATCCCCTATACAGGAGGGTACGTTGGTTATTGTCATAAATGACAATTCTCCGCCGCTTTCATGGCCCTTAGCCATCGTTGAGAAATTGCATACATCTAAAGACGGTACAACCCGCGTTGTTACTGTAAAAATCGCGAAGGGTAGTTACGTGCGCCCTGTTGTACGTCTCTGTCCGCTACCGACTCAGTGAGATCTAGCCTGAAGTTGGAACTCCCTCTTAGTTTAGGTATTTAGTTAATAGTTTTCGCTATAATTGTTCCGCTAAAGTTAATTTAGATTAATTTAATATCATAACGCTGTTTTAGCTCGTGGATAGGTTATGCGGTAGTATACCTAACGTAGCTTATTTTATTTGTTTCCTTTTAAAGGCAACCCTTTAAAGCCGGGGGGAAATGGTAACGCCATCTCATTTTGAAATTTGGTTAAATAGTTTGTTCCCACATTTTGACGTTTACTGTCAGAACGGACGACCATTCCCTCTCCCTACCCCAAAAAAGCATGTCTGCCACGAATCTATGGCAAGCAATGACACCGCAATGACAGAACGTGTTAAGTACGCCTCTCCACGCGGACGTATTGTCGATGTCTTACCGTACTCCGCCGTCCGTGTGTTATACCGCTAAAACTCCGCTTATTTATCTATATAAATCGTGATTGAACTAAGATGAACCGCCCGCGGGTGTGATTGAGTGGTTTGGTGCATTCTGATATCAACACGTCGTGTACTTCGAAGCTAGAAGCAGGCAGGCGCCAGCAGGCGCCATCTTGAAGACTTCAGGTAAGACGTGCTTTTCCCTCATAATCCCTGAAACTCGGTCGCCCGTTCATCATCCTGTTCTTTCTAGGCGAAACCAGCCATCCTCAAAATACAGTCCACTTAAAATCAAACATTTTCAATTCGCCTACATAATTTGGTACATCTCCGCGCCATTTTTTTGGTAAGAGTTTTTGATCATAATAAGTAATTATAGTAAGGTAAGATTACTTGCCATGCTTGAAATAATAATAGCCGCATGGGTTGATCTTCAAGGTTAACCAACGCTTGTCGGGGTTAGTCTGTGGGTGGCTGACCATGTTCCGACCCAGTAAAATCATTTGTACATTTTCAACCGACGACAAAAAGAGGAGGTTATCAATTCGACGCGTATATATATATATTTTTTTTTATTATATGATCACCGAGTATTCGAAGACGGCTGAACCGATTTGGAAAATTATTTTTTGTTTGAAAGGGTATACTTTGAAATTGGTCCCATTGTCACCAGGTCAGGATCTGATGATGGGATCCTGGAGAAATCGAGGGAACTCTTCAAATATTATAGGCACACCTATGGCGTTTTGGGTATTTCTTATAGTAACTTGTGCAGTTGCTCTCAAAAAATACAATTTGGGGAAGTGGAACTGATTATCATCAGTTCCACTTCCCCAAATTGTATTTTTTAATAGACCACAGATGGCCGCCGAACCTACTCAATAATAAGTATTTCGTGGATTGCGATTCGATTACTTGAATATGGATGCTAAGCACTTTATGTTCGTCACATTGCATATGGTGATGTAGAGCTGATGGTGAAGTACCTGGAGAACTCCTCAACAATTAACCGCCCAGCATTGGGAAAAGCAATATTTTGTAAAAGGTTATAAGTAATTGACATTTAGGCTCTTTTAACTAGGTAAATTAAAAATCGACCAACTAAAAAGAGTGAAATAAAAACTTTTTACCAAGAAATTAAACCGACTCCCAAAAACACTGCAAAGTGAAAAATAACTTTAATTTCGGAAGTCGGTGCCAAAAACGAAAATACAAACTAATAAAGACACCGTTTCAGGTGGAGTACTATTCTCTCTAGAAGAAGGCACGAGTTTCTGGAACCAGGCGCTGACATGGCGAACATTCTTCGGTACTGTCGTGTCGACGTTCACTTTGAACTGTGCTCTGTCTGCGTATCATGGTCGAGCTGGCGAACTGAGTTTCCCAGGTATGTTTAAACATGACTACGATTTCTACATTGTAAATTATTATATAAGTACCTATTAAGTGTTCACTGTAAGATTTTCCTGCTTCTAAACGTGAGGACTTTTAATTAGCTAACTGTCTACTATACTATATATTTTCTGTATTTAATAGCTGTTAGTCCTCCATACTTTTTAAATAAATAAATACTAACACTTCGTCCGCGAAATCGTCGTTCGAAATAATGTATAGCCTGTAGCACTCACCAAAAATGCACCCACGAATGAAAAAATTTAGAATTGGCGCATTAGTTCAGGAGATTACCCAAAATTACTTCTTTATAATATTAGTATAGAAAAGCAAATATTCGGCCGCGTCTGTTTGTCTGTCTGTTCGTGATAAAGTCAAAATTCTGACAAATTATCTTGCGGTTTTCAGCAATGGATAAGTGTGATTCTTGAAGATATTTAAGTTCAAATATGTCATAACTACGCACGGGAATTCTGAATGAGCCCGTGCGTAGTTTCCGATTCGCTAGTTAAAAAGTGTGTCTGTTACATTTAAATAAAATACAAAAATAATAATTGAGGTGGGTTAACCGCTCGGTTGCTCGGCGCAAAAATAAAAAAGGCCCTCGCTTGCCAGTGATTTTTGACCGCATCTGAGCGTACGACGCGCCGTAATAACAATTTGATTGTGAATCGCTCCAGAAGCGTACTTCAAATGTTTTAACTGTTCTGTATAGCCATTAAAACAAGCTTAAACACTGTGTCCGTTTTTTTAATAGATCTTATTTCCGTTTTTTTCAATGTACCTTGAAACTTTAACTACCCAAAATATTAGCTACTTGTATGGAAAAATGTGTTTTACTAAAAACTAAGATCGATAAGAGCATTGTTTCTTATTTTATTCATAAACTAGATTAATTACTAGACACATTTAATCACACATGGATATATTTTACATGGAATAAAATATTTAAAACATTAAGGGAATTCTAGCATAGAAAACACAAAATGGCGATGTCAAACTTTATTTCGTATCGTGTAATAAGAATTAGATTTATAATGTTGTCAACTTGTATTTGAAGGTCGGATAATATATCAGTCTATAGTTTAAAAACGTTTCACGAGGACTTTATGGACTACAAAATAAAGTTTTAAGTTGTTTAGCAAAAACAGGTCGTTGGAAACGATTGTTGCCAGAAGCAATCAACGGGTGTTCAATTTTGGAAACAATTGTTTCCAAAAGCAAGCGAGTGGTTAAGAAACAGTAACGTGGCGAAAAAATTAAAAAAAGTCTGTCTGTTTGTACACGCTAATCTCCGGACTTACTGGATGGATTTTAATGAAATACCACATAGGCTACTTTTTATCCCGGAATTCCCACGGGATCGGGATTAACGCGGGAAATCCTCCCACGCGAACGAAGTTGCGGGCAGCAACTAGTATATAAATAAATGCTCTCTTTCGAAATATTAGTACAGCATCTCCGGCCGCCCAGAAGTTTTGAATAGTTTATTAGTAAAATTAAGGAACCAAAATTGTCCCCAGAGATTATAATTTCTTTATGCTGACTTTACTAGCTTCAACATCACCATCAGCAAATTTGGAAAATCCACTGCTGATCATCGCCTTCGACCCGCCGTATTCTGTCAAAAAAAAATCACCTGCCTGGGAGAGTAAGTCATCCAACCTCTTTTGTTCCAGGTCTCCTCAACTTGGGCAAGATGGAACCATTCCCGTTTCAATTCTATGAACTGCCAGTATTCATGTTCTTCGGGGTTGTAGGTGGACTTCTCGGCGCTTTGTGGAACTACATCAATTATAGACTGGCTGTTTTTAGGATAAGGTAAGGGAGATACATATATGATCATAGTTTCATTTAGAAGTGTTACAATGGGTAATCTTTTCGATAAAAGCGATCTTTTCTGTAATCAGATCTGTTAATCCCTACTAGAACTTTCTAGAGTTTGGGGTGAAAACAAATATGACTTAAAGTTTAAATAAGGAGATTTTTTATTGGCATTGTAAATACATTCAGTATTAATGTAGTCAATTGACTCATTTAAATGTATTAATTCAAAACTACTGATGCTAATTCCCAAAGCTAGAGCTGGTGTTTTGGGAGACAGTGTTACAGTCATTACGAGTGATACAAAATGAATAATTCTTTGACCGTAAAAGATCGCTTTTAGACATAAAACCGCCCATTATAAAATCCTTTGTAGTTGTTGAGTCCTTATTTAATTCTGTTATGGTTTCCAATAAAGAGTATATCTATCTATCTATGACCATTCAACTTGGTTAATAAAAGTGATTATAAAATGTGTCATACGCAAAAATTATCATTTATATAATATACACACCAAACAAAGGTCACGCATTTATTTTCACATTTATTACATTAGTGCAGATAAATCCGAATGCTAAGCCCCTTCGCACACCGGGACATTATAACAGCAGATTTAATTTTTTAACACAGGACATTCAAACTTATCTAGTATAATACAAATATTCTGAGTTACTAGACAGAGAATGTCTCATAATTCAGAGTGCCTTTTGGCATTAGCCTCCTCTGGCGACTTCCATTGGATTCTGTTTCGTGCCACCCTACTCCAATAGTGCCCAGCCGTTAGACAAAGGTCGTCTTCCTATCACGATAAAAACATAACTCTCCTTTTTTGCAGTCGCGTAAAAAGTAGCCTATAACCTTCCTCAAGCTTCAAGCTACTTCCATACCAAATTTCATCCAAATCCACCCAGTACTTTCGAAGATTAGCGCGTTCAAGCAAACAAACAAACAAACTTTTCCGCTTTATAATATTAGTATAGATGGGTATGAAATAAATTCCAATGTTTTAGCTAAATTCAGTGACACCTAAAGCGATTTTGACATGACACTGCGGTATATAAGGGCGGCCTACCAGAACATAACGTGACATATATGCAACTTATACAGATTTATGATTTTTTTTACTTTATTACGCGCATATGTATATGACTGCGAATATCCTCCGTCTCGAGTATGTTACACATAACTGTTTAGGAGCTTGTAATTGGCCGCTTTACCCGACTGCGTGATGCAAAGGAGAGTAATGTGTTCTACATATTATTGTCAATGATTACTCAACTGGAACTGATAAACTTAAAATTAATAAAAAAATCCGCGGGCTGCCAACCACCACCAACCAAGCGCACCAGCCTGGTCAGCTACCAAATTCTCACTTCGCCACGGCACGTCGTTGCATTTCTTGGTTTATCGCCTGAATACTACGGTATCTACGTAGCTAGTATGCAGTGACGGGTGACAAAATGCTGTGACATTCCGTCCCGGTGTGCGCAGACCTTAATAGATAAGGCCCTAGATGAGACGCAATTTGCGTACGTTAATAGGATGGTCAATAAAATTAAGGTCCATTATTCTCTTCACAACGGAAATCGACTATCAAAACTATACTTACATTAAAGCATGCAGATTATAGTGCCGAGTTTGAGAAAGAGATGACGCTATGCAGGACGCGTGCTCTCCTTATCGCATTGAAAGAATTTTAGATTCAAATCTTCCTTATATGGTTTCCGATTACAGCTCGGTTGATTAGATACAACAGCTTACTTGAGTAGATTTACAGGCTATTAGCTAAGTTCTTGCTTAATTAACTTTGTGAATTATAGATTCAAATCTTCCTTATACGGTTTTCGATTACAACTCAGTTGATTACAGCAGCTAATCTGAGTAGACTCACAGACATTAACTAAGTAAAAGCTGAGTTTAGGGAACTACCTGAATAGCCAAAGCTCACTAAAGCGACTTGAATATTAATCTATACTTATAATAAATCTGTAGAGAGGTCAATTCTGTACATGAAATATATTTACAAAATAATTATCAGGGGGTGATTAGGGATCGATACTGATGCCAAAAATGCAATCAGTAAAATTATTGTCTGTCTGTCTGTCTGTATAACCGTTATAGAAACAAAAACTACTCGACGGATTTTAACGAAACTTGGTACAATTATTTTTCATACTCCTGAGCTGGTTATAGTATACTTTTCATCATGCTACAATCAATAGGAGCAAAGCAGTGAAGGGAAATGTTGGGAAAACGGGAGAAGTTACTCCGTTTTTTACGCTTCCGTCGCGAGTGCAACCTTAATGGTTAAAGCTACACAGAAATCATTTATGACGGAAATGTTCTCCTTAAAATTATATAAAAAATATTCCACGACAGCATATATCTATCTTTTATGGTTGACACACAATAACACGTGTAACTCCCGATAGCTTAGCAGTTCGAAGCTTTCTGATTATTATTCTGCTCCGAAATTTAAAACCACCACAACTTTGCAATGGAACTCGGCTAAAAGTAACCCAGCTGCAACAAAATATAATCGAGGCTCAAATTTTAACAGGTTGCGATGCAGGAGAAACCGTCTTTATTCCCAGAATTCCCATAATACCAAATAATTTTCCATTCCAATTAAAAAGAACGCAATTCCCAGTATCGGTGTGTTATGCAATGACAATTAATAAGGCTCAAGGGCAGACTTTTCGTGTTGCTGGAGTAGATCTCGGTGTCAGTTGTTTCTCGCATGGTCAGTTGTACGTCTCTCTTTCCCGGGTTAGAAGTTCTAGAAATCTTTATGTTCACGTGCCGGGCGGGTCAACTTTCAACATAGTTTACCTGGAAGCTTTGCGCTGAAGTATTTTCGTGCTATAGGTACTTAAGCCTCATGTGAACGTGATCTAAACAATATTACCGATACATTAACTTAATAACACACAAGGAGTTACACGCTGACGGAGTCGCGGGCACAGCTATTAACAATAATATTGTGCGGTTCGGTATTGCGATATTTTTCAACAGTATTATAGAGTGACATATTATATTTCCCTACTAAATTACGAAAGTTAATCTTTCTGTTACATTAAAATCACTGAACCGTGAGGAAGGACATAGGCTACTTTTTTTTTACAAAAAACGACGGAAACGTGGACGAAGTCGCGGGCAACAGCTACCTATACTAATAATATAAGGCTGAAGAGTTTGTTTGTTTGAACGCGATAATCTCAGGAACTACTGGTTCGAATTGAAAAATTATTTTTTAATTAGGTAGTCAATTTATAGAGATAGGCTATAGGCTATATATCATTACGCTAAGGCCAATAGGAGCGGAGCGCCAATGAAGAATGCTTCAAAATCGGGGATAAATTTAACGTTAGCCCAAAGTAACTATTCCACGCGGACGAAGTCGCGGGCAAAAGCTAGTATGTAATATTATGGTACAGTTCTTTGTGAACCCGATCCTTTTTTCGGCGGGTGAAATCAAATCAAATGACTCCTCCCGCTCGGGCTCACTTCTACTGACTTAAAACTCACCATGTTTCTTCAGTAAAAATTGCGTGCCGGGGCCATGGTATCTCATTAAAACATTCCGGAATCAAGTGAATCCGATACTAAGTTAGTTTTTTTTCTAGGTACATTGGAAGTCCTTGGCTACGAGTAGTGGAGGCCTGTCTCGTGGCAGCCGCGAGCGCTACCTGTGGTTTTCTTATGATGTTCTTACTAAACGACTGTCGCCCACTTGGTGAGGACCCCACTAAAGTACCTTTACAGGTAAGATAGGTGATCAGTACAGTAGCTATAAGGGTCAATATCCTATGAAAGTGCAACGACCGTAAGACCAAGTGACCGAGCGCTGACCGACCACTCTTTTGCCTTCACATGACTATGAACTTTTTAATCAGGTGGATAAGATACAAAATTATTTGTGATATTTTGCTACAAACAAAAAGCGGCTGCCGACCGCTGCTCTTTCAGTGCAAATTGGCCCTTAATGTTCTCTGCTTTGAATGTAAAAATTTGCTAGAAGAAAGAAATTTTGTTTTTCTTATTCCATACTAATATTATAAATGCGGTACTCTGTCTGTCTACACGAGTATGTTAGTTACGCTATGGAAAATTTGGAAATTTATAGTTGAAGATTCCTTAATAGCCTACATTTGTTTTTGCAGTCAATCACTCAACACTGAGTCTGGGCTCAGGCCCGAGCTTTTGCAATTTTTTTTAAGAGATTATTTGCAATGTGGGTAAAATTCACATTATTACTGTTATATTATGATTTCGTCAGCTATTCTGCGCAGACGGCGAATACAACGCCCTAGCTGCGATCTGGTTCCAAACACCCGAAGCGTCGGTCCGTTCGTTCCTCCACGACCCCATCGGGTCTTACAAGCCGTGGTCCATCTTCACGTTCGTCGTGTGCTACTTCCTGCTGTCTACGTGGACGTTTGGCCTCTCAGTGTCCAGTGGCCTGTTCATTCCGAATCTATTAACGGGCGCTGCCTGGGGAAGACTGTTGGCCATCGCTATACAATACATGCTGCCGTCTAATGTAAGTGCTAATTCGGTAATATGTTTTGTTAAGTACATGCAATAAAGATTTAGCTGTATTTTGAAAATTTCAAACACCATACTGGAGTGCACAGATGATATCTTTACTAAAACATTTTGCAGTTAAAGGCAGAAAACCATTTACGCACGAGACAATGTAACTTCAAACTTCTTTAACCTCGAAACATGAGAAGACCTTTACCAACGTAACCTTTATCTGATGAATTGGACATCGGATACGTTTTCTTTTTTTAAGTCTCACCATTAGCTCCAAACTACTGCACCGTTTCTGTTCAAATTTTGTACACATAAAATCAATACACGAACTCGTAACGTTAATGAATAAACTTGACCAACTGTATCACATGTGTTGGAATCCAAGCAGGCACATTACTTTGTGTAATTTTTGTCATCACCACTGTTCTCAAAAAGGTGAAGAAAAATATCTTGAGGAAACCCCATGTTACCGGACAGAAAATCCGAAGACATTCTACATCCACCAATCTGCACTGGGCCCGCGCGGTGGTGGATTACAGCCCAGCCCTATCTATGGAAACGTTATAGGCTGATTATTAACTTTTTGTTATAGCTCTATCGGTCGTTTACTTATTGAAATTAATGTTTCTTCTCAACAGACGATAAACCCGGCAAAATACGCACTTGTAGGAGCAGCCGCACAACTGGGAGGTGTAGTACGCATGACCATATCACTGACAGTCATCATCATAGAAACTACAGGACAGATCTCCAATGCGTTACCTATCATCATTACACTGGTCGTCGCTAAGTGGACTGGAGACTTCTTTAATGAGGTAAAGATATACCGCAGATCATTGTCAAAACTTACATTACTTGCTTTGCGAAAGGAGATGTTTCATTTTAGGCCATCAGATGTACATTTATCGAAACAGGGGAAAAAATACTACAAATTGGGGAAAAATATTCTCTGGTGAATTTGAGCCTGATTTGTTGTGTACAAAAAATAATAGTTTTTCAATTATTAATCTATACTAATATTATAAAGAGGTAAAATTTGTAAGTTTGTATGTATGGAGTAATCTCTGAAACTACCAAACCGATTTTGAAAATTCTTTCGCTTACATGTAGCTGCATTATCCCTGAGTGCTATAGGCTATAAATTATCTTTATATCATGCATATTAGCCGAGCTATTATAATCTTTGTCAAGCAAGTCGGGGACGGGATCCCGTGGAATATTTTCGACTTCTACGTGGACGAAGTCGCAGAAGGCAGAAGCTAGTAATATAATAATAATATAATCATTTATTTCAGGATTTTCTTCCCATAACCAATACAATTAATACTTAATTATCATTAGTAGCACTACTTAAAACTATGTTAGTAACTTTATAAAACTAAATTAAAATTTTGAGTTCAACATGGCGTCTCGTTTGCTTGCATACTTCATTCGTTCTGAAATCATGTCTCATCAATCAATGTTACGTAGAAGATAATTAAAGAATGTGTGTATTTTTGTAGTGTTAAAAATAAATTACTACTATTCTCTTGTACATATTTTGAGTAATCATAATTAAGTGTGACGATTTCATCGTTACAAAAATCTTTAGTCTCTATTTTTGAAATGTGTCAAACATTTTTAATTTTTATTTTGTACATAAAAACCATTTGAATTTATGAAAAAAAAATGACTTTATTCTATTCAGGGGTAAGTTTTCCAGCTTTGCTGAAATGTACATGTTATGGCCGGAGTCCCATATAAAAATAAAACATCTCCTTTGTATTCCTGGACTAGGTTTTACGCTTAAGTGATACAATATAAATCAGTCCGTTAAAATAAAACGTGGGACCCAATATTAAACGAAGATCTTGGGAATCCATTAAATGAACAATAGCGTTCTTTCTGTATTTATATGCATGGAACTGACGAAAATTATTTCCAAATTCGCATCGCAAAACCACGCTCAACATGTCTGTTGACTGAAACAATCTTACAATGAATACTAGATTATACAAAGCTCTTTTTTTTACTGTAAATATTAATAACAGCCACCGAGCGATCGATCTCTGATCCTATACATACCGAGACTTCTCCCTACTTCGGAAAGCATGTTAATGCATGCTCCCCCCCCCCCCCCGCGCTTCCATTTTTATATCTTTGACATTTTGATTGATGAGCACAATATTTGATACCAATATTGTCAAGTATTACTAGAAAGTAACGGAGGTATATCCTAGTCTGTTGTTAGGATGAAAAGCCAGTAACATTATTACTGTAATTTTACACGGTTACGAGTAGTTTCAAATTAGATGGCGAAATGACCAGTATGCGTTTAGTAAGGCGGACGCTGACGCAGTGAATGTGCCGGCCGGTGCTCGTCGTCGTTGTAGTGATTTTCTTAACACGTTAAACGCCATGGGGGACAACATATGGGCCTCACCTGTTTATTAAAAGGAGCCAGGTTAAAAACACCCGATTGTTAAATTTTACATATACGTTTTTATTGCTTTAGGGGCTAGAAAATGTGCCAAATCACATGAAGTAAATCGAAGAAAAGTAATTAGTGACTTTATTCTACCAAAATACCACTGTCACTCAACTGTTGCCCCCCATGGCCCGCGCGGAAATAAATCGCATTGTTCGTTGGCAGGGGCCGCGGGGGTCGGGGTGTCGGTCATCTCCGCTCGTGTCCTGCCGGCCGCCGGCCGTCGCGATACGCGATTCCCGCGCGCCCGCGCAGTGACCGTTTGAACTACCTACATTGATTACGTATCCATTCGCGAATTTTCTGTTTATTTGTTTACCTAAATTAGGTAACTTGTTTTGTATTGCATTTTATTTATTTTTTATAATATTATAATGGATGCGTTCGAAGATTTCGAAATAAATCGTGAAGATTTGTCACAAATAGAAGAATTAGAAATCACCTTGTTGAATAATAGTTTCCATATAAGCTCTGAAGAAGAAGACATAAATATCCATCCAGTGATGCGTAAACGTCGACGTATTATGGTGATAGACAGTGAAGAGAGTGATTCGGAAGATCATGCAGTTCCAGATACCGCGGGAAACACAACGCAGTTTACACACACATGGACACTACCAACAGGTAACCAGCGTCGAATTATACCTTTCACAGAAAATCCTGGTTTGCCTACTTATCTCCGCTTAGCAATGACTAACAAATCGCCTGCTGATTTTTACTCTCTTTTGGTTCCCGATGATGTTTTTATGCAGATAGTAGAAGATACAAATCAGTTTGCTATTGACAGAATCACCGGGTGCGTGGCTTCAAAAGCGGCAAGAATCTGTAACTGGTCTCCTTCTAACGTGCATGAGATGAAAGGCTTTTTTGCATTAATCATTTTTATGGGATTGGTAAAACTTCCTAAGCTTTCTGATTATTGGTCAAAAGATGAAATAACAGGTCACCCGTTTGCAGCAACAATTATGTCCCGTAATCGCTTTGAACTACTTCTTCAAATGCTTCATTTTTCCCGGCTTGACAATGCTCACAAGTCTGATAGGTTGCATCGCGTCAGGCACTTACTGGAGGTCATGAACACTAATTTTTCAAGGCATTATACTCCTGCCGAAGATATATGCATTGACGAAAGCGTTGTGCCATTCCGCGGCAGAATCATTTTCCGTCAATATAACAAACAGAAACGCCATAAATATGGCATAAAAGAGTTTAAATTATGCACTCTACCGGGGTATACATATAAAATCAGCATTTATGCGGGAAAGGAAAACGATCTTGTGAATACTACGCCGACAAACGTTGTTATGTCACTTTGCAGTGGCTTGTTGAACAAGGGTCACACGTTGTATACTGACAACTGGTATACGAGTATTGATTTAGCAAGGAATCTGTTGGAAAAAGAAACGCATCTAGTCGGTACTATTAGAAAAAATAGAAGGAATATTCCAAAAGAGGTCGCTAATGCTAAACTGAAGACAGGTGAACATATAGCTAGAGAGAGCGAAGATGGAATTACTATCATGAAGTGGAAAGATAAAAGAGACGTACTTGTTCTTTCGACAAAACATTCCGACCGTTTCCAGACAATTATAAAGCGAGGAAAAGCGGTATCGAAGCCGAAAATCGTGCTAGACTATAATAGGGCAAAAGGAGCTGTCGATTTGTCCGACCAAATGGGGGCTTATTCCACGCCATTAAGGAAATCAGTCAAATGGTACAAAAAAGTTGCCATAAACTTGCTGTTGAACACTGCAGTTATCAATGCATTAGTATTATATCAAGCAGTAACCGCGACGAAAATCCAAATTGTGGATTTTAGGAAACAGGTGATGAAAGGCCTGTTAATGAGAAGTGAAGCATCAACTAAGGTTTCAAGATCTATAAGAATGAAGCATAAGCTTGCAAAGAAAGATGGCACCAGCAAAAATAGTCGACGAACATGTCAGCAGTGCTACAAAGACAATACAAAATTAATGGGACGAGTATTAGCTAAAAACAAGACGAAAAAAGTTGTAACTTTTTGTGAAACCTGTCCTAACAAACCATTTCTTTGTTTTGATTGTTTTCATAAAATTCATTAAAAATAATAGGTGTAGTAACGTTGATCTTGATCTCAATCTATAGTCTGATTAAATTATGTTTATTTAAAAACTTTAATAAATAATTATACTTCTGATTTACAAACATGTAGTTTAATTCATCAAACTATCCCCGAAAAATCAAACTTCATCTATGTGGTACAACTTTAACCAGATTCTAACTGCATAGTTAAGTAATTTAACAGTATACAGTATTTCACAACACATTATAAATACTAATTTTATATCGAAAAATATAAAATAATGCATTAACATACACACTTTTTCCTTTAGAACTTTCGAACAAGTCTTGTTCTGACATTATTTGTCATATTTTTCTAATTCATAATTTTTACTGAAAACCAAATACAACCTATTTGTCTGCAGGGCCGTGGGGGTCACGTCAAATATATATTAGCTTCATATCTGTGCCCGACGGCCCAATAGAGATGCTTAAAATCGCCTCTGACGCGCGGTCATATGGTGCCCCCCGCGGCCCCAATGGAATTATTGTATGTCGACCACACGGTGTCCCCCACGGCCCAAACAGAAAGATTGAAAAATTAAAGCGGCGTTCAACGTGTTAACAATTACCGTTTCACCCAGTTACTTGATTGTGAAGACCGGATGCGCAGTCTCTTCTTGTTAAATACTGGTACCCAGCTACGTATCCGTTTAGACTGGGAACTTGATGAATGACTAGAGATTGGTTGAAACTCTATGACGATACGTACCTGTGCAAGTATTATATAAGTGTGCAGTTGCTCGCGACTTCGTTCGCGTGGGAAGTTTGTCCCGTGTAAATCCCGACCCCGTGGGAATTTCGCAAAATCCTTTCTTAGCGGATGCCTAAGTCATAACATCTACCTGCATGCCAAATTTCAGCCCGATCCGTCCAGTGGTTTAGGCTGTGCGTTGATAGATCACTATGTCAGTCAGTCAGTCACCTTTGAGTTATATATATTTAGATGTATCCTGTGTTCTCAGGGTATCTACGACATCCACATCCAACTAGCAGCAGTGCCCATCCTGCCATGGGAGCCCCCGCCACTAACGCACAACATCTACGCATCCGAGGTGATGTCGCATCCAGTGTTTACATTGCGCACGGTCGAGAATGTCGGCCATATTGTGGAACTCCTGAAACTTGTGTCGTACAATGGATTCCCTGTTGTTGATCCGCCGTTAGCTGATGATGTGAGTACTTTAAGAGGAGGCTCCCTAAATTGTATGTAATTTTGTATTAATATTCCGAAACAATCACGCATACAATCAAAATGGAACTTTAGTATATGATTTATTGTATCTTTTTCTTTCCATGTCTAGACCAGTTTCGTAATTGGAACATTTTCGCTAGATTCATTTTTTAATCGAAAATCATGTCTTTTTTAAAGATTATTCAAAATGTAATCAAGATTACTCGGCTTTTATGTCTAATATTTGTATTGACAGTAAGAACATATAGTTTATTATCCAAATATAGGACATTTTTTCTCTAGATCAATTATCACTTTAGTTATAAACGAAATAAGAATTGAGACTTACGACATTTAGTTTCGAACCCGAATATGGTAAAAGAGCGCACGTGATATTCAACTTTATTACTGCTGCCTTAGCGTTTAGCACACAACGGCAGTTTCGAAACTGAACATGATGAAAGAGCGCACGCGATATTCAACTTTATTACTGCTGCGTTAGCGCTTAGTATACAACGGCCTAACCTGGGTGGATGGGGGCGGAGCTTGCGTGAAAATTATTTTGCACTGCCTGGTCTTAATATACCATTGATTTGAGTGCTTTTGTTGACACGGTTTGTGCTCTGGTTTAGCGATTGGCTGTGGTGCTGTGGGGCGCCAGTTTGGTTCCCACACCGGAATAAATTTTTGTAGGGCCTAAAAATTGTTGTTATTTAAGGGGCTGGGTGTTTGTAAGAATGTACACGATACTGGCCACGGCCAAACCACATATATTGACTAAGGCGTAGAGTTTCTGTAGTTGGAGCTTGTAGAGTTAGAAGCTTGGCTCCACGTGAAATGTGATTACTTTTTGACGGTGCAAGAATGTTGAGATGATATGCCATATAGCTCGTCTTGGCAACATTTACATGAAATGTTTTTGGTAGGATTTCACTTCTTTTTGTTTGACGCGTAATGTTCTTATATATATTAGTAAACACCTTCTAAAAAAGTAATTTTTTCAGTTGGAGCCTTAGTCCAGGAGTGGGACAGATCAGGCCGTATATAAAATTAAGTATAATTAAGAGTAAATATAATTACTTAAATTAAGTTGTGACGTCTGAATCAATTTGCCAACTGCCACTCAGATAAGATAAAGAGCAATTTGTTATTTATTTACAGACAACAAGCAATAGGTACCTAGATAATTAATTTTAAACAAAACACATTTACACGATAACTCTATTGTTATTGAGAGAAAATGGAGATCTTCTCTAGTTAGGTACCTACAACTCTAATTTGTTCCCACGTCTTTGTACCCTTGACTACTAAAAAGTAAAAACTATTCTACAGGAACTGTCCACTACCTCAGTTTAAATTTAGACTTAGGCTTAGCAATGGTGAAAGATGTATTATTTTGAAGTATATATTTCAAATTCTAGTTTTTGTACTTTAAAATATATATTTGACTATTTACACCAACGCATCCCAAACTAGGCTATCTTGGTAACCCAACACCGTGTTCACAGGTAAAGTGTCCTACTGACGCTGCATATACAAATAAAATAATTCTTAAGTTGTTTCATTTCTTTAGTACATATTTTTATCGTAATAATTGTATGTGTTATTAATTTAATTATTGATTAATTGCATACATAAGTGAATTGATGAATAGGTAATTCCACATTGGTTTAATTTAATTTATCGTTTTTTGTTTTATATAATTACTATGTTTTTTTTAATTTGTTTTTTGGTCACAACTGTTTGAGCTGTGCACTTTAAGTGACATATTGACAATGAAGAATGTTAATAGGTATGCCAAATGGGTTGAAAGTTTGTTACAGTAAAGCTTGTATGTATAGAAATACACTAGTTTTTGCTGTAGTCAAAAATACCTATGTATTAGTTTTGATTTTACAGGTATTTAAACTTGCGATAAATATTGAGTTCCGCTAACAGTCACGTGACCGCATGTGATGTCAACTTACAACACTTCACTTCGTAGCCAGTCGCCATTCATTTCGCCATTCCATTGGTGGTTGTATTTGTAAATTTCGGCACAACACATGATTTCCTAGTATTTGGATTGGACACTTGAAAGTATTTATAATTTCTAATGAAACGTAAAATTATACCGCGCTGAGAGCGCGAGCGGACTGAGCGAGTGTTGTGAGATGACGTCACACGCATCGAGTACGAGTCCGCGGCGCACGTTTACTATAAATCGGAAACTAATTGACGTATCGAAGTAATTCTTTCACTTGTATTTTTTTATTTTTGACAGAGAATATGGAGAGCCAATATTCAAAATAAGTTATCATTCTTCATTTCCAAAATTGATATTTTTTTTTAATTTGTCGGTATAGATGACGCCAAATAACTTGGCAAGATTTTGGCGTAGTGGGGGTAAGTTCGCGCATCGTGCACTTAGTGGAAGAAAAAAGTGATCACTTTTACTGCTTGCCATTATTCTATGGTTATTGCCATCATTTATTTTTAATCATTTCATTCAGAAAAATGTCAAAGAAAGAAGAGGAATTTATTCGTTGATTCGTTATTATAAATCAAATAGATATATTACATAAATACATTTAAAATTGAAAATAAAAATGTATTTAAAAAAACATTAAAAATAATATGTTCTCGTCGTCACAATTAGTTAATAAACCTGCTACCCCTTTTATTCTTCTTTTTTCCCGGTGTCCTAAAGACAGTGACAAATTCGAAATTCCGAATTTGACTAGACACTATAGTGTCTAACTGTTCTTTCTGACGTTTTAATACTCTGCGTATTTGGTCCTGGCATTGTAACCAAGGTAACAAAAAATAAATTTAAACAACAACTCGTAACAAAAACAAAGGGTACAACTTTCGTGTACGCAAACACTTGCGTACACGAAAGTTGTACCCTTTGTTTCACACACACACAATACACATTCGGGAGCAAATGGAACGAGAACTACTGACGCACCAATCGCGCGCTCGGAGCGGCGCTACGTCATACCCCGCGTCCCGCTGACACCTAAAAATCGACTTCTGCGCATTGAACGACTCTTGCCAAGTTATTTGGCGTTACCTATAATGTTGTGAATAAGTTGTTGAAGTGCCATACATAACTACATAAAACAATGCAAAAAAGCGGGAGAAGGAACTAAATCTGTAACTATAAACCTGTGCAACAAAGTAAACTTCGCGAATATATCTTAACATAGTATAAAGCAAAGTCGCTTCGCTGTGTCTGTCCCTATGTATGCTTAAATCTTTAAAACTACGCAACGGATTTTGATGCAGTTTCTTTCAATAGAAAGTGATTCAATAGGAAGGTTTTTAAGTATATAACATGCATAATATAGTAGAGGAACACTGATAATTTTTGAGGTTTCTAATGTGATGTCGCAAATAAACACATTTTTTTGCGCTTGCTTTGCAAACGCTGGCTGAACCCTACGAGATAGATCAAAATAATGTACTACAATATTATACACCTTAAAAAGGTCAACAAAAAAGTCCTCGATGGCATCTGTCTATCTCTTATAGATAACCCACAACAACCATTTTTTATCCTTTACTTTTTACGAGAAATATGAGCATATTTTACGAAGCGATTTTAATCAATACAGCATTAATCCTTATCCAGTTAAGTACCATAAATACATTGTGCATTTAATATAAATCAATATTGCCCTTTATAGAATATAATTTAATAAAATAGTTTCAATTATATTACAAATTAGCGCCATCGTTACATGGTGGACATCCCACCCATACGCACCAAACGTTTTGGGAATACCTTCATTGTGCGTACGGCTAAGGAGTGGAATTCCCTGCCGGAGTCTGTGTTTCCCGATAGCTATAACCTAGGAGTCTTTAAGTCAAGAGTGAATAGGTTACTTTTAGGTAAGCGTGCTCCATCTTCGACCACATCATCACTTACCATCAGGTGAGATGGTGGTCAAACGCGAACCTATTCTAAATAAAAAAAAAAAATAAAAAAAAAAAAAAAAAATTAAAATGCAAGGACATAGCGGTTGCGGCGCGGTGCCGGCGGAGGCACGGTGCGCGTGTCTATGTTCCTTAGATTTGAGCGTTGAATGTTTTTCCCATGGTAAATTATGTGTCGCACTTTCAAGAGTAATTACTAAAGAGAACATGGATGTCGAATGACAAAAAGGCTGTCAACGATGTATATAAAGACATTCTATAGTATATTTAATATACACATTGCACCCGTGCGAAGCCGGGGCGGGTCGCTAGTATAATAGTAAAAAAGCGATCGGCAGGCAGTCATTGGATGATTTCCCATCCTACCTGAATGCAGTTAGATATGATTTAGAGCGCTGCCTTGTACGAGTTTTGCGTCGTTGATAAATTGACGACTCTGCGCTTTTTTTGTTGTTTGCTTTGAAGGCCAAATTACGATAAATGATGACCCTTAAATACACTTGAGAGCAATAAAATCGCACACCTTGACTTTTTTTTGTTAAGGCAGTTTTTTTTCATGAATCTGAATAAATATTTAAAAAAACACACACTAATTGAAAGTCTACCTCATTACCTTTCTAATGATATAAAAATACAGTGTAAAAAATACCCATAAGAGGTTTTACGGTACAAAACCCAACAAACGGGTAAAATTACCCAATTTCGCTTAAGAAATAATGAAAATCAAACTCAAAATTCTTGATCAAATTGTTTATTAATAAGGTGTATTATATTATACCCTCCCCTAGCCTTAATTACAGCTCTTAATCGGTTTTTCATGGACCGTATTAATTTTACCATGAAATCTTGTGGTATAGCGTTCCACTCCTCTTCAATGGCAAGTTGAAGCTCTCGGAGGCGCGTAGGAGCAAGGCTTCTTGCTCAAACACTTCTTTTTAGCTCATCCCAGACATGCTCAATCGGATTGAGATAAGGACTACGAGCTGGCCACTCCATCGCGGTGATTCCAACGTCTTCCATGTAGTCGCAAACTATTCTAGCGACATGCGGTCTCGCGTTGTCGTGCATTAGGAGAAAATCTTGTCCCATAAGCCACGCAAGCGGCCTCACATGTCCTTCGAGCACTTCTTCGACGTATCGTGCAGCCGTCAAACCTCTTGATCTCGGGCTGGTATTCGCTCCAGTGATGAATACAATGTCAGTTTTAGTGTCCAACATTATGCCACCCCAAAACATACACGATCCACTGCCAAAAGCCACACGTTCGCTTATGCAGCATTGTGAAAATCGCTTTGATGACCTTCTGTAGACCCTAGAGCGTCCATCATGACCATGTAATGTCATTTTGCACTCATCAGAGAACATAACAGACCGCCATTGGTCATACGTCCAATTTAAATTTTCCCTGGCAAATTGTAGTCGGGCTTGTCGGTGAGCTGTGGTCAATTTGGGACCATTTGCTGGGCGATGTGAAGTCAGTCCTGCTTCATCAAGTCTTCTTCTGACTGTCCACCGACTTATACTGACATTGCGATCAGTTGCCGATTTCTTAAAGACCTCGACACAAGAAAGCGGTCATCACGCTCTGATGTTCTTCGTCGCTGGCCAGATCCTGATCGCCGAATGTAGCCACTGGTCTCTTGAAACCTCTGGTACACACGACGAACAGAGTAGCGGCTCAAATTTAGTCGTCGAGCAACTTCACTTTGATTAAGGCCTGCTTCGAGCAAGACAATAACTTGAGCGGCTTCTGCGGGTGTGGTATCCATATTTTTCCGTATGCTTTCAGTAGAGATGTTATCACGTTGACCTTCGGTATGCAACTGATTAGAATTCCAAAAAAACCGACCGTGTATACCTGCGGGTAAGGGGTGCAAGTAGTGACAATGCTAACGGGTGAATTTGGGGAATTTGGTGTACAGCTGGTTTCTGTAAGTTACGTGAAGGTCAATGATTTTAATTTTGTGTTTTTTTTAAGTTAAGCTTGTATTCTTTATTTTGCCTAATGATTTGTACCCAATATCTTTAGATTTAAGAAATAAAAACAGTTATAAACCAAATTACAAGAGGTGTGCGATTTTATTGCTCTCAAGTGTACTTTATGGTGTCTACTCTCACCATGGCTTTGTAAGTATAACTGGCGCCGGAACGGATGCTGATGTCAGCTGTCTGTTGTTTTCAATGTATCAGCATTAGTCTCTCTTTGATCGAGCAAGGTCGAGAAAAACGTAAAGAATTTAGTCTATTTTGGGGTTAGCGTTAAAAGTCTTTGCGCTTAGTTTGATCATATCCATATCCAGATATTTTTGTATCAGAAAAAAATAATTTCCGTTGAATTCAGAGTGATCCTCCTTTATTGAAGTCGCTTAGATATAAAAAAATATGCAAACAGTTTGACTGCGTAGTAATTAATCAGCTTAGCGACTGCCAGTCGTGGAGTTACCAGCAAGCTAAAGTAGGCTGGAGCTTAGGGCGGCAAATTCACCCCATTTTTTTCATGTTTTTGTTCTTCTTTCGTCAAACGCAACGGTTCGATGTGTGTTTGGTGTGAAGTTGAAGGGCTGGATAGTGACATAACGTCGTTGTCAAACCAAAATCTGCTATGTGCCGTTTTTTGAGATTTCAAGATTTTGATCACAGCTTATAGGTCACTGCCTTATTTCTCATATAAAAGAACTGCTATGTGCTTATGACCACTAGATGTGGAACTATGGCCTCAGAATAAAATGTGCTATGTGCAGCAGCTAAAAATTTGTCAAATAAAAACTGCTATGTAACAAATTGCCACATAGTACATTTTCTTTTACCACGATCAGCTGTAGCTAGTAGCAATACCTAGTTTAAAATCTGCTTAGTGCATAGCACAAACAATAGTAACTGTATTATACACTCATATTACAGCTTATTCATACAGAATACAATTATAACGAGATATTGAGAGAGAGAAAGAGATGATATTGATATGAACATAATGAATAAATGTTCTTGTTCCTTAATAGTTTTGCATTGCAATATAATATGAACGTGTGTGCAACTGAGCAAACAAAGTGATAAATCTTTATTGTTTACTAGCTTATGCCCGCAACTTCGTTCGCGTGGGAGGCTTTTCCCACGTAAATCCCGATTCCATGGGAATTCCGGGATAAAAATACCCTATGTCCGTCTCCTGGTTCTAAGCTACCTCCCTACCAATTTTCAGCTAAATCGGTTCAACCGTTCTTGAGTTATAAATAGTATAACTAACACGACTTTCTTTAATATATATAGATTTGTGTGTTTATTTTTTGTTTATGTGTAAATGTATCTCTATATGGACTTTGGTCTGAAA
Source organism: Tholera decimalis (assembly GCA_943138885.2). Lineage (NCBI taxonomy): Eukaryota > Metazoa > Arthropoda > Insecta > Lepidoptera > Noctuidae > Tholera > Tholera decimalis. The sequence continues at coordinate 30,698,530 of OW964555.2, forward strand.
ATAAAGTATTTTATATATGGTAATCGGACGGGGTAGCTGAAGAAGCTCGCGCTCGGACGCCCCGCCTTTTTATACCTTCGGCTGCGAGACGCGTCGACCGATTCTCAAAAATAATCCTTATAGCATGATTCAGTATTCACGCGCGATGGCTTATTATTAGCGTATTTCATGTATAACTTTGGTGTTTCTATACCGATTTATATGATTCTTTTTTATGGAATAGTTAATAATGTTAACTTTTTCAATTAGGGGTGACTGAGAGTGTTATAAACGTAAGAGTAGACAAATATTATAATCAGAAAGCTTTGAACTGCTAAGCTATCGGTAGTTACACGTGTTATTGTGAGTCAACCATAAAAGATAGACATATGCTGTCGTGGGATATTTTTTACATAATTTTAAGGAGAATATCCGACATGAACTGATTTCTATGTAGCTTTAACCATTAAGGTTGCACACGCGACGGAATCTTAAAAAATGGAGTAACTTCTCCCGTTTTCCCAACATTTCCCTTCATTGCTCTGCTCCTATTGATTGTAGCGTGATGAAAAGTATACTATAACCAGCTCAGGAGTATGAAAAATAATTGTACCAAGTTTCGTTAAAATCCGTCAAGTAGTTTTTGTTTCTATAACGGTTATACAGACAGACAGACAGACAGACAAAAATTTTACTGATTGCATTTTTGGCATCAGTATCGATCCCTAATCACCCCCTGATAGTTATTTTGGAAATATATTTCATGTACAGAATTGACCTCTCTACAGATTTATTATAAGTATAGATTTATGTTTACCCTCAAATTTCATTAGAACTCCGATGACTATATTGCCTTCATAGTTTAACTGTACTCATACGCAGTCAGTTGATGTTATGTTACAACGTGTGTTAGCTTATAACGAACAGTTCATTTCTCGGTTAAAAAGTTTGCAGGGTCGCTTTAAATGAACGTTACAATGAACAGGGGAGAGAAAAATGTAGATTTAGTTTTAAATTCGGAGAAGGAATGTCTACGACGAGAAAATGAACAAGAATTACGCCTACCTCACAGAGAATCAATGGATTTGAATAGAGATCTGTCAAGGTACGAAGAGTTTAATAGACCATCTACTTCTTCGGGTGTATTTGCCAGCATGTCAATAGACTCATCCTCGGAACATAGTGACAGTTCATCTATTCCTACAACCACCAAAGGCAGACGTTACATAATTTATAGTAGTGACAGTGATTCATCAAATGAATGTCAGTACAGGAATCGGACACGACCATCGAAATTTCGAGTAATTCTCAAACTGTATGTAACTCAATTAGGTCAATCTACAGCTAAGCGCCGCCGTTTAGGTACTTGGGAAACCATAAATAGGCTATAAGAAAAATGATGGAAAACTAGAACAGAATACACCAAAAGAGGACCCTCTTTTGGTGTATTCATAATTAGTGACGGGTGTAATTACCAAAATAGAAATAAGGTATTAGCGAGTGCACTGAATGACTGCTTCTTTTTTTAAAACAGAAGTGGAGCAAATCATTTTAGAAAAAGGACACTATGATGGAGGTCGACAGTGTCCATTCTGCAATCGAGCAGTACATAAAACCTCCTATTTATGCACCTCAGGATTACGTCACAAAAATGCGACAAGCACGGCCGAAACAATCTTATGATATTAGAGTTGTCCACTATGATTTTTGCAAAGATTATGAAAATCTATTGACAAATTACCAGTCTATTAGACCAGGTAAAAGGAAGGGTGATCCTACAGTAAATGACATCAGATCCTTTAAATACACGCCGTCTGGCGATGTGTATTTCAAACTCCGTCATCCAGAAGATTATACAATTTTTCTGCAGCGAAGGCAGGTTCCCCAAGAGTACCCTGAACCTGTGCCATTGTAATGGATGGAGTGAGTGAATGAGTGAGATGAGTTATTTCCAATGGACCATCATGGTCCATTGGAAATAACTCAATCAAAGTTTAATCAACTTCAAGAATTGAAACCATTTATAGATCGTGACTGCCATCCATTTTATGATTGCCTTAAATATAAGCCTAATTTTTTATGTGTCAACATTAAATATTTACGTAATTTCAACATTATTTTAATTAAAACCTGTGCCCTAAACTTGACTACTTAAAATCTGCTATGTGCTTTTTTTTCTCTTTAAACGAAAATATAAATAAATTACTAGTTTTATGTGTTTATTATACAAACGAATTTAAGTACAAAAATGATAACTTTGAAATCTAATACTTAAAAAAATTAACTCTCATGTAAAATTTTTCAGGAAAACTTCTTTTGTAAATATCTCAAAAGTATACTTTTTGCACATAGCAGGTTTTGGTTTGACAACGACGATAAACTACTTTGATTTTCACTGCAAAAATCCTTTACATACGAGCAAATCTGCGGGCACAAGCTAATCATACGGATAATGGGAAAATTGGATGTAATGATTACGAAAAAGCTCAAATATTAAAATTGCAATTTCATTGACAAAGAAATTGTAATTAGGTAATATATTATGACCCTTGTTCACAAAAATTGCAGAGGTTAGTAGGGGCGCCAAAAAGAGGCTACTGGTGGCAAATGAGTAAATCCGCCTCTGGCGAATGCGTTTTCTCACGTTTAATCGTTTTAAAAATCGGCAATAGCCTAATGGCTAAACGTCTCTGAGTGTGGCAGTAAGGTCTTGTGTTTGAGAGGTCGCGGGTTCGAACCCCACCCATTACACTATTATTGCCGTGAACCCATTCCAGACACAACCATATTTAGCTTAGTTAGAGGGGTTAACAAAATTGCTAACAATGTGAATTCTACCCACATAGCTGGTTCTCATTTTTTATTAAAACAAAAAAAAACAAAGTTACTGTTTTTGATTAAGATTTAAAAAAACATTGTTTTTTTTTTGTTTTAGGTGGAAGTGACAACTTACAAGCGTCTGCGAGGCATGATTCTTCGTTCGCAATTAATAGTATTAATACAAAACAAGATTTACAATGAAAACGCGAATACAACATGGTCTAACTTCAATGTGGACATGAATATGTTCAGAAAGGAATACCCACGCTACCCTTCTATTGATGAGGTATGGATTTTCCATTTTCAACGTCTAAAAAACCTTATGATTATTAGTACTAACCATGGGGTACTAATAAATAGAATCGTAGGGTTGGAAAACTTCTTGAAAAACGACTTCCCGTTGTTTCAGGATTTTTGGACTTATTTTGAGCTAAAATGAAACGAAGCTGCTATTTTCTTTTATTTTTGCAATCAGGTCTTACAATCTGAAACTTACGTATTGAAACGTATTCCTACTAATTAACCGCATAACACAGAAATATTAACTTTTTATAAATCACAAAAGGTTTCTCATCTGGATTCAATCTCATGTTTCTTTCTGTCCCTAGTTAGACATAGCTGAGTGGGAGAAGACATGCACAATAGACCTGCGACCGTTCATGAATCCCTCTCCTTATACTCTGCCGCATCGAGCGTCACTGCCGCGCTTGTTCAGACTGTTCCGAGCGCTTGGATTAAGGCATCTCCCTATTGTTAACGACGTTAATGAGGTAACTATTATATAAAGTTGGGAACCCTTTCTACAACTGTATTGATACTGATTACCTTTAGGGCTGATGAATAAATTAATGACGCTATTAAAAAAAAATCATTTCTAATTTAATTATCAAACTGATTTTCTCTAAATTGAAAATGTATTACTTCAATTTAATAATTAAAATGTATTAAATGTATGTATTTGTATTTAATTTAAAATGTATGATAGCAAAATATGGCTCTTTTTCCAGGTAGGAAAATCATTAAATGACTCTTGTGAGTGTCAGACTTCTTCTACTACTGACTAAAAACCCACCCTATTCCTTCAGTTGCCCTTACATTCTGGGGCCCGTATCTCGTTAGAACATTCCTTCAACCTCGGCAGGTGACACAATTGCCTAAGCCCATGATTTTGATAAGACTGGCAGTCAGCTTTTGACCCAACTCTAAAGAAACTCTTATGAATTATTCTATGATGGTGTAAAGTTCTTACATGTATTTTTTGCACAGGTGGTTGGCATGGTAACACGCAAAGACATTGCGAGATATCGAGTCTGGCGACATCGTGGCCACATGGGAATGGAGGAGCTAATCCTATCTAGTGAAATTTAGCAAATTAGTGCAGTGTCTGACCGAAGAAACACTTAATGTGGACACCTCTCAGCCTATGAATATAAGTCTATGAGAAAACCGAATGAACCGCAGCATGTATGGAGAGTAGACCAAAATTTATGATAATTTGTCTGTTGACAGGCACAAAACTATGGTTACTGTGGCCAATTACACTCTTCGATAATATTGAAATAAGCCTATCAGAAAGATTTTACTAAGGCCCTGAACTATAATTTCTCAGCAAGTTATTAGACAATTGATTTTGTAATAATAGTATAGCTTTCAGGATAATAGATGGCTCTGGCCAAAAGATGCACCTTGGTCAGATATTTGTACTTTCAAATAGAGCTAATTTTATCAAAATTCAATCAATATGACATTTAATGTTAATATTTTTGGTAAATCATAGCCATAATTTAGTACAGGTTTACTGCCCTATTTATATAAAAAGCCAAATATATTTCAGGATAATAAAAAATTTAAGAGTTCACTCTTTAGTGTCTAATCAAGTAATTTAAAGTCACCATATAGAATTTAATGTTTAAGTATTTATGTGTCTGAATTATTGCATAATAATATTGTTTGTCATCATTATTAGTATTGTTTTAGTCAATAAATAAATAGAAGTATAAGTATTAAAAAGTGAAATTGATTAAATTATGAAGAAACTTAGTGGAATGCATTCATATATTTTTTATGCTATGCTGATAAATTAAGACTACGATATATTATTCTTATGTGGAGATGAAGATATTAATTTTTTACTTTCAATGTGATATTTTCCTGATATAATATGAAACTTGTACTCAGAATGCATAAGGATATGATGCAATCATTATGAAAATTGTTATGATTTATCATTTAAGATACTATTGTGATAATTCTAGAGCTAAGATTCTATAAAATGTGTTAACAATAAAATAAGCTAGAAAATCATGCTTTTTATTTCATAAAATTATCAAGTTCCTTATCATAACTTATTTATATTGAACCGTAACTAATCGGCACAAACAACACAAATATTGTAAAAATATTAATTCTATTCGTGGCGATGGTGAGGCTCATGAAATCTCTCTTCTGTTAGTCTTCACTAATTGTTTTCAAACAACTCCCATCCAATACCGGACCACAAGTTGAAGAAAAGAATTACTGGCAGTATCACTAATAGTATCAGTAAATAGTTGACGAATTCATCCATTATGACCCCTTATTCTATATACGAGCTAGTTGTGAAATAAAAATAAATTAAAATCTAAGACAGATGACACACAGACAACATGGACCATAGATGATACATATAAATACTGAGACATGGACAACATAACCTATAAGCACAGATAAGACAGGGACGTGAAAAAAAAATCGATTATAGAAATAATTAATTGAAATCATTTTTATTAAAAGAAAATCAATTTTAATACTTGATTTTATTTTGATGAATAATCGATTTTTTACAATTATTACCGATTTTTCATCTGCAATCCCCAACATTAAGTTTGGTCTTCTGGCCCGGAGCCCGGAACGCGAACTGCCAAAGAATACTATCTCCATAATACTACATTAACACTATCTGTGCATCTATAGCCGGCTCTACACGTTGGCCAACACAGTGGCGAAAGTAGTGGCCAATGCGTATTGGCCAACGTGTAGACGGCGTGTTTGTGCATGTTGGGTGCACAAACACCCCCTCTACACGTTGGCGAATAGTCATTGGCCACTACATTCGCCACTGTGTTGGCCAACGTGTAGAGCCGGCTTATGATGGCATACCTTCTATGCTTTTGAAACAGTTTAGTTGATTCATTTAATCAAACGTTCACTAGATGGAGTTAGTCAACGAACTGTACTCAAGGATCTTCTACCAAGTTCCTTGACTGTACTATTTTACTGACATATATGTCATTCATTATTCGTTGGTGAAACATTATTTTTCAAACGACAATTTCGAAAGTTTTTCGCAAGGACCCATTAATCGGATTAAAAGGTTAACCGGTTAGACGTTTAACCCATTTGTTTGATTAACCTTTATACGGGTTAACCTGTATACTATAAAGGTTAATCTATAAAATATTGCTGATTAATCTGAATGAAAGAGACAGAACCTGTAAGTTGCACAATCTCGGCTGCGTCGCGGTATCTTACGTCACACGCGGCTGAATGTTGCTCAGGTTTATTTGTCGCTCTTTTGTTGAATTTTGCACTTATTCAAAATTATGTGCGTAACCACGCACAGTGGAATGAAAATGTTTGGTAGGTAAGTGTATGGTGAACATTAAAAAATCAATGACAAAAGCAAATTGAGAAATGTAGGCAGGTAAGTAGGTAGGTGTCTTTTTAACCGACTTCAAAAAAAGGAGGTTTACAATTCGTCTTGAACTTTTTTTTTATGTATTTTACCTCATAACTCGGAGACGGCTGGACCGATTTGAAAAATTCTTTTTGGGTTTGAATGGGTATACTTTCTAATTGGTCCCATTGTTACGAAATCAGGATCTGATGATGGAATCCTGGAGAAATCGAGGGAACTCTTCAAATATTATAGGCACACCTATAGCGTTTTGGGTATTTCTTATAGTACCTTGAGCAGTTGCTTCCGAAAAGTACCATTTGGGGAAGTTGAACTGATGATGAAGACCACAGAGGGCCACTGAAACTCCTCAATAATAAGTATTTCGTGGATTGCAATTCGATTACTTGAGTACGGATGTTAAACACTTTACGCTCGTCACAATACATATGGTGATATAGAGCTGATTGTCAAATACCAGGAGAACTCCTCAAAAATTAACGGCTATGCACAGGGAAAAGCAATATTTTGTAAAAGGTGATAAGTTTTTGACATTATGGCTTTTGTAACTAGATAAATTACAAACCGACCCACCCAAAAGAGTGAAAAAAAATTTTTAGCAAAAAATAGAACCGACTTCCATATCAAAACACTACAAAGGTAAAAATAACTTTAATTTCGGAAGGCGGTGTCTTTAGTTTTGTATATATTTTCGTTTTTGACACCGCCTTCCGAAATTAAAGTTATTTTTACCTTTGTAGTGTTTTGATATGGAAGTCGGTTCTATTTTTTGTTAAAAATTTTTTTAGTAAGTAGATAGACGGTAGAACAGGTTAGGTATCTTTTTAGGGTTCCGTAGCCAAATGGCAAAAAACGGAACCCTTATAGTTTCGACATGTCTGTCCGTCTGTCTGTCTGTCTGTCTGTCTGTCTGTCCGTCCGTCCGTATGTCACAGCCATTTTATTCCGAAACTGTTAGAACTGTACATGTGAAACTTGGTAGGTAGATGTATTTTGTGAACCGCTTTCCGATTTTATGAAATAAAAAAATTAAAATAAAAGGGGCTCTCGATACATGGAACTGAAACTGAAAATATATTTTTTCATGAAACCTATGCGTGTGTGGTATCTATAGACAGGTCTTCAAAAATGATATAAATGTGTCTAAAACCACTTTTTCATAAAGATAATCGTTTAAAAGATATACGCGTCTAAAGTGGTAAAATGTGTGTCCCCCCCACTGTAACTTCTATAATTATAGAGTGAAAAATATGAAAAAAAAAATATATGCTATAGATCTTAATGTAATCTTTCAACCAAAATTGGTTTGAACGAGATCGGGTCTGCAGTTTTTGAGATACAGGATATTTTCTAAAACCGCAAATATAACTTTGTAATTCATACAAACACTATGAAAAACAAAGTTATTTGGCGTACTTGTAAAAATTGCAAATGAACTAGTTTTAAGACATTTTTAATTTTTTTTTTTTTTCAAATAAATATATTAAATTATATTTATTATAGTTACTAAGGAACCCTTCATGGGCGAGTTTGACTCGCACTTGGCCAATTTTTTTTATTTATTTTACTATATTTATTGGTTTACTTTGTTCTGTATATTACACACCTGAAAGGTGTTCCGAGGTGGGAATGTTTTACCCGTAAGTATACAACATTATGTTTAGTATATGCGAAATGTGAATATAGTTCGTTCGGAATAAGTAACTAAATCGAATCTAATATTTTATAAACCTTTTTTGTTTGGACACTTAGTAGCATATATACGCAATGATACGGCGCACAACACAGGTCACGCAGCACGCCACTAGACGCGCACGGCGCGACGCACTATGGGACCAACCGGTATTTTCCATCTCAAAATTAGTTGGGACAAAAGTCGTGTTTTTGAAACTGTTTTGATTGTTTTACATTCTAAGATGATAAAGCCACCCGATATAATAGTAAAAAAAAAATACAAAAAATTTTTAGGTACATTAAATTACACCCGAACTTTATACTTTGATAATTTGATATTAACTAGACTACTCGTTATGGAAGTTCAACTTAAGATTTCTAGTTCATAACTACGTTATTTATAATTTTTAATTGTCATAAGGAAATTTTACGTCTATTTAATTTTCAAGTTGAGGTTTCCTTGTTACCGATGGCTCCCGATGTCAAGTTAATGACATGTTTAGATACCTTACCTATTCAGTAATACAAAAAAAACCTGCGTCATTGCTGCGCCATTTCGAACTAGAGGCAAAAATGTCGACCTAAATATATTTTCACACGATATTTTTTTGCGGGAACCATTTTAACCACACGTATGATAAAAATCATGTTGCATAGTTCTTATCTATTGTTGTAATTATAATAAGTATTAGTGTGAAAACTGTTTTAATCAATTTTCTTATTAGTTTTGCACAAGTTACTGAAACTAGGGTCCTATAAATACTCGGGTTTGCAGCGTGTTCATCAGTGTCCGGATACCTTCCTTCGGTAACTGTGAATTTGCTGAAAAAAGTTTAAAATGAGTGAATTTGTGTGTTTTCGATGCAATATATGTGCTCAGATAATAAGCGGGAAAAGTACTTCAGTTATTGAAAATATTTGTTGGACAATTTCCATTTATCAACAACAGATGTGAGCACGGTTATGCAAAGTATTCAAAGAAATTTGATTACGATTTGTAACCAAAAATGGGTGAAAGCTCAAAGAAAACAAGATTGCTTCGAGAGCCAAAACACAAATTGGTTAAATGGCGAGTTTAGAGTACGTGAAAAAAAAGAAAATCCTGACGTGTTCGGAGAGTACGAAAAAAACGTAAAAACTTGGAATTACTCCAGGAGTATGGAATGGGACATGTGCATTACGCTTATGTTCAAGGTTTACGATCTATGGGTGAAAATGATGAAGCTTCGATTGTGAGTATTACGAGAAATACAGAAAAGGAGGAGAAAAAGTCATTTTACGAAGTCCAGATGGTGTACCTTCCCATACCAAAGAAGAAGCATTATGTATATATATTGAAACTGATCTATCCAAAGCTCAATATTCCTACCTGAGGCTGAGACTTGTTGAGAAAAACTTATTTTCAGTATTTCCATCATACCAAATTTTGGCTGAAGCAAAGAAGGATTGCTATCCTCTTGCGTCAAGCATATCCGTAACGAATATAAGTGCTAAAGTGAACCTTCAAGAACTCTCAGATCATACTGCCTGTCGTATTTTAAAAATAGACTCGGTTTCGAAAAAGTTCACCCGTCTCAAACTGTATAGCAAATGGGGTTGCGATGGATCCTCGGGACAAAGTGAGTATAAACAAGTTTTAACGGAAGAAAATGAACAAATATCGGATGCTAATATGTTTATAGTTTCACTTGTACCATTGAGACTAGTGGATGAATAAAGTAAAGTAGTTATATCGCAAAATCCAACATGTTCTTCAGTTAGATATTGCAGACCCATTTCTCTGGAATTAGCAAAAGAAACTCCTGAAAAAACTACAGCTGTTGTAAGTGAACTTGAAGCAAAAATTAATGAATTAAGTCAAACGCGAACGCCTGCAGCAAAAGAAGGTAACATGAGTAAGACATGAGCTATTTATGACAATGATCGACGGGAAAGTTGCTCAAGTGTTAACGCAGACTCCATCGAGTGCTTCATGTACTGTTTGTGGAGCAACTCCTAGACAGATGCACAATATAACAAAAGTAACTGCAAGAATTGAGAATGAAGATACGTTTAAATACGGGCTGTCTACCTTACATGCTTGGATAAGATGTATGGAAATGTTTCTGCATATTTCTTATAACCTAGGATTTGAAAAGTGGGCTGAATCGACTCCAGAGAATAAAAGATCAAAGAAGAGAAAAAGAAGCACGTTCAAACTCGCTTCCGGAAATTGCTTGGTTTACACATTGATAAACCTCGTCAAGATTCTGGAAACAGCAATGACGGAAATACGGCAAGGAGATTCTTCCAAACCTATCAATGTTCTGCAGAAATCACGGGTATCGATGAAGAGTTGATCAAGAGATTATACATAATTCTGTAAACTATGTCATCAGGATTTTCTGTTAACGCAGTAAAGTTTGGTGAATATACGCTGAATTTGCTTGACTTCTGTAGACTTCCTCTGTCGCTAAAGTGCGTATGATTATAATGCCGTTTTTAATATATTGTACCTTTATGCCCATAAATGCACGGTGACTTGGCCGTTGACTTCGATGTATTAACTAGTAAAAAAAAGTGCACAGAGTATGTTCAACGGCCGGTTACATAAAATCTAACTATATTAATAAGGAAATCGCAGTAAAGATCCTTAGACTTGGCTTCGCTTTGCTTAGAGATTTCATTACTTTTTATAGAGAAACAAGCAGCTTAGGCGAGGCTTGGCTAATTTTTTACAGGATGTTTTGGTGGAATTTTATTTTTTGTACATTGATTGTGTTAGCTTGGTCCTTATCTTGTAATGCAAAACCAGTAAGCAACATAGCCGCCGAGCGCTACATCTAAGCTAACGACCAATAATTGATAGGCACGCGGTGCCGTCCCACTGTGCAGCCACAAAATAGATAGGTTCAGAAGTCAATCTACATAAAAAGCGCGCTCGAGCAACGCACTCATAGACACCGCTCACGGAGATGATATCTTGGCGCAATGCAGCTCAATGCGAGCGCGGGTACCTAATAATAATAATACCAGCTGTTTGCAGCGAGAAGAAATGTACCATAATTCCGTACACAGAGAGTTAAGATTGTTTTAACCGCCGCGCGGCCCACGAATGTGTTAGGGTTGTACCCATAAATATAATATTATATTTCTATGGTTGTACCTATGCTGATATTGGTAAAAAAACGAATGTTGTAGAAAAACAATTCTTTTTTTATTTGTTGATGAAATGAAATGAAATGAAATGAAATGAAATATTTATTCTGTAAATTGGTTATAAATAACACTTTTACACGTCATGTTTTTTTGCGTGTTTAGTTTAGCTAGATGAGGCCGGTATTTCCTAACTGACTACTCTGAGAAGAAACACCGAAACAAACTCAGAGGTCAAAGTCTCTTTTAAAGTCCAGACAATTTGTATTTGTATATGAGAAGCATGTAGGTTCATGTCTGTGGTATTCTTTTGAGGAAATAACCACGCAAATTTGAGCGGACCTGTCCAGACAGTGCAAGCATTTGTCAGTTATCGTGTAGCTCAACTTAGAACTTAAGGAGCTCAACAATTTGACGAACAATACCAAAGTAAAGACCTTTGGGTAGGCCACACAAGTACTCAAACTGCTTGACATCATTAAATAAATTATAGTGAAAGCAAAAACAATGAAGAAAGAATAACCTACATCGTCCTCACATTTACAATAATGAAATAATTATATATATAAAAAAAAACAACAAACAAAAACAAAAATTAATAGGTATATACAATACTTGAGAAAGCAAAATTTTAATTAATCAAAAATAAATCATCAATCATAATTTTAAAAAGAAAGAAATAAAAAAAGGCACACGTATATCACTGGAGCATCTCATTCCCAAGCCTTCTTGTCCTCAATATAATCTTTAACACTGTAAAAAGCTTTCTGACATAGCTTACGTTTTATCAATAATTTGAATTTATTAATACTTAGTTTTTGAATATAGCTAGGAATTTTATTATAAAAACGTATACATTGGCATCTAAACGAACCACCTATTTTTTTAACCTTGTTTTAGGAATGACATATGTGTCTTTGTTCCTTGTATTTACACTATGAATATCACTGTATTTTTTAAACAGATTAATATTTTTGTGTGCATACAAGAGGTTGTCATAAATATACTGAGATGGCACAGTCATAATATTAATCTCCTTAAATTTGTCTCTTAAGGAGTGCTTAGGACTTAATTTATAAATTGCACAGATCAAATATGTTTCAGTTTAATAAAATGATAGATGCATTTTTTTCCTTCCCTGATTTCCCGATTATATAAATTTTAACGTCCAAAATATCCAAAACCGCGTAAATAATTGTAATAAATAATTAATCAAAATGGAAACAGTAGCAAAGCGGAGGAAAATCAATTGTTTTTAGGTCGATCCATTATGACGTTGTCAAAATTATTTAAAAAGGTTCAGGCAGGCGTGCGGCAACCCACTGTCGGATGTACCGACGGCGATACGCGAAGCGGTAGGCATATAACACGTGGCCTTGAGCGAGTGACGGACGCCTGGTTTTAGGCGTAGGTATAAAAATAAAAAATAAACATGTGGGTAATTCACACGTGGTAGAAGTGAAACCTTCAATGTTGGCTTTTTTTTTCTTATGAATTCTTGTGTCTGTCTCTTTTTACTGTCACTTTTTTGTTTCATAAACTTTCAAATCACAACGATGCTAAAGAAGTTTTGACTTCAAAACAGGTTGGTAATAACGCTACTTATGTATGTGCTAATTATGAGATCAAAAAATTTTTTAGCAAAAATTAGAACCGACTTCCATATAGAAATTAAAGTTATTTTTGGCTTTGTAGTGTTTTGATATGGAAGTCGGTTCTAATTTATGCAAAAAAAAATTTTTTCACGCTTTTTAGTGGGCCGGTTTGTAATTTATCTAGTTACAAAAGCCATAATGTCAACAACTTATCACCTTTTACAAAATATTGCTTTTCCCGATGCATAGCCGTTAATTTGTGAGGAGTTCTCCTGGTACTTGACCATCAGCTCTACATCACCATATGTATTGTGACGAGCATAGTGTTTAACATCCGTACTCAAGTAATCGAATCGCAATCCACGAAATACTTATTATTGAGGAGTTTCAGTGGCCATCTGTGGTCTTCATCATCAGTTCAACTTCCCCAAATAGTACTTTTCGGAAGCAACTGCTCAAGGTACTATAAGAAATACCCAAAACGCTATAGGTATGCCTATAATATTTGAAGAGTTGCCTCGATTTCTCCAGGATCCCATCATCAGATCCTGATTTTGTAACAATGGGACCAACTAGAAAGTATACCCATTCAAACGCAAAAATAATTTTTCAAATCGGTCCAGCCGTCTCCGAGTTATGAGGTACTTAACATACATTAAAAAAAATTGTTCAAGACGAATAAAATTGAGAACCTCCTTTTTTTGAAGTCTGTTAAAAATAACAAAGTTCTACTAAGTACCTACGACAAACGACGATATGTACAAGTACAAACACACTCACAATTCAACCGTGTCGGTCGGTGAAATGCGCTAGAATCGAAATATTATTTTTAATATTTTAGCGTCGAACATTAGTCAATATTAAAAACAGTATTGTGCAACATTAATAGGGCTCAAAGTTCAATGCATTCTACGCGGTGACTACGAGAGTCATGTCGGTACACGATCAAACACCGCGTGGTAGTTATCTCTGTCACTTTCTTGCAGACAATGATATTATAAAGTACAGATATGTTACGTTCATAGTAATTTGCGTTGAAATTTGTTCCGCGTAGTAAAAACTGCACACATCACGGATATCTATGCACACATTGACAAGTTTTACTGATAAGTAGAACAAAAGATACGAAACAACACGCAAGTGAAAGAGATAGTTATAATTCTAACCACTGCGCTTCAAATGAGTTCTTGTGCCATAGGATAACATTTTTATAGCCGTAGAGTGGACACTCGATTGAAGAGTAAGTACGTAGGTAAGAAATTAAACATCATAATGGTTAATCACGGATCAAGTATTACCACTAATGTTTGTTTTCAGCTTAGCCCATTATATTCAAAACTAAAATAGAAATTAATAGTCATTATGCTAATAAAATAATTTATGATCAGTCATAACAATAATTGTATGATTCGAAAACTTCGTCAAATCGGAACTTCATCTTGGATGAAGCAGGTGGAAAGCTATCAATAAATAATCAATTTCATGACACAACTATAGGTTTCATAATGAACAAACAAATTCAACGTTGGCGAAAATGCAAGCAACAGGTAGCTGACATTTTATAAAACATTATGCAGGCAGCATTATGTTTGATAAAATGTTTTAGTTACCTACCTCTATAATTGGAACTGCATTTTTTTCAAGCATTGTTCGACTACATATTCGAAACATATTTGTTAGTACTTTGGAAGTGATTTGTATATATCTTGCTGTTTTTTGATGTTATACAGTCTGATTCGCTTTTTTGTTCACGAACAATTGCGATCCAAACTGGAAGTCGAACCTGATCCCTCGGAAACCTAATTCAATAAAAAAACAGTTATAATCCTCAATAAACAAACAAATGAACTTTAATCAAAAAAATTGTAACACAAAACAAATTAAAACAAGTCAATCAATATCGCTTCTACACTTGTAAACTTTTAACTAATCTATGTCCGCACGCACGCATCCTTATCGCTCTCGCGACAAAACGAGTTTGCTCTCTCTGTCTTCACCTACATATGGCTCCTAAGCATAATTTATTGGCAAGTTTGGAACATAAATGAAATATAAAAAATGATCTTAATATATTTGCATTCTCACATGTGGTATGAGATCCTTTGTATTTTGTTTACTTTGGAAGTATAATTCGTACACTTCCGGAACTCACACGATGGCATTTTTGATAAATAAAATCTAAGGACACGGGTATTACGGTGCGGCACGCTTGTGGTTGCGTTCGACGCAGACTAGTTGCAAGACGTTCCAATTAGCTCGTGTTCGAGTCTCACGACGCGCGCGCCTATAACATATCTGTACTATAAAATATCATTGCTTGCAGATGTTTTATGTGCTAAAATGCACCTTATGTCGAAACCGGTTCTTATAGGCTGATTAACCCTATAATACGGGTTAACCTTTATTGAGGGTTTTGTAACCTAATCCTAAAAATTAACCGGTTTAAAACCCTCATACGGGTTAACCTTTCGGTCCCTGGTTTTTCGTGATAAAAAGTGTTTAGTGTTATTAAGTCTCGTTTTTTCGGCTGGTTCGACTCCAGCAGAGAGATTGTTCTCGAAAGCTGGCGCCATTCCTGCTGTTATTCATGAAAATTTGATTGTTATAAAACTTTGTGTTGTTTCCATAAATAAAAACTTTTTACCAAATAAAATAATCCGACTTCCAAAAAACATTGCAAAGTGAAAAATAACTTTAATTTCGGTAGTCAGTGTCTTTAGTTTTGTAATTTCGTTTTTTCACTCTTATTGGTTGATCTATTTATAATTTACCTAGTTACAAAAGCCTAAATGCAGTGATGTGATAAACGACTTAAAACTTTTAACGAACTTATTCGTTTATTTTTTATAAAAAGTCACTTACGTTAAGTGCTTAATTGCTTATCTGCTTATTTACTTGTTTACATTAAAAATAACGAAAATATGTTTTTTGCTTTTTTAAGTTGTACCTATTGGTTTTTAAACGAAATCAATGAACTTTCCTTCGTACTTTGCCGATCAGTTTTATTAGCTCACCAATTTGTTTTATAGAAAAAAATTCACACGTGGTAGAAGTGAAACCTTCAAAAAAAATCTTCAAATAATTTGTATCCCCCCTTCCCCCTTTACCCTCACCCCCCCCCCCCCCCTCGAACTCCCCACGAGACCCTCCCCCCTCCCCGCCCCCTCTCAGGGCTACTTCACCCCCCCGCGACCTAACCACGTTCCCGTGGTCGCAAGGTAGCCGAGTTTGGGCTCATTTTAAAGGGCATCAAAACTCTACCCCTTGACCCCAACAGAATTTCTGTCTCTTTTTACTGTCGCTTTTTCGTTTCATAAACTTTCAGATCACAACGATGCTAAAGAAGTTTTCACTTCAAAAGACGCCAAAATTAACACAATTACTTAACCTATAAACTATTTACACTATTATTAACACAATTAACTACACCTAAAAACTATATTATATACAAGTCCAAAAGTCTCAGAATTATTTCCTTGGTACCTACGAAACAATTCACCACATGAAAAAATGTTTTACACTATTTATGTTTACGTAAACAAGTCCAAGTCATAACTTCAAAAACAAATTGTTTCGGAAATACACAAAACATGACGCTTTTAATCGGGCGGAGAAAACGCTATTAAACGTAAAAAGCAAAGTATGCAATTTAAGCAGTTCACGATAACCCGTTTTAATTAAAATGTCGTTTTTAAAAGTGAACAACGGAATGCAATATTTGCGGTTACATTTTAATTTTAACAAAAAGCAGAATAAGCATATAACGTTAAATGCTTTTATAAACTAATCTGCTTATTCGCTTATTTTAAATAACATGTTATATTATATGCTTTTCGTTTAAACGCCCATCTTTACCTAAATGTCAACTACTTATAACCTTTTACAAAATATTGTTTTTCCTAATGCTGGGCCGTTAATTGTTAAGGAGTTCTCCTGGTACTTCATCATCAGCTCACTTCACCATATGCATGTGACGAGCATATTGTACCTAATAACCATATTCAAGTAATCGAAGCGGAACCCATGAAATACTTATAATAATAAGTATTTTATAGGTTCCGCTTCGATTACTACTTATATATTGAGTAGTTTCAGTGCTTTTCGAATGCAACTACACATGTTACTATAATAAATACTCAAATCACTATAGGTGTGCCTATAATATTTGAAGAGTTCCCTCGATTTCTCCAGAATCCCATCAACAGATCCTGACTTGGTAACAATGAGACCAACTAAACATAGGGTATTACATACTCTTTGAGACCAACTTTGAAGTATACCCTTTCAAACACAAAAAGAATTTTTCAAATCGGTTGAGCAGTGTTCGAGTAATCGGTGATCATCATACATAAAGAATAAATATACGCGTCGACTTGAAAAACTTACTATTTCTGTTATTTTTAAAATTAATAAATCTATTGATATAATATATTTTATGAGGTTTATTTTGAAATTAATTGATAAATTAGGAAAAAAAACGATTAATATAACAAAATCGATTATTATCTTAAGAAAAATCGATTATTTATTAATCGACTTTTCATGCTAAATAAATAAACAATTAATTAAAAATCGATTTTTATTTTGTCTTATCCCTAAGATAACTTTAAATATGTCCAAAGAGTATAGTAACTAGTATATAAGTCAGAGACCTATAAGTAAAACATAGTGTATTACATTCTCTTTGCCTATAAGTTTAAAGGTATTTTTTTCTCTTTGGCAAAGAAAATAATACTCTCTGATTTGGCAATTGAGCCATTGAGCCGTTGTCGAAGTAGGTAGGTATAAAGGTATTAGTGATGTGTCAACTCGATGCACTAACTCGAGTTGGGCTTAAATCGAGTCAACTCGAGTTGAATTCTCTTCAACTCGATATAGTCGATTTTAATACTCTCACCTATATTACTTTACTCTTTGCTCCATAGAGTACTATAATACTACGGCTTTGCTCTCACCCTAGCGCGTCAGCCGAATGACAGATGGGTGCTAGTCTTGTGCCTACTCGGTCACTTTGGAGATCGCTCCGTACTAGTTCATTTCGGACAGTGAACTAGTTCACTCTATTAGTTCTAACAGCTCTATTCGTTCTTAGGTCCGAGTCTGAGTTACGGACCGCCGAGAGCGAAGAACGAATAGAGCTGTTAGAACTAATAGAGTGGTCCGCGCTGTGCTCTGAGTCTCAGAGCATAGCGCGGACCACATAGCAAATGTAGGTACTATCAAAGACACCGTATTTATTTATCTCTGTATTACCACAGCGTAAACAGCTGACGTAATATTAGGATTATGTATAATTTAAACAGAGATATTTATTACCATTGAAATGTGAATCTGAAACGGTTCTCATATTTTTCTTATTATCTATGGTTCTCATTCGTACAGACACAAATGAATTCGTATGACGTTTCTGTTAACCAATCAGTGACTGTATTTCATTTCTCGTTCGCACAGTTTAGAATGTACGACAATGTACGAGTACCAAAAGAGCTGTTATAGTCTGGCAAGCGAAAGTAGAGACTGAAAAAGCACGGCAAATTTAAAAAATATCAGCATAGCAACCCCAAAACTACTACGAAATACCTGGAATAACCTTATTTGATACTTTAGAATTATCTATTTTATTACATCGGAATAAAAATACAAGAGGTACTTGAGATAGGTAATAGTTTACATATTGTGTCTTAATTCAAATTAAAAAAAAAACAACAGTATTCTAAAATAGTTCTGATATATTCACTATGATCAAAATCTGAATGTAAGACTTCCATGTGGAAAGTTTCATTAGAGTCACTGGAATCATTGTTTCCTACGTTAATTATAAAACTTTCTAAATTATTTTCTGTAATTCTGTCCATTTCTTTATATTTATTTTCAACATGGATGACATGATCAGTAATTTTCTTTCACTCCTCGGGAGTTATATTTTTAAACGACTCTTTTATAACTTTTTCTAATTCCACTACAGGCAGAGCAATATTTTTACTTGCCACTTTACGTTTAGCCAAACTCCATACAAACTCAATGGCATTTAGATGGCAGTGGTAGGGGGACGTCGCAAAACCTCGTGCCCATTCTACTTCAGGATTCCTGTGTTTCGTTTTAAACTTGTTTTCTAACGATATAAAATTCGTTAATTTTGTTACGAATAGCATCTATGTCGAAACTATCTAAGTCAGACACTGTGGGTTTATACGGCCTTTATGCACCTTCGTCTTTAATTCTTTTTAATGTAGTAACGCTCACTTCTGTAAAGAATGGAAAAACAAAATGATTAGGTTCTGTAAATCATGAATTCAATTACATCTTTATAAAGGTTATGTACTCCTAGTAAAAACTTACCAGTGATTGATGCTATTTCATCCAAGTACTGTTTCTGGGTTCTTATCCTACCTTTCTGCTCTAAATCCGTAAGTTTTTCAATAGTTTTCACTATCTCATCAACCCCTGCCACATCTACCAGATTTTCTATGAAAGAAAAAACATTGTTAAAAACCATGCAACATATTTTAATAGTATGTTAAATAACCATAATGCATTATTATGAAGGTATTTGAAATACTATAAAATTAATTTTAATCAAAATAGATAAATATTTTTCCTCGCTAAAAGATAAATATAAATTATGAATTACGTCAAAGTATCAACTTAATAGCATCATACTAACTTATGAAATCTAACACCACACGTAAACAATCTTGTTTTTGTTTGAATTCGGCATCTTTCTCCTATTGTTTTTCTTGATATTTAGACATCATTCGAAACAACATCTCCCGTACTCCACTTTTAATAGTTTTGTTCATTTTTCGCTGAATAAACGCTATTAACAAGATCACAACAAATCACCAACAACACGCCATCTTGTTTTGGAAAATTGAGTTTGACATTAGTATAGCATTGCCATATAAAAAGTTTGCAAATAATTCGAATGTCTACTTTCGTTTGCCCGACTCTAGAGCTGTTAGAACGATTACAAGCCAGCGTTCGGAAACGGTTCTTTTAGTACAGTGCAAAGATTCGGCTCCTATTCGTTCATCGTTCACGTACTACACAAGACTAATGGGTGCAGCGTTGCCAATTTGCCATTTGTACGGCAATTGCAGTTTCGTACGGCATTCAGGCGCTTTTAAGACGAATTGTACGGTATACGGCAGAGTGGTCATTGCCGTACACTAAAATACGGCAATTAGGCAATCATAGCATAAGGAAGTATTGGGTATACCACTAGTTACTATATACGTATTTATGAAATGCAGCAAGAGTTACCTTAAACGAAATTAAATAAATTATACATGAAACATAATCAGCGTATGCGTAAAAATGAACGCCTGATTCACTAAAGATATCTTAACAGGCGATATTGAGGATTTCATAGGAGGAGAGGAGGAGAAAGGAGGAGAGGAGTGATCTGTGGTTTCTATCAAATCTATAGGTTCAGTGGCATCTTTTTTAAATAATAAAATGAAAAATTTACGGCAATTTTTGTTTCAATACGGTAATTTGATCTCTTGCGTACGGTAACTCTACAAATGACCAGCGGCAACACTGGATCTACTGAGATGGCGCGAAGTTTGCCGATTATTTATGACTACATTCATTTATTTGATTTGCTAGTCTGGCTAACGAAAGCGTGACCTGGAGTTTTCTTAAAAGTTTAATATGGCAACATTATTAAGCTGTCAAAGTCTGTGCTATGGCGACAAATTCATTTGCAGAAACGGAACGAGAGCAAAGATACTTTTTTTCTTACTTTCATCTTTGCTCTCGTTCCGTTTCTGCAAATGAATTTGTCGCCATAGATCATCAACTCTTGCCATAAGTTCTGCACTTTTATTGGGCCTACGCAGTAAAAGTAAATTAAGTAAAAATAATATATTTCCTAAAGTTTTAGTGGCTTAGTAGTTGAGTAATAGCACTTTCAGTAATTGAAACTGAATTCTACTTGACCACTAGATAAAACCACCAGCCACTAAAAGCAATATTATGCCACTAAAATGTGGGTCGAAACCACCAGTTTTAGTGGAAAATCCACTAAGTTGGTAACACTGGTCATGACGTAATTTCGTTGTACGTGTTGCGTGCAAGGAACTTTGCGTGTCATTGTGTATGTACACGGCAAGACGTAATTTGACGGCCTCACTTTGCTGTTCGCAGAGTTCTGTCTTCTTATTTATTTCATCTGAGGCAATCATAGGGATTTAATTGAATGTTTGGTGTTTTAAAATTAAATGTGATAAAAAATCCTTAGTTACTGATGAGTATAATTTCTTATAGTTTTTACAATATGAATGAAACCAAATACAAGACAAATAATCAACATGGCAACATCTACCACCAATTTTCAGGATTACCCGACAGTGGTATCTAGTTATAGTAGAAATCAACTTTATGTTATGTGTAGTAAGGTATAAAGTCTAAGGCATGTATTTTGTTATTGATATCCAAAGACGAAACAGATTGCGAGTGAGTCACACACGTCACCGAGTGTGTATTAAGTTAAAAATATGTTCTCTATTCTCTTTGCTGACTTGCTGACATAGAGTAAAGTAATATATGCTTGCTGAGAACAAGAGTGAGCTTCTTCAGTTCTTCATACTGCTCAGTGCTTTCACGTAGCGTATACAATTCTCTTTTAGTGCGTTCATATATGGCGGTCAAACAAAAAACAGGAGTGTGTGTCGGATTTTAATGTTGGCTATTGTATTGTGCACAACCTCGACGCCCTTTGGATTCCAGTTGTCTTCTCACCCAAGATCCTAAGTACGTAAGATTTTCACTCTATGATGGGTTCTTGTAGTTTTAAAGCTTAATATTTTTTCTGGATAGGTAGTAAATTAGTGAATGCGTGTGCAAAATTGAAAGATATTAAAGATGGGTTCGATATATCAAAACGTAACTTATATCGGATATGTGTTTATTATCATACCATATCGATATCTAAATATACATAACCGTTTTCACAAAAACTTCATCGAGTTATGGTTTATCCAAAGCGCAACAACGAGAAACGAGCTACGAATAACGAACAAAGCGCAAACTTCACATCAAGAGCGATATGACATCAAAGGTTTTTATATCGCTTTGTCTCTGTCTTACCATTCAATTTTTTACTGGCGTAAAAGTGATGAAGCGAATATTACGTAACTTCGGCTAGGAATTGGTTATTTGGTTAATAACAGTGCGTGCGTAATATCTATATCTTAACACGCTAGCAATAAGGTCTAGTTTCTATTTATTTAGTTGCAACAAAGATTCCATAAGTTAGCAACTTTCCGGCGGCTACTCGATATCAGGGAGAAATTCATTCTTTAAACTAAACCTACGTCCAATAGATTTAAGGTTGAATTTATGTTGTTGGAATAAGAATTGTATCGAATGAATTTTGATTTGTATTTTTTTGGACAGTTTTGTTTTGAGTTGCCTTGACCTTGGTGACACGTGCCCTACTTAACGATAATTATTTGCCTTTTTAGGGTTCCGTAGCAGAATGGCAAAAAACGGAACCCTTAAAGTTTCGACATGTATGTCCGTCTGTCTGTCTGTCTGTCTGTCCGTCCGTCCGTATGTCACGGCCATTTTATTCCGAAACTATTAGGACTAAACATGTAAAACTTGGTAGGTAGATGTATTCTGTGAACCGCTTTCCGATTTTAAGAGAAAATTTAACAAATATTCTAAAACTGAAAATATTTTCTTTCATGAAACTTATACGTGTGTGGTATCTATAGACAGATCTTTAAAAATGACATTAAGGTTTCTAAAATGACTTTTTCATAAAGTTAATCATTTAAAAGATATACGCTTCCAAAGTGGTAAAATGTGTACCCCCCCCTCTAACTTCTATAATAATGAAGTGAAAAATCTAAAAAAACCATATGTTGTAGATATTAATATAAACTTTCAATCAAAATTGGTTTGAACGAGATCGAGTCAGCAGTTTTTGAGATACAGTATATTTTCTAAAACCGCAAATATAACTTTGTAATTCATACAAATACTATGAAAAACAAAGTTATTTGGCGTAGTTGTAAAAATTGTAAATAAGCTAGTTTTAAGAAATTTGTAAGGTTTTTTTTTTTCAAATGAATATATTAAGTATATTATATTTATCATAGTTACAACGGAACCCTTCATGGGCAATAACAATATTGCAATAACAAATTTTCATTTAAATCAACCACCGGGAACTTGAACTCTAACTCTGTAAAAGTATGAGTTTGCGTTTGTCGTTAGTTTGCGCTTCACAGTTACTTGTGCAAATCGTACTACTGATATCGATATCTGAAAACGGTTTTCGATATCGATATGAAAACTGAATATCGGTTACATATCCGTTTGCAACTAAATACGAAAACGCCCATGTCTAAAAGATATAATATGTCCAAAATGGCGTGCCGATTTGATCTTGTAATCATTGTTATTGTCCTTCAAAAAGTAATTTTTGGATAAGTACATTACTACGACATATTGTATCTACTTTTATTTATCATTCTAATCTGAAACCGAAATCGCGTGATTTAGGTAGGTATTTTTTGGACAAATATTTTGCTATTTTATATTTTCGCTTTCATTCATTTTGCTTATTTTGGAATAAGTAGATTCTGATTAAAAACGTTAATGCTTTTTTTTCCCCTTTTTTACTCGACTGCAAAAGAAAGAGGTTATGTTTTTATCGTGATAAAGTCCACGGGAGGGAAGCCTGGTAAAACTTTCCCATTTTTCCTTAATGTTTATCGTTTGAAAGATCACATTTCGTAAGTAATAAAAAGAAAATATTTTTAGAACTTATCAAAAAATTAAACCGACTTCCAAAAAACACTGCAAAGTGAAAAAAACTTTTTGGTTTTGTATTTTCTTTTTTGTTTCACACCGCCTTCCGAAATTAATATTATTTTTGGCTTTGTAGTGTTTTGATATGGAAGTCGGTTTTATTTTTGCAAAAAAAAAAAATTATTTTCGTGCTTTTTAGTGGGTCAGTGAATTTTCCAAATAAATCGGTTCGTAAATGACGAAGTTATGCGCGAACAAAAAACGCAATGCAGAGTAAACGAAAAGATCATCAACGTAAATATTTTTTTTTACTTTTGTTGATTTTTCAGAAACGGCTTATCTGATTTCGATAAAATTTTCATGGGACCATTTGGAAAGTATACCCTTTCTAACAAGATAAGAATTTTTCAAATCGGTTGGCAAGCGACGGAGTTATGCGCGGACAAACATAAAAAAAAATACATACATCCAAATTAAGAACCTCCTGCTTTCTTAGAAGTCGGTTAAAAATACCTAAAACCATTTTTTCTTAATGTTTATAGTTTGAAAGATCACATTTCGTAATTGATAAAATAAAAAATATATATTATTTTAAAAACTATCAAAAAAATTAACCGACTTACAAAAAACACTGCAAAGTGAAAATTAACTTTAATTTTGGTAGTCTGTGTTTTTGGTTTGTACTTATATTCGTTTTTGGCACAGACTTCCGAAATTAAAATTATTTTAGACTGCATTTCGGGGCCGCGGTATCTTGTTAGAACATTCCGCAACCCCGTAAGGCGATGGCCCTATAGGGCCCCGTCAATGCTGCTGCTGAGTCCTCTTTGAGGCGCGCGCAGAACACGCCGCGCCGCCTATTCGTGTCTGATCCTTACCGGTCGGTGAGCTACCCCTGGTTGCCGTCCGCAGACCCGCGTCTACGGTGGCCAGAGATCAGCTCGTGATCCTCGACGTCGGGGGCGTCTCCCGCGGCGGTTGGGCCGTGAGGAAGATAATTACTGTCTCTCCCTCACGCGTTCAGCCTCCTCCTTCGCTAGCATGACTTCTTCGCAGAAGGAGGCGACTGCATCCCATTCCCTCCCGCTCCGCACCATGGTCTGGACCAGGGCCTGGCGCGAGAGGTCGCCGTCGTCGATCATATAGGTAGATACCTACCTATAACTGATATAAAACTAAACTGTGCTTTACCTACTTTTTTTGTTGAAGTTGCACATAGGTACATACTTATTTGCCTTTAGTCAATGGATATCTCTAGTTATTACTCGTTAAGTTGCACTCTTGTTATCAGTTAGGATTGTGAGTAGGTATGTACTAGACCCTACATAACAGAACAAAGAAAAACCTTAAAAATACTTAATTCTACACTAGTTTAAAATTTTTGTATCCATAGAAATATTGTAAGGTGTACAATAAAGTATATAGGTACTTAATAATAATTATTAAACCAGTTATTTAGCGAGCATTAGGCATTTCAAGTTAACATTGATGAACAAAGAAAAATACAGTAGTTTAAAACTATGTTATTATGTTATGTATAAGGCCGTGCGCGCACTGCCTTGCGGTGGCCGCAATTGCGGTAATTATACCGCACCGGTAGAATGACCGCAATCTCAGGAGCGCGCACTGCGGCGAGAAAAACGCACCTTTTGTCTGACAATTTTGCCATACATACAAATTTCTTCGTATTTATACATATTTTCGATGTGTGATTCAGATTAGCATTCTATACAGATTTTTATACAAATTTCACACTGTATTGATAAAATTAACTGTTACAACTAAATACAGAACTTGGCAAAATAAATTACCTAGATACCGCATTTATTAGGTTACAAACCAACTTACTAAGTTTTCGTCAGATATATACGTTCTTATCCAAAAGAGTTTTTCTCAGGGAAAAACCGGCCTTATCTAGTTTACATATACGAAAAATACCTATATACTAGCGGCTTAACCTGCCTTTGCACGGGGTCCTCAACAATTGTTTTCTTCGACAGTGATAGTACGTCCTTACCAAAAATGCGTTTAGCTATCATTTAATCTATACTTATAATAATTCTGTAGAGAGGTCAATTCTGTACATGAAATATATTTCCAAAATAACTATCAGGGGGTGATTAGGGATCGATACTGATGCCAAAAATGCAATCAGTAACATTTTTTTCTGTCTGTCTGTCTGTCTGTCTGTCTGTCTGTCTGTCTGTCTGTCTGTCTGTCTGTCTGTATAACCGTTATAGAAACAAAAACTACTCGACGTATTTTAACGAAACTTGGTACAATTATTTTTCATACTCCTGAGCTGGTTATAGTATACTTTTCATCACGCTACAATCAATAGGAGCAGAGCAGTGAAGGGAAATGTTGGGAAAACGGGAGAAGTTACTCCATTTTTTAAGCTTCCGTCGCGTGTGCAACCTTAATGGTTAAAGCTACACAGAAATCATTTCATGACGGAAATGTTCTCCTTAAAATTATATAAAAAATATCCCACGACAGCATATGTCTATCTTTTATGCTTGACTCACAATAACACGTGTAACTCCCGATAGCTTAGCAGTTCGAAGCTTTCTGATTATAATATTTGTCTACTCTTACGTTTATAACACTCTCAGTCACCCCTAATTGAAAAAGTTAACATTACGGTCGCCGCGCTCGACGCGTCTCGCGGCCGAAGGTATAAAAAGGCGGGGCGTCCGAGCGCGAGCTTCGCGGATGAGTAGTGACCAGCCTTAGTGTGCTGAACTACGAGTGGCCCTACCTAAAACAAAAAAGCGCGAGCTTCATACAATTTTTGCCTGTTGATCTGTTGATGCGAATAGACGTTCAGAGCGTTCGACCTTATTGACAGACAATACTTAATTGATATTAACAAACCGTGCTTATCAGCGCGACTTTTAGTCGTTGATAATTTATTTTTAGATTCCTTTTGTTGTTATTTTATAAAATATGTATTAGTTATTTTGGTATACCGATAGGTAAGTTTTGGCTAATCTACGTTCACTTTTTATATTAGTTTTATTTTCACCCAGTTGCAACAAAATATAATCGAGGCTCAAATTTTAACGGGTTGCGGTGCAGGAGAAATCGTCTTTATTCCCAGAATTCCCATAATACCAAATAATTTTCCATTCCAATTTAAAAGAACGCAATTCCCAGTATCGGTGTGTTATGCAATCAAGGGCAGACTTTTCGTGTTGCTGGAATAGATCTCGGTGTCAGTTGTTTCTCACATGGTCAGTGTCGCTCTTTCCCCGGTTAGCAGTTCTAGAAATCTTTATGTTCACGTGCCGGACGGGTCAACTTTCAACATAGTTTACCCGGAAGCTTTGCGCTGAAGTATTTTCGTTCTATAGGTACTTAAGCCTCATGTGAACGTGATCTAAACAATATTACCAATACATTAACTTAATAACACACAAGGAGTTACACGCTGACGGAGTCGCGGGCACAGCTATTAACAATAATATTCTGCAGTTCCGCATTGCAATATTTTTCAACAGTATTATAGATTGACATATTATATTTCCCTACTAAATTACGAAAGTTAATCTGTCTGTTACATCAAAATCACTTAACCGTGAGGAAGGACATAGGCTACTTTTTTTTACGAAAAACGACGGAAACGCGGACGAAGTCGCGGGCAACAGCTATCTATATTAATAATATAAGGCTGAAGAGTTTGTTTGTTTGTTTGAACGCGATAATCTCAGGAACTACTGGTTGGAATTGAAAAAATATTTTTTAATTAAATAGTCAATTTATAGAGAAAGGCTATAGGCTATATATCATTACGCTAAGGCCAATAGGAGCGGAGCGCCAATGAAGAATGTTTCAAAATCGGGGTTAAATTTAACGTTAGCCCAAAGTAACTATTCCACGCGGACGAAGTCGCGGGTAAAAGCTAGTTTAAAATATATATATAAAAAACTTTCATCTTGAATCAGTCTTGCTTGTGCCAGCCGTTTCGCTGCAATGATTTTCTTGGCTGCGTAATTTTAAATCTGTGATAACTTCTAAACATAGTAAAGGGCAATTTTTGATCTACCTTTAATGTTAGTCATTAAATTTGTATAAAAATCTGTATCGAGTGCTATCTGTATTACACATCAAAAATATGTATAAATACAAAGAAATCTGTATGTATGGCAACATTATCAGACAAAACGTGCGTTTTTTTCACCGCAGTGCGCGGTACTACATACATTCCTATGCGATACATCATATTTGCGGTAGACTCACCGCAATTTTGCAGCGAGGGGCCACCGGTGACTCTACCGCACGCGTTTATTCCACCGCAGTGCGCGCTCCGTACTTTATAGATTTTGCGTTTCCAAAACGCAACGCAGTGCGCGCATGGCCTAACCGGTATAACCGAATTACTCACGTCCTGTGATTACAACAATCTAAGTACCTAATACCTACACTACCTACGAGTACAGTGTTGGTAGCTACAAATATATAGGTACACAGTACACTTGTCCAACCACATACACTCCATAGGTACATATTATAAACTAGCTGTGCCCCGCGGTTTCACCCGCGTATAATCCTACTACTACATACTATTAACGCAAAAAGCTCCGAATATTGATGAATAGATGGTAACATTTTAGTAATCCTATCTAATTTGCAATAGATAGAGAATCGCGAAGTAAAGATAGTTGTTAATGATATTATTAAAAATATATTTAGAGTATTTCGGTTTTATCTATACTAATATGATAAAGCGGAAAAGTTTGTTTGTTTGTTTGCTTGAACGCGCTAATCTTCGAAAATACTGGGTGGATTTCAAAAATTCTTTTGATTATGATAGGCAGTTTCATGATAAAGGCTATAGGTTATCTAGCATTATACGCTACTGATCTCAGTTTTCCTAAAATAAGGTTATGAGTGAAGTAAATCGGAAAAAATACGCCGGTAAATTACTATAATCGCGTGCACTGGCGAAATGCTGAGATTTACCACAAGATCATGTACTCCAAAAACACACATATCTAACTTTTATGAATAATCCACAATAAGGCAAATTATGTAAAGAAAATATCAAAAAAATAAGGCATGACATTGTAGTATTATTATTATGCAGCCATATTAATACTTACGTTCGAAAATAGTTTTTTAATAGTTTTTTCATAGTACCACTTCCGCCTTAGTAAGGCCGTGCGCGCACTGCCTTGCGGTGGCCGCAATTCCGGTAGTTCTACCGCACCGGTAGACTCACCGCAGTGCGCGCACTTCTATGACACTCCATACTTTACAAATTTTGCGGTACCGCAATTCCGGTAGTTCTACCGCACCGCAAAATTTGTGAAGTATGGAGTGCCATAGAAGTGCGCGCACTGCGGTGAGTCTACCGGTGCGGTAGAACTACCGGAATTGCGGCCACCGCAAGGCAGTGCGCGCACGGCCTAAGCGTTACGGATGAGATAAGGTTGGGCATGGATAAAGGAAATATGACGATTCTTTGCTTGCTAGATTTTAGCAACGCTTTTAATACCGTTGATTTCGAAATCATGCTCAACATACTTCGCTCTATTAACATATCTCCAACAGCGATTGACTGGTTTCGTAGTATATATTATTCAGATTTGCATAGATGAGTCCTGCTCTTCTTGGCGTAGTACTTCAGCCGGTGTTCCTCAGGGTGGCGTTTTATCTCCTTTACTCTTCGCAATATTCATAAATTCTATTTCTAAAAGACTTCAGTCCTCCTACCATCTTTATGCTGATGATTTGCAAATTTACAGACAAGCTCCCTATACAGATTTGCATACTGCTATGGATATCATGAACCAGGACTTGGCTTCTGTTTGCGAATGGAGTGAAGCACATGGTTTGCAGGTTAACCCGTCAAAGACCCAGGTCATTGTGGTTGGTAGTTCCAGGTTGGCACCTAAGGTAAAATGTATGCAGCTTCGTCAGGTTATTTTCAACGGCACTGCTATTCCATTAAGCGAGAAAGTTAAGAACCTTGGGGTTTGGGTTGACAAACATCTTTCTTGGGGTCCCCAATTACAAGAAGTCAGTCGCAAATTATTTGCTTCTGTCCATTCCCTAAGACGATTGCGTAACTTTCTGCCAACTGCTACTAAAATTGCGCTAGCACAGTCTCTTTTACTTCCCATCCTAGACTACGCTGATGTTAGTTATCTTGATCTTACTGAGGCACAATTTGATAAACTTGTGCGACTCCAAAATGTTTGCATTCGATTTATATTTGGCTTGCGCAAATATGATCACGTATCCGAATTTCGTACGAAACTCAAGTGGCTTCCAATACGTCTTCGCCGGAACTTACACATTTTGTCTCTGCTTTACAGTGTGCTGTTTATTCCTAAAACCCCCACTTATCTTAAAGAACGATTTAAGTTCCTTCATGACACACATGCAAAATCTCTTAGGTCATCAGAAAACTTAAGGCTTGCGGTACCGAGTCACGCCACCAATTTCTATGGTAAGTCATTCGCAACTCTAGCAGTACGGCTGTGTCACGGGTGTGACACGGGTAGAACATTCGTTCTACCCGTGTCAGTAAGACAAGCACAAACCCTATCTTCTTTCAAAAACTTAGTAAAAGATCTTTATCTCTCTCTTTAAATTGTTGTTATTATGTATGTCTTTGTTTCTTTCTTTTTTTTTTTAAATATTTATATGTACCTATATATATGTTTTGAGAACGTTATTTATTGTTTTGTATTTTATATAGATAAATAGTACACCGTGGATTACCCGCGTATTTATTTTCTCCTTCTGTGTCAAATCCATCCAAAGGTTGTCTGTAAAAGATCGCTTTTAGCGATAAGACCGCCCCTTGTATCACCCTTTTTAATTGTTAAGTCCATAATTTTATTTTACTGTTATGGTGTACAATAAAGAATATATCTCTGTATCTATATCTATCTATCTATCATCAAGACAATTTTATGAAGATAAACTTTGCCTTTTACAGTATTTAATTTGGACTTATAGTTAAGGAGAAAATGTAAAATTAAAATTATTCAACAACGTTATTCACCGAAATGGTGCGCGGATGCACGGCGCGTTGAGCACAGTCGCGTTACCGCACTGATAATATAGGTATTAAACTTGGTTTCATTCAATGACGTATTATAATAATTATTATATCTTTGGTTTCATTTCGATTAATTTGATTTTCACTTCCTATGTAAGTGAAAATTGTTTCAGCTTTTTTTACGTGTTTTTGTATCTATACATTTGAGTATTTTTATTTTACTTTCTGTTTAGTTGAATAAGTAATTTTGATAGGGTGTTATTTGGTTTAACCCATTTTTTAACCGACTTGTAAAAGGAGATCGTTAAGGATCGTTTAGTTTAATGTTTATAGTAAGTTTATTCATTTTTTTATGTTATTTCCATTGATATGCATACAGTTATAAAAATACGTATTTCTAGTCTATATTTTTACATTTCTTAATTTTGTGTAGGAGATTCAATTCCTTTTTAAGCCCTGACGCAAAAAGAGGAGTGTTATAAGTTTGACTAGTATTTGCGTGTTGCGCGAGGTGCAAGCACCTCGCGTGTTCACTTGAAAAAGAAAAAAATTGGGGGGGGAGGTTGATTGGGGGGGGGGGGATTGCACAATTATTTCGACTAAAGCATTGCCCCTCTAGATGAATCTGAAAAAAAAAATGTTCCAAGTCTTAATTTCCGAGATACGCCTAAAGGGGGTGAGAAGGGGGGCAAGGGGGCGATTTTGATAAATGTTTTTTACTTTACCGAGCCTCCTCTATACGAATCCGTAAAAAAAAAGAATACAGGTCTCGTAGTTTCCGAGATACGATAGGGAGGGGGGAGAAGGGGGGTGAAAAGGGGAGGTTTGGCACTTTTCCCGTAGGTTTGAGGGTTACTTGTTTACGAATCTGTCAAAATATACCCACCTCCCCATCCACCATCTGGGAGAACAATTATGTCAGTGAGTGAGTGGTAATCGAGCTTTATATAATATAACTAGTATTTGCGTGTTGCGCGAGGTGCAAGCACCTCGCGTGCTTGTGAAGAAAAAAAGTGGGGGGGGGAGATGGGGGGGGTTTAGTATTTGTGTGTTGCGCGAGGTGCAAGCACCTCGCGTGCTTGTGAAAAAAAAAAGTGGGGGTGGGTGATGGGGGGAGATGGGGTTTAGTATTTGCGTGTTGCGCGAGGTGCAAGCACCTCGCGTGCTTGTGAAAAAAAAAAGTGGGGGTTGATGGGGGGAGATGGGGGGGTTAAGTATTTGCGTGTTGCGCGAGGTGCAAGCATCTCGCGTGCTTGTGAAAAATTAAAGCATTGCCCCTCTAAATCAAGTATTTGCGTGTTGCGCGAGGTGCAAGCACCTCGCGAGCTTGTGAAAAAAAAAAAAAAAAAAAAAGAGGGGGGGGTGATGGGGGGGGGGGTGCACAAGTATTTCGACTAAAGCATTGCCCCTCTAAATGAATCTGAAAAAAAAAATGTTCCAAGTCTCTTAGGCCCGTATTAATAAACCGATATCAGCATAAGAGTAAGATCTTAAGAGCTGGTTTGAGATCCCGGCATATTAATAAACAAAAGTTAAGATGCGGTTTAATACTCTGTCATCACCTGAGATCGTATTGTTTAATAAACAATCTAGAGTTTCAACTGCGGTATTAAGATGCTTCTCAAGATCATAATAATTGAGTTCAGTCTATCCGGGAATTAAGATCGTGAACTTGTAGTGGCGGGAACTATGGACGTCGAAAATATTATTTCTGAAATCAATTATTACGATGGACAAGACTATTATGATGATATTTTATGGTCTTTTCAAATTCGATTACCTAAAGTTTATATAAGGAAAGCGACAAATCCCTTCGAAATACCTCTGCAAAACTTAAAAAAACTGGCCAAGTGCGAGTCAGACTCGCCCATGAAGGGTACCGTAGGAACTACGACAAATAACTTTGTTTTTCATAGTGTTTGTATGAATTACAAAGTTGTATTTGCGGTTTTAGAAAATATGCTGTACCTCAAAAACCGCTGACCTGATCTCGTTTAAATCAATTTCTTTGAAAGTTTACATTAAGATCTACGGCATATATTTTTTTTAGATTTTTCACTCGATTATTATAGAAGTTAGAAGGGGGGGGGGGGGACGACGACGACGACGACACATATTTTACCACTTTGGAAGCGTATCTTTAAAACCAGTATCTTTTAAACGATTAACTTTATGAAAAACAGTTCCATGTATGGGCAGCCCCCCTTTATTTTAAATATTCTTTTTTATTAAAATCAGAAAGCAGTTCATAGAATACATCTACCTAGGTACCAAGTTTCACATGTATAGTCCTAATAGTTTCGGAATAAAATGGCTGTGACATACGGACGGACAGACAGACATGACGAAACTATAAGGGTTCCGTTTTTGCCATTCGGCTACGGAACCCTAAAAATTATTTCGATTTAACCAAGAATCAGTGCTATATACCTATTGTATCGTTGATGAGAAATAATTTAGTGAAAAGTGATAACAGAGGGCTGCCAGTTGCGCCAGAAATAGCTGTCTTGTTAACTTTGAGGTATCACGCTACAGCATCCTTACAGGTAGATACTTAAACCATTTTCATCACTTGAATTGTAAACATGAAAATATGAGTTTGTTGTGTACCAACAAACCTGAGTGAAATATTGGTAAAACGATTTATTAATAATTACAAAAACCTTTCAGCTTGTATGTGGGGATCTCATTAATTTATCTTAGCCTACAGTGTCAAACATAATTACAAAAGGATCGCGACTGCTAGCACTACTACACAATACCTATATTTAAATACCAACTGGAGATCAAGCTAGCATAAATAGGCAATTACACACATCAAAAGTGTCTAGGGATCAACATATATTTTTGCAATAACTTTTCTCCTGATTGATATTAATTAAAATTTTCTTTAAGGATTCATCAAATAAAGTGTTTTCGTTTGTCACAGTAACGATAAACCAAGTCACCTTTGCATTAATAAAGAAATTTGCCATTTTCCTAATAAAGGGATTTTTGACATTTGAACCACTAACATTAAAGTTCGAAAAAAAGACTGAAATAACAGTTTTCTTTAAAATTTTATTGGGTAACTTAAACAATTAATAATCCGTGTTTCTACCACGAACACTAACAACACAAGAACATCGGTTTGGCATACTCAAAATGAGTTCATCCAAATCACGCTGTGGAATGGCCGCCCATGTTCGTTGCAACAACAAAAAAAGGTCTTCTTGCGACTGGATACCCTCCATATTCGGCAGAGCTCTTCTCTGTAGCATATCCCATGCATGCTCAATCGGGTTCAAGTCTGGCGACTGAGCAGGCCAGAGCAGGACATTGATGTTAGCTGCGGCGAGAGTCTGTCTTACAACTCTTGCGGTGTGCGGTCGTGCATTATCATGCATTAACTGAAATAAGGGACCGATTTGCACTTGTAGAAGAACGATGACGTCAGATACAATCGTCTCAGCATAAATTTGAGCGTTGAGGTTGCCTCTGATCCAAATCAACTCAGTTCTTCCGCCGATCCAAATACCCGCCCATACCATGATGGTTCCACCACTATAAGGATGGACTTCCTGGCAGGATTTTAATCGCTGTTGGCGTCCAGGGGTTCTCCAGTGTCGTATACGTCTTGTATCCGGTCTCATACCAAAACGAGACTCATCAGAAAAGCACACGAAACGCCATTGTTCTTCTGCCCAATTTCTGTGTTCAAGAGCCCATTGATATCGAATCCTACGATTGTGCATTGCTATAGGTGGTACCCGTAGCGGTCTTCGGGAATGAAGGTTCACTTCATGCAAGTGGTTTCTGACTGTTTGGTCGCTAATTAAGTTCCCTGAAGAGTGATGAAGCCTCACGGCTAACATCATGGCGGTTATTGTTGGAGCTCTTCGAGTTAAGATTTGAATGTATCGGTCTTGTCTCCGTGTGGTGCAGCGATACCTTCCTCCATGGCGCTCAGCCACGGTACCAGTGCTTCGGTAACGTGTCCAAAGTCGACTGATAACACTCTGACTTGTATTCAGAGCTAAAGCCACAGTACGTTGCCGGGAACCAGCTTCTATCATTCCCACGGCTCTGAGCATTTCTTCCCTGCTTAAATGACGTCGCCGCTCCATAATAACGTTGGTTTTAATCAGTAGTAGGGAAACAGTAGCACTAATAATGTCTTCAATGCATTGTATGTTTTTATAGGGAAAATATTGACAGCTGATTTTCATCTTTTACTCGAATTTGATTAACAGTTCCTGTTTCAAATTATGAAATGCACCAAAAAGGATCCATATAAATTTATAAAATCATAAATTTATTACAAAGCCACATCTCAATCTCAAGAAATCCGCATAAAAATGCTTGATCCCTAGACACTTTTGATGTGTGTATTTAAGGACTTTGTGTGTGGTATCTATAGACAGATCTTTAAAAATGACAATGAGGTTTCTTAAACCACTTTTTCATAAAGTCAACCGTTTAAAAGAAAACCGCTTCCAAAGTGGTAAAATATGTCGTCGTCGTCCCCCTCTAACTTATATAATATACGAGAGAAAATAAAAAAAAAAAATATTTGCTGTAGATCCTAATGTAAACTTTCAACGAAAATTGGTTTGAACGAGATCGGTTCAGCAGTTTTTGAGATACAACATATTTTCTAAAACCGCAAATATAACTTTGTAAATCATACAGACACTATGAGAAACAAAGTTATTTGGCGTAGTTACACTTGGCCAATTTTTTCTATAGTGTATAAAGATTAAACCTATGAATTATAAACATGTGAATAAAATTTAATCGATATAAACTGAAAAATAAATTGTATTCGTGCACACACAGAGTTGAACATTATACTTCTGTTGTGACAAAGCAAGTACTAAGCGTATAAATAATTAACAAAAGATGAAATAGTTCGTTCACTGTGACGTAGCAAGTCTCAAGATCAGGATTTCATTGGGTGTCGAATTACGAATCTAAAGATCGTGGTCTTATACTCGGTATCATCTGAGATGCTGTTGATATGGGTTTATTAATTAGCGTCGACATTAAGATGCTGGTCCGATCTTGAGAACTTATCAACTGATGCCGGTCTTGGGATCACGATTGAGACCTAACTATTAATATGGGCCTTAGATTCCGAGATCCGCCTAAAGGGGGGGAGAAGGGGGGCGGGGGGGGACTTTGAAAAATGGTTTTTACTTTACCGAGCCTCCTCTATACGAATCCGTAAAAAGAAAAAAATACGGGTCTCGTAGTTCGAATCTGTCAAAATATACCCACCTCCCCATCCACCATCTGGGAGAACAATTATGTCAGTGAGTGAGTGGTAATCTAGCTTTATATAATATAATGTGTCTGTGTATCTTTGTGTATGTCTGCTGTGGCATCGAAAGACCGATTATGACGCGATTTTTGTTAGAAAGCGAGTTTTTGTTTTTAATTTAGTACCTACGTTAATAAATAAAAATACACCTGGACCACTATTACTAATAAGTTACTAACGTAACAGATCTATCACTTCCCTGCAAAACGACAAATACCTACGCTATAATTAACTAAACTTTCTAGCTGTCAAGCGACACGAGGAAATATGAGCCTTTGACTCAACGGAGCGTTTCAAATGCACAGCGGGCGATGACGTCGGACGATATGAAAATACCTTAGGGTTGACCCAATGAAATAAAATACAAAAATGTTTTATAAATGATTTAATTTTATAAATTGGTCAATTTGCTTTTTACCTTCTCCAAACGTTGCATTTGTAAATTTGATAACGGCAAAAATTCTGAATCTAATAAAAAGTTTGATCAAATAATCATGTGGGAAGCATGGACACAAAGACTTAAATGATATTGATTTTAATACATCATACAATTTGCTTCCAGGCCGTCCCATCAAGTTCGATGAAAAGTTTTGTATAAATGCAATTTCTAATCTTCTAACATAGTCATTGAACGTCTCCGGCTTTCAAACCACCATAAAAGGAAGAGCTCTTGTTATATGCTTTGAAATGTGTGAACATTCCAGAGTTATTCACATTTGGTTTAATTCGTCTGCGAGGGTTGGACAATTATGTTTTTTGTTGCATTTAAATAGTAAATACCCAGAAATGCATATACGTGAGAGCATTTTGCATAGGCAAATCAAAACGATAATCAGTATCACAGGCGGGCGTGCGGCGCCCCTCTGCCACTCGTGCGTTCAAACACACGGCTAGCCAGTAGGTCCTTAACGCGCGACCTTGAGCGAGTGACGGAGGCCTGCCTGGACTACAATAGATCTCGATAAATAAACTTTTTACAAATTCAACATTTTAGGATTCAACATTTTGCAAATTCAACATTGTGGTCCGGATGGGAAATTCAACTTTTTACAAATTCAACATTTTGGGATTAGACATTTTGCGAATTCAACATTTTGCGAATTCAACATTTTGCGAATTTAACATTTTGCAAATTCAACATTGTAGTCCAAATTGATCGAGATGGTTCTTAGCTACAACTTATCAAAATCTGTTCAGGTGTTTCAGGGTTGTCGGGGGTTACCTAAAATTTAAATTTAAATTTTATATGCTAACTAAGTCGTTGCTTTTATTAAAATATCTTCGAAGCAATGTCATAATTGCTATAGTTTTCATAGGAATAGAGGCTAGACAAACGGCACTAATACCTCGAATCCCCATGGTACCTACAGATTTACCTATTAACTTCCGGGGTCGCGGGAATGTTGGAACGAAATATCAAGGCCCCGGAACCCACCCTGTTCCTTTATGTGCTCTTACGCACATGAAGGAACAGGGTGGGTTTTTAGTCAGTAGAAGTATATCGATGATTTTCCCATCCTTACAGAAAAAGAAAATTGGCCAAGTGCGAGTCAGACTCGCCCATGAAGGGTTCCGTAGTAACTACAATGATATAATATAATATTTATTTGACGAATAAAAAAAACCTTAAAAATTTCTTAAAACTAGCTTATTTACATTTTTACAACTACGCTAAATAAATTTGTTTTTCATAGTGTTTGTATGAATTACAAAGTTATATTTGCGGTTTTAGAAAATATGCTGTATCTCAAAAATTGCTGACCCGATTTCGTTCAAATTTAGAGGGGGGGACACATTTTACCACTTTGGAAGCTTATATCTTTTAAACGATTGACTTTATGAAAAAGTGCTTTTAGAAACACATATCATTTTTAAAGACCTGTCTATACCACACACGCATAGGATTCATGAAAAAAAAAAATTAGTTCTAGTTAACCAAACCCTAGATACCTCTAGATAACCATGTATGGGGACCCCCCTTTATTTTAAATATTTTTTAATTTTTTTCTTAAAATTGGAAAGCGGTTCCCAGAATACATCTACCTACTAAGTTTCACATGTATAGTCTTAATAGTTTCGGAATAAAATGGCTGTGACATACGGACGGACGGACGGACGGACGGACGGACGGACAGACAGACAGGACGGACAGACGGACAGACAGACGGACAGACATATCGAAACTATAAGGGTTCCGTTTTTTGCCATTCGGCTACGGAACCCTAAAAACAGCACAAAGGTGCTGCTTATTTCATAAGAAATTTCTTCCAGCAGACCTGCGACAGGAGAGTTGCATAAGAGATGATGCGCAGTACCTATGTATAAATACTAATTACGTAAATTAAAACACACTTAGCTAATAAAATACATATCCGCAAGGAAACCAATACATACTAATACCACAAGAAAATAGGACTAAAATATTGTATACTAGAGGGGACCCTCTTTGAGGAGTGGCTAGAGAGACGCCACTGCGCCCACACCTTCCACCTGACGCAGATACTGACCGGACATGGCTGTTTCAGGAGGTACCTGTTTCGGATACAGCGGGAGGATACGCCCGGGTGTCGTCATTATGAGGGCCATCAGGAGGACACGGTGGCCGGTGGCGTGGAGCATACAGTGAAGATGTGACCTCTCGCACCCGGCCTTGATTTAGACCATGGTGCGGAGCGAGAGGGAATAGGATGCAGTCGCCTCCTTCTGCGAAACAGTCATGCTAGCAAATAAGGAAGGCCGAAAGCGCGAGGGAGAGGCAACTCTCTTCCTCACGCCCCAGCCGCCGCGGGAGACGCCCGGGCGTCGGGGATCGCGAGCCGATCTCCAGCCACCGTAGGTGCGGGCTTGCGGACGGGACGGTGAGCAGGGGTAGCTCACCGTCCGGTAAGGACCAAGTCCGAGTCGGCGGCGCGCCGTGTTCCGCGCGCGCCTCAAAGAGCAGTCAGCAGCATTGACGGGGCCCGAACATTGCGGGAATGTTTTTACGAGATACCGCGGCCCCGGAACGCAAGGGCAACTGAAGGAGCAGGGTGGGTTTTTAATCAGTAGAAGTCTGACACTCCCTTCCGGTCCACCCACAGCGGGAGGAGTCATTCGATGATTTTCCCACCCAGAAAAAAAATGTATAATTAAATTTAATTATTTTATGTTTCTTTTGCTTACAGTCTTATACCGATAACCAAAAATGGCGACAGCTAAGGCGAATAAAAAGTGAGTTCCAAAAATTTTAAACTACGCAGGAGTATTGAGCATATATTACTATTTTTGGCTGTACTGTATTCACAGGTTTTAACGAGAAAATGTTTGTTGACAGGGCCGCAGCAGTGGCGATTGACCTGCCGGAATGTCCAGTCTGTATGGAGACCATGTGCGCACCAATATTCCAGTGCCAGTCTGGACACAGTCTGTGCAACACCTGCACTCAGAACCTGCTGCCTCCTATATGCCCCATCTGCCGCCAGAACCTCACGCAAATGAGGAACTGGCAGTTGGAAGAAATTGTTGCTAAGGTAACTTTGTATTTTTATAGTTCATCTTGTATGTACATTAAATTCCTATGTGTTATTGTTATCCTCGCCGTCATAGAGATTTTATTGTGTTACTTGAGTATGTTGTGTTAACGTACTCTTTAGAACTTACGAAATATGTATGTACTTAGAATAGAAAAACATTTAATATATATTTTTAGAAATCAGTGTTTTTAAAAGGTACTAATTTCTATCGGCCTTTGTGATAATAGTTGTCATGGTAGGTGTTTAGGATAAAGGTTTTTTTATTGATTACTAGCAGCCGTGCAAGGCTTCGCTCCCGTGCTTTGATCACGATAAAAACATAGCCTCCTTCTTTTGAAGCTTATAAACCTTCCTCAACCTTCAAACTACTTCCATACCAAATTTCATCCAAACCCATCGAGTAATTTCGAAGATTAGCCCGTACAAACAAACTTTTCCGCTTTATAATATTAGTATAGATAGGTTCGGATTTGACCACCATCTCACCAGCACACTTTATATCACATCTCTCATCTCACAGATTATCTGGAAACAGAATCTGGCAACGAATTCCGCTCGCTAGCTAGAATAGAATAGAATGCATTTATTTGTCAGAATATTGTACAAAGTTGTTAAGTCCATTAATAATTAAGATCAAAATATTCTACCGTTTCCGGTGTACAAATATGTAAAATTATGGTTTAAATTACAATTAAATTAAATTCGAATGGAGTTTATAAATACATAAAATTAATGGTGCAACAGTTGTTAATGATAATAAAACTATATAAGTCAGATTCAATAGACATCAATGTCAAATATTTTGGTAAATTTTTCATTCTTGTAGTCGTCAGGCGAGTAATAACATTTACTCAAAAGAAAGTTAAATAATTTAAGTTTAAATGTTCTGAGGTTAAGAGTTTTGAAGTCATCAGGTAATTGGTTATAAACAGTAATGGACATGCAGTATACATTATTTGAATACAGTTTAATTCTACGCCTAGGAACATGAAGCATAATAGTCGAAAAGTGCATGTTATGCACTTTTCGACTAGGTCTGGATACATCATTATGCAAGTCAAACTCTTGTCTATTTTGATGTACAAACACACAAATTTCAAAAATATACAGTGCTGGAAGTGGTAGGATTTTTTGTTTTTTAAATAGTGGAACACAACTGTCCAGTGGGTGCGCTCCACAAATTGAGCGCACACATTTTTTCTGAGCTCTAAACACTCTTTCAAGTTCTACCGAATTACCTACCACATATAATGCCATAGCGCAAAATTGATGAGACGTAGCCATGGTATGCACATAATGCCGCATTAACACTAGCCACACGTGTTAGTCTATATAAGACGATAGGTAAGATAGATAAGGTATAAGAAGATAGGTAATCAATATGAGATATCCAGTTGCAGTTTTTGTCAACTATTATCCCTAAGAACTTTGCGTTATCGACCTCTTCTATCGTCTCATTTCCGTGTTGTATTTTAAGCCATGGACGCGTACTATTGTAGGTCTGGAACTATCATTTTTGTTTTATTAATATTTATATGAAGATTATTCCGTTCAAGCCATGTGATAATTTTATTTAATGTCATGCTTATTTCATTTTGGTACTCAACAATGTCGTTATTTTCGTTTATAATACGGAGGGTCGTATCGTCAGCGTATAGAATACAATTGTGGGAATTAACATATAGCAAGAATAAAGGGGTAGGTACGCACAATTAAAGTATTCCCAAAATGTTTTGTCCGTATGGGTGGGATGTCCACCATGTAACGATGATGCATCGCCGTTCGTCTTTTAGTCCGATTACTGAACGGACTTGGTGGAATGTATTGTGCAATTTCATCGCACACTACATGTAACCAGTAGGAAACTGGAGCCGATATTCATTTCTCTGGAGCTTTGACTCGACCAATGCCTCATTGCCAATGAGCAATTGTCCTTTAGATAACCCTGATTTCCCCTGCAAATGTTTAACAAAGCATGTGCATATGGAACACTAAGTATAAAATGTCATAATTACAATGCTGCCTCCTATTCAACTGATATATTAATAATCATTTCCAGGCTAAGGTGCCATGCCCAAATAAGTCTTCGGGATGTGTCTACACTATGATGTCAGTGGATTTGGAGGAACATCTCAAGGAATGCATTTTCCGAGAAATGGACTGCCCGCTCGGCGTTGTGTTCGGGAAATGTTCCTGGACAGGTAATTT
Source organism: Tholera decimalis (assembly GCA_943138885.2). Taxonomy (NCBI): domain Eukaryota; kingdom Metazoa; phylum Arthropoda; class Insecta; order Lepidoptera; family Noctuidae; genus Tholera; species Tholera decimalis. Next base: position 30,740,213 of record OW964555.2, read on the forward strand.
TAAAGTACCATACCTGACAGTTGATCCAATGAGAATAATAAATTATCTTTACATTAAAGTACCCTTGCCATTTATATTATTTATTGTGTTCCACAGGCAAACTAAAGGAGATGATGGGCCACTTCAAGGAGCGTCACGCCGACAACTGTAACGCCACCACTGACGAAGAAGTGTTACTTACCAATGTGGACATCAATAATGACGATCGCCACCTTTACTTGGTGGCCCAGGCAAAGTTCCTCTTCATCATCACTGTGAAGATCGATACTCTTCAGAAAATGGTGTACTGGACTATTCAGCATATTGGCAGCAAGAAAGCAGCACATGACCATATTTATGAGATTCATGTCATGAGTAAGCAGAATCCTAGAAGAAAAGTCGTGTTCACTGAGCACTGCTTCAATGATGCTATTAAGCCTGAAGATATCTTCCGTAAAGGGAAATGTGCCGTTCTGCCTTTAGAAGTGTTGGTGCACTACATTAAAGACAAGAAATTGTCATTCAGATTCTTTATCAAGAGGATCCCGCCCCCGCCTGCCAAGAACAAGAATGACAAGGGTGATGGCAAAGATGATAACAAGCCTAACCAAGGGCCGGGCCCTAAAGGCCCCGCGCCTAAGGGAAACAAAAACGCGGAGGGTAAAAATAAACAGAATGGAGCAGGGCCCCAACCTAAGGGTAAAAATAAAGGACAGGCGTAATTTCCACAAATTGCGACAAAAAGTGGGACATATTCTAGATTTTACGTAACTAGTTTGTCTTGTTATATTGAGGAGGTCAACATTGGAGTTCAATTCTCATGATTACGTGCACTACGCAGGCCTCATAATATGATACATTATTTTAAGTATGTAATGTGTGTATCAAGAAAAATAAAAAGACTGCCTCGTTGGTCAGGCGGTCGCCAGCGCGACTGCGGAGCACGAGGTCTCGGATTCTATTCCCAGGTCGGGCAAAAATTGCTATTGCGTTTTTCTGTAAGGAATTTCTGAGTTCTGTAAAGAATTTCTGAACTTGGCGTTGGAAAATGGAAGTTGGCGGTTTGATAAGAGGGCTCGGAAAGCACGTCAAGCAGTTAGTCCCGGCTGTCATTTCCATATCTTTGACAGTCGTTACGGGGAGTCGGAAACCAGTAAATCTGAAACTCGTCTAGCCAAAGGTTATGGTGTTATCCAGCTACTCGGTGGTCATAGAGGCAGTCACTCCATGTAATATACTAATACTCAGCTTCATCCGGTTAGCCTGGACGTAGTTGGGAAAAGGTTAAGCAGATGACGAGATGAATGTGTGTATCAATAAGGTTGCCTTTTAATTTTAGTTCTAAAAGAGATTGCGTTACTGGAGTAGTTAGATATGAAGAGTACCTACATGCAATCACACATGACTTCAAAACTTCTTATTTTTCAGTATTAGTTACTAAAAAGTATCTGATCCTCAAAGAATTACTGATAATTTCTAGGATTCATATGTTGTGCGAAATTTATTGGAGTCAACTTGTAACTTAGTTCAAAAGTCCATGTGGCATGCTTAGGAATTCCTAATATTTATCAACCAGTCAATCTATTTTGAGAGATGGCAGCCAGTGATTACATCGTCCATAAGAAGTCCGAACGTGACATCCAACTGAGTGTTCCAGTTAAATAAAATGCTCTTATACACACATGTATTTGATAATGAAATCTATTATGAAGGCAGTGAGGTGCGCGAAAAGTAAGTGTTGGACTCTTATCTAGACCAATCAGTAACGATCATAGTAGTTACTTAAATATTCTTTAGTTTTTATAATCTTTAGTACCGAAATACGTACTCTTTCAATCTATTATTTAGTTGTAGCGCTTATAAACTAATGCTTTTAGTAAATACAATAACCCTTCCTTTGCAGTCGGGTATAAAAACACACGCAAGTTAAATATTTTCATCTAAATACGTTATTTCATTGATATACCATAAAAAAAACTAAGTTTATTACTAGCGCTTTCTTTCGCTTCGCAGACTGCGTAACAATTAGAGCGTATAATTTAAATATTTTTATTTTTGTATGAAAATCTGACGAAATAATCAATAGTCATAGTCTTACTAACATAGTTCTGAGAGATTGTTAGTGTTTTACCAATAATCCTAGGTATTACCTAACTTACAAACTAGGCGACTTCTCGCTAAAGGGCACCCCCTGTGACGTATGGACCTCTGCTTAGGCCGTCGGACAAGACGGTTAAATACTTCTTGAATTCTTGTATTGTCTTTATATAGAGCTTTTGAGCGAGTAAAGGTTGCCTAGGGTTGTAGGGGTTTAGTGGGAATTAATGCGTTTGCATTGTCGCTATAAATCTTCATAGGCTATGTTGTATTGACAAATGATTTATAGAATTGATGTCCAAATTAGAATTTGAAATCAAATTAGACCAAGTTAAAATATTGATTTCTTTTAACTGATTTTAATTTTTTTGGAATAATGCTATTTTAGCATATGTTTATGGTGTAGGGTTGAATATGAATAAGTTCAAATGTTTCTAACTTTTATAATATACATAGTTGCAAATTATTATATGGTGTCATGGTCTATATAATTGGCTTGCAGGTGATTGTGATTTTCAATAAGTATTTAATTTTATAAGAGCCCTATTAAGATAAAACATTAGTGGGTAGCTTCTAGACATCAAAGTGGATGATTATGAAGCCACACACTAAATTAATTATATCTATGATAGACCATACAACTTAGTGATGTGTTGATTAGTAGAACTAAACATTTCTACATGTACATGTATCACAATTTATGCAGAGGATTCTATTAAGTTTTGTTTTGAAAGCTATTTCAGTAATTATATAGTAATAAACTACCTATATGTAAAAATTACGTGTTTTCTTTAACTCATCTGCATTTCATATTGGGTTTTTAACTTTCTGGGGCGTAAATAGCATTTATGCCTCAGAAACTATGCGCAGATACAGAGCAACAACTGCAAAGTTTTGTCTCAATCTCCATTTGAAATGTTCAATGTTCAAATGGAGATTGAGACAAAACGTTGCATTTGTGATTTGGCAGAATAGAAAGGAATTCCTACTTATGAGTAACGCATTCCACCCTAAAATTGGTCAAAAGATGGTTCAACAAAGAATGTACCATGCCCTCTTGTTATAAAAGAATATAACAAGCGAATGGGTGGAGTTGATTACTTTGATCAGCTGAAGGGTACGTTAGGTATTCAGTCAGAAGACGAAGCAAGAAATGGTGGTTATCTCTTCTATTTCCTACCGGAAACGAGCATAACTAAAGCATTCATAGCAATAAATTATTTCTGTTTCAAGATTTATTTCTGGATGCCATACAAAATATACACTCTCTCTCACTTGCCTAGCACGCATTGCATTGCGATGGAACGTAGGGCAGAAGCCAACGATGACATTACCGCATGCGTTTATCTCACCCGCAATTTTATGGCACTATATTTCACGGATTATGCAGATCGCGAGATACTGAGGCGGCCGAGCCAAGCGGGCCGGCCCGCGTAGTTACCTAGCGCATACGTACGCGGCGCGGCGGTGTCCAGAAACATTCACTTTTTATTATAGATAACGTTGTGATGTGATATCACAATATTTTTGTATTCAATGCAACGTTGAATGATACTAAACGAAAAAACACGTATTCAATGATTTTCACCAAAGATTAGTATATCAAAATTTGGACGATGACTAAAAAATCAGGCTGTATATATAGATTAAAAAGTATAATCAATTTTTTAATGAGCACTGGCCCTTTATATTCGCGGGGCCCTAGGCTGCAGCCCAAATAGCCCTTAGGTAGATCCGCCCCTGTCAGGATCTATCCTGAGATACAAGAGGTGGCTGAGTGGTGCGACCAATATAACCCTTTATCTTTTTTTAAACAACGAACCAACTAATTCTGATATTGGCGACTACATCGGGGTGTGATAATTCATGTGCGTGTGGATTGAGAGATAATTTCGAAAAACTTCCAATCCCAACCAAATTATAAGAGGATTTAGGAAATAATTGTGAAAACTTCATGGTAAGGTATAAAATTTGTGAAACCTAAACAAAGAAAGTTAGAACTCATTAACTGGATCTCTCAATCTGGACAACTGAAGAAAAAGCCATAACGCGTATCCAAGAATATACTGCCTATGTGTTTATAATTTGCATTTTAATTAATTGTGAAGGATTTGTGAAAGCTGCTAAACAAAATTTCGATTCGTTTCAAAGCCACGTTTAAGATTTATAACGGTTTATATGGATCTCTCAGAGTGGACAATTTTCAATTGAGTGATCTTGTAAAACACGACCTAATACTGAAGAAGTATGAATAATTATCATGTTTATTGCAAATTATATGGATACGCGTTATGGCTTTTTCTTCAGTTGTCCAGATTGAGAGATTCAGTTAATGAGTTCTAACTTTCTTTGTTTAGGTTTCACAACTTTTATACCTTACCATGAAGTTTTCACAATTATTTCCTAAATCCTCTTATAATTTGGTTGGGATTGGAAGAGTTGTTCGAAATGATCTCTCAATCCACACGCACATTGATAATTCCAGATCCATAACCGTAGGTAAGACAGGAAGTGCATATATGTACAGAGGCGGCCGAGATAGACAGCATACTTTCTAGCTTGGCCACTAATGTACACCCCTATATCTTTTGAACTAGGTGTAATTACAGACAAATTCTGACATTTGGCGACTATTTAATTTACGACTAAATCTAGCTACGTGGCCAAGCCAGGAAGTACCACACCGTGTCCAAAGTCATCAATGCATACTTTGTGGCAGAATGTACTCATTTATTTAGCATAGGAGTCACCTGAAGTGTCTGGCCAGATACGTGAGAGATGCCTTTGTCCAGTAGGTAGTGGGATATTATATACCTATAGGTCAATAATAAATAAAAAACTGGTAACATATAAGTCCTTTATTAATGAGTCGTCCATTATTGCTTTATGACAAATATAATTAGTAATTAAAGATGGAAGTCAATGTCATTAATATTAACAATTCACAAACACACTACACTCAGTAAACACAACAGTGCCTTCCCAACAAAAAGTAACATCGTCGTGAATTCGTTTTCTGTAACCATTAAATTAATATGATGCAACTGGTGTGCGTTACCCCAGCAAAATAATGACGAAAATAGTCATTTAAATTTTATAGATAATTAGTTGCCCAGCTTCTGTAATTGTTAAGCATATTTTTAAATTTGTTACACATATAGGTTTTTAGTTATTACACAAAAACATATTCTGCTGGGGTAACGTTTGAAACGTTACCGCAGCAAAACTTTTTTTTAAATAATGGGAATATTGAAATAAATATTAGCTATACATTTAGTTGTCTAGACGAGGTAAATGTTACACGTTATTTTGTTTTTGTTCTTTCTTCGGCTGCGAAGTTATTCGAGATTTTGCTGGAGTAACGTTTGTGGTTTTGCTGGATCTCTGAAACGGTTAAGCGGATTCTTATCATCTTTTGTACATGACTTCTTAGGAATTAGTTTTAATTTGTTTCGAAATAAAAATAACAAAATGATATACCGTTTAAAAGTAATTTAATGAAATATAAAAACACTTCTTAAGGTCGTAACACTCTGAATATGAGCTCTAAAGACTTACTTTAAACGTTATTTTGTAGCTTTTAACTACTTTCAAATGTATATGAAGTTTCATTAGTATCCTGGTGGTAATTAACAAATTATGATGATATTCAGTTCTCCACGTTCACAGTCACAATGCGCGCGCAGTTATTTGGCCACCGATAAACCTGTATACGGTTATATAAACTGAATGTTATATCAATATTTAGTTGCTTAATTCAGTTATATACCTGTAAAATTTCAGAGTAGTACATACAATAATTAACGAGATAATTAAATAAAAGTCATTAGGAACTTCAAGACCGTGGTAATCCGACCAAGTTTAGGTGGTTACAAAAAAGCGACCGCGTAGAACATTATGCTATCTTCTAAAATATGTAGGATAATACACCTTAAAATTTCGGTACAGACGCGTACACTGTTAAATACATAACAATATTATAATATCTGTACTATAAACATTATTATTATTATTACCTTTCAGCTACTTATTAGATAGGTATATATTGTATTATGTGCACCAGTTCAATGGCACAGTTGCACGGGTTCCTTCTATTTGGCAGAATCTTGATACTCCGAAATTCGTTAGGCATAACACACTTGGTATAATCTTCCTTAAACGAATATTTTTAAGGCATAAAAATTATTTAGTATGTATAATTATTATTTAGCCGAATGTTTATATGTTCGAATTCACAATGGCATAAATTACTTTTGGCAGAGTTCAAATTCTGCATAATTTCGTTTAGTATAACTGCATGCTTGCTTGCATGTTTACATGTTTCTTATAGGGAAATAAAAACCACGTATGTTCACAATCAAATGCTTTATTTAATGTATGCCAAAAGTTTACAGATACTTTCTGAAAGAAAAATGGTTCTACGTTTTAATTATTATGGATATGAAATTTATGCCTAAAGATGATTCTGACTTACATAATTATTTGACTGCAGTTTAATATTTTATTATTTTATTTTTGATCTGTGATTTTTACATAATTTAAGTTAATCTTAGAATACAACTATCTGTAATATATATCTAGGAAAAAATATTGTGATATTTGAAATTTGTCTACAAAATAGTAGGACTTACTGTTTTAAAGTTTAAAAATTATTATTTTACCTGTAAATAGAAATATGTAGTTTTTTTTTAACACTTGTGTACACATCTCTACTAAACTTGTAAGACTATCCTACATATTTTAGAAGATAACATAATGTTCTACGCGGTCGCTTTTTTGTAACCACCTAAACTTGGTCGGATTACCACGGTCTTCAAGTTCCTAATGACTTTTATTTAATTATCTCGTTAATTATTGTATGTACTACTCTGAAATTTTACGCGTATATAACTCAATTAAGCAACTAAATATTGATATAACATTCAGTTTATATAACCGTATACAGGTTTATCGGTGGCCAAATAACTCCGCGCGCATTGTGACCGTGAATGTGGAGAACTGAATATCATCATAATTTGTTAATTACCTACAGGATACTAATGAAACTTCATATACATTTGAAGGTAGTTAAAAGCTACAAAATAACGTTTAAAGTAAGTTTTTAGAGCTCATATTCAGAGTGTTACGACCTAAAGAAGTGTTTTTATATTTCATTAAATAATTTTTATACGGTATATAATTTTGTTATTTTTATTGCGAAACAAATTAAAACTAATTCTTAAGAAGTCATGTACAAAAGATGATAAGAATCTGCTTAACCGTTTCAGAGATCGAGCAAAACCACAAACGTTACTCCAGCAAAATCTCGAATAACTTCGCAGCCGAAGAAAGAACAAAAACAAAATAACCTGTAACATTTACCTCGTCTAGACAACTAAATGTATAGCTAATATTTATTTCAATATTCACATTATTTAAAAAAAAGTTTTGCTGCGGTAACGTTTCAAACGTTACCCCAGCAGAATATGTTTTTGTGTAATAACTAAAAAACTATATGTGTAACAAATTTAAAAATGTGCTTAACAATTACAGAAGCTGGGCAACTAATTATCTATAAGATTTAAATGACTATTTTCGACATTATTTTGCTGGGGTAACGCACACATGCAACTGAAAGCATAATTGTTATTTCAATATAAAATTAATTAATGAATACTCATAAGCTAATATTGTAGTTAAATTCATAATAAACCCAGTCACAAAACTTAGATCACGAGAGCATTTAAAATAAGCTTTATCATGCAAACAGATTAACGACAAGAATGTTTCAAATGTAGTACCTAACATGACTTCATAGACCAAAATCTATGCTAGATTCAGCAAATTTTGTTAAATTAAGGCAGTAAAAACTTAATACGATAACATAATAATATCAGTGCTAAAATATATTAAATTAACTAACATTAAACGCTAACAACACAAGTTTATAATCTAATCACAACTTATATGTTAGGAATAGACAACTGATTGCTTGTTGGGCATCTTCGAAATAACGTGGTTTATCAACTCTGACAATACCGTAATCGGGTTCTAAAGCTGGCAATACAAAGTTAGATCCACTACAGAAGCTCATGTTCAATGATTGGTTGTTTGTATGGGAGATGAATTTGGACGGCTGTGGTGTATGGAACTTGCTTCTCATGACGTTGGTCGTCATCCGCTTCGTTCTATCGACGTTTCCTTTAATTGTAACTAGCATCCTGTGGTTTTCGGGCTGGTTGAGTAGCTCAGTTAGGTCCTGCGAGAAAAAGACTTAATTTATATTGTAAAAAAATATACAACGTGTAACAGATTAAGCGCAATATCTCAGACACCCCTGTTAGAAAGTTAAATTATTAGTCTAAAACAACACGTCATGTCCCCCGTGAGCCCCCCCATGGACCGCGCCTGGTAACACGTTGTATATATCTTAGACAAGGGCGGATCCAGCTTTGGTGCCAAGGGGGGGGGGGGGGGGTGTCATATAATCGTGGTCAAGTCACAAGTTATAATTTGTATTTCCTGACTCCGCTGCCACTTGGCCATCCACTGCCATATTCGTTTACAACGACAGAAACTGGAGTATTATCTAGTAACAATGTTTAAAAAATTTAATTAGTGGTCCACCTAGGTCCTGGACCCAGTCAGCCAGGGGGGGGGGGTCATAACCCCATGACCCCCTGGATCCGCCCTTGATCTTAGATTAATAGAATATACTTTATTGTATGTACACCAAAATGTTAAGACTACCCTTTAACCTTTTAACTGCTTGTTTCGCATTTATGCGACACATATTTCCGTGCCCCTACCGCTCGTGTCGTATTTCTATACAAAGAACATGAATGATTTTTTCTTTCTATATTTTCTCATATTAACTGCGTGGTACAACTATAACTATTATTATAGAGATATTATTTACAACAATTACTTTAAATTATGTTTCGTAGCTCTAAGCAGGGCCGGATTAACCATTAGGCGGAGTAGGCAACTGCCTAGGGGCCCCGCATCAATTAAGGGCCCAAGCCCAGTGCACGCACCAAGAAAACATGTTTCTTCGAACGAGAATTTGATGTGCGTGTGAACTGAAGCCTTACTGTTATCTCACAAAATACAAATCGTTAGATTTAGTAGTAGAATTAAAACAATTTTAGAACAAATCTGGAATAAGTAAACAAATATATTATAAACCACAGCCCTTAATGTGCGTTTCCTCAGTTCACACACGATTTGGCCAGTCACAGTAAGAAAAGGGGCTCCGAGAATGCCATTGCCTTAGGGCCTCTGACAGGGTTAATCCGGCTCTGGCTCTAAGTATTCAAAAAGCTTAAAAAAAAGGAATTGGCAGCTTGTACCTTTCTTCGGTGTCTATCACGCGCGGTCGCATAAATATAACCATAGGGATGGTATACAATGTAATGCGTATTTTAAAAACGAAATGAATAATCTTGCCTTGTGTTATTAATTATTTTCCTTATAATTTCATAAGAAAAATAGCCCTCAGGGTCTTTGTATAATGACAACATTTGACGTTAGTTCCCATCCCTAGACGCCTATGTTTGCAATACATTTCTCTAGTTATTCTAGCGCGGCTGTCGCATTAATAGTATTAATACGACCACTGCCTACGTCACAAGCGGATAAAACGAACGGAAATTTCCATTTATGTTGTTCGTGGGTATTTGTGTATTGTCGATAAAATAGTCACATTTCAATAATACTGACTACTGCAGAATTAATAATAAAATCCCCCTCTCGCGTCTGTCTGTATGGACGCGATAAACTCAAGCGGTTAAAAGGTTAACAATATTTTTAACGTAAAAAGTCATAATCATCTACCTGCTTAGCCTTTTCCCAACCATGTTGGTGTCGGCTTCCAATCTCAACCGGATGCGGTTGAGTATTAGTATTTTACACGGAGCAACTGCCTATCTGACCTCCACAACCCAGTAGCTGGGTAACACGATACCCCTCGGCTAGACAAGTGTCAGATTTACTGGCTTCTGACTACCCGTAACGGCTGTCAACGATGTCGAAATGATAGCCGGGACCACCAGCTTTAGCTGCTTACCGAGGCACGGGGTTTCACACCGCTAACTTCCAAACTCCGGGTTACTACTGAGAAATTCCTTACAGAAAATCCCAATAGCCTTTTGTCCCGACCCGGAATTCGAGACCTCGTGCTCAGGGTGTATTCCCGTTGTCCCCGTAGTCCGTGTCCCCGTTAAAGGGGACAAAGGGAATTTAATAAAAATAATTAAAATTACTTCCCGTTGTCCCCGTACGCTGTCCCCGTTAATTTCTTGTAATATATGCTTTTCAAATTATGCCCGTTGTCCCCGTTGAGTTAAAATTAGAAGTGAGAGTGCCTTAATAGAGAGAATATTGTACCTATACAAATGAAATGGAACTAAGGACTACATATAAAATTAAAAAACACATAATATCTAAACAATAGCTACACATGTGATTGCGACACAAGTATTTATAATTTACGAATGTTTTAAAAATAATAATAAAATAAGTAATAATATATAAATGTTGATTATTACCAATTCTGTAATCTAAATAAATGTGATATTATTAATAAGTATAACATTAAAGTTCTGTTTGTAGTCAATTTTATTTTAATTGTGTTATTTTTTTCATTATGTTTAAGTTTTAAGTTCAATCCTATTTTTGTTTTTATTATCTAAATTGTTTTTATACTATGTTAATTCTGTGACGTTATAGTTAAATAGGTATATTAATGTGGTATGTTTTTGTAAGTATAACATTTAAATACTTTGTGTTTCATTCCGCCCTTTCATTTAAAACTAAATCAAAATAAATAAGGTATTTAGTAAATAAATAAAAATTTAAAGGGGACAACGATACGTGAAATCTTAACTGTCCGTTGTAAAATTTATACATTAAATAACATAAATATAAATAATTATGATGTGTTCTTTAATGTCATGTGGAGAGAAATACATAGATTTATCATTTACAAATAAAATGCAATCAATACATAAACTCTTTTGCAAAAAAAACGGGCACTACATTTTTTTCTCTACTTCAATGAAGAAGAACAAGAAATAGGTTTTATTGATTTGACGATGTATTGGCATGTTATTTGAAGCATCCTGGCATGATTCTTTACGTTCCAAATTTAAAATTTGAAATTAATAAAAGAAAAATAATGATTATTGTGGATTACATAGTGTATTACATACTCTTTGGTGGATTATTCTAAAATTGCTTTACTAATGGCGCGAATTGCTGAAACGATTTTTAACTGATTACGATATTTTAAAACTTTTTGGATATTTTCTGCAAATTAAACAATTTAATCTTTCTTTTTACATTAAATACCACTTTTTGATATGAGTGATAAAGCGATAAGGGCCGGTAAAATTATAGCCCTACTTGAAGAAGGTTCTTCGCCATTTTACGTGTCTCAGCGGCTAAATGTGAGTCGTTCAACTGTCCAGAGGACCTGGCAACGGTATCAAGAGACCGGTTCGGTCAAAAGAAGACCCGGTTAGGGAAGAAAACGATGCACAGAACCAAGAGATGACCGCTTTTTGGTGAGTCAGGCGTTGCGAAATCGTAAATCGTCAAGTGTGGACCTGAAGAAGAGCCTTGAAGAAGTAAGAGGAGTAGAAGTTAGCTTGTGGACGGTCAGGAGGAGGCTTTTGGCTGCCAATATCAGGAGTTACCGCCCAGCTCGGGGCCCTAAATTACTCCGTGAGCACCGTGTTGCTCGACTTCAGTTTGCTCGGAACTGTGCTTCAAGGACTCTGGAGGACTGGAATAAAGTATTGTTTTCTGATGACGCTAGAATCTCTTTGTGTGGAGAGGACCGACGCCGGCGAGTGCTGCGAAGACCACGGGAACGCTATGCGGAAGTGTGTTTCCAAGAGACCACTCCTTATGGCGGATGCTCCGTTATGTTTTGGGCAGCAATTAATTCGACGGAGCGTACGGAGTTAGTTTTCATAGAAAATGGAACATTAAATGCACACCGGTACATAATGGAAGTCCTAATTCCATATGCACAACCCACATTGACTGCACTTGGGGAAGATTCCATTTTTATGGACGACAATGCTCGCCCGCACCGTTCTGGCGACGTGGAAGCGTACATGCAAGAAGTTGGGATCCGTCGTTTAGATTGGCCAGCTCGAAGTCCTGACCTCAATCCAATTGAACATGTCTGGGATGTTCTAAAGGGATGGGTAAGATCAGTGCAACCTGCTCCACAAAACATCAGAGAGCTAAAAAGAGTCATTGCAGAAGAGTGGGAACATATTCCTCAAAACGTTATTAAAAACATCGTGGAAAGCATGCCCAGAAGGATTCAAGCTGTGATTTTGGCAAGAGGAGGTCACACTCGTTATTAGGTTTTTACATTTGTAACTTTATTAAATAAAAAAAAAATAAAAAAAAAATCTTGTCTTTATTGCCGACCACTTCTTATTGTTTGGGCGTGTACATCGGTTTTAAGGAATCCGTTGTTTATTTTTTCTTTTAATTGCCCGAATTCACTTCACGCGCATTAATTTACACGATTATAAGTATACGGACTACGTCAAAGCAATAAATTTCATTTAATTAACTCAAATCGACCTTAGAACGTAAATTTCCTTAGGTGCCCGTTTTTTTTTTGCAAAAGAGTGTATATACATAATCATTTTTACCTTCTTCACAGGTTCATACTTGGAAAACAGCCAAAGATATGTTGCCATGATACAGAATAATTGTGTTTCGCTGTTGCTGAATCTCCACATGAATTTCAGGATAGGCAAAATACGATCCCTCTGCAAACAAAATGGATAAATTAAAAAGAAGGCGTAGATCAAAACTTACGGCACCTCGAAATAATATACGACATGATATGAGAATAAGGGTGGGGCCGTATTCGCTCACTTGATCTAGCAATGTCGGTAAATTTCACAAACATTACTGGCAATCTTGTTAACCCCTCCAACTAAGCTAAATATGCTTGTGTCTGGAGTGGGTACAGGGCAATAGTGTAATGGGTGGGGTTCGAACGTCCACCGCCTTGGCCTATTGGGCTTTTATTTGGCTATTGACGCTTTTAAACCGACATAAAAAAAAGGAGGATCTTCTCAGTTCGTCTTAAACTTTTTTTTATGTATGTTCCCCGATTACTCGACAACGGCTGGACCGGTTAAGAAAATTCTTTTTTTTTTTGAGAGGGTATACTTTCTTGTTGGTCCCATCGTTATGAAGTCAGGATCTGATAGTGGAAACATTAAGAAATCGAGGGAACTCTTCAAATAGTATAGGCACACCTATAGCGATTTGGGTATTTTTCATAGTAACTTGTGCAGTTGCTCTTGAAAAGCACAATTTGGTAAAGTGGACCAGATGATGAAGACCACAGATGGCTACTGGAACTACTCAATAATAAGTATTTCATCGGTTACTTGGATATGGTTGTTAAGCACTTTATGCTTGTTACAATGCATATGGTGATATAGAGCTGATGGTGAAGTAGGTAAACTACAAAGCGACCCACTAAAAAGCGAGAAAAAACTTTTTAACAAAAAATAAAACAAACTTCCCAAAAAAAAAATCTGCAAAGTGAAAAATAACTTTAACTGAGGAAGGCGGTGTCAAAAACAAAAATATGTACAAAACTAAAGACACCGAGACTACCGACATAAAAGTTATTTTTCTCTTTGCAGTGTTTTTTGGGAAGACAGTTTTATTTTTTGTAAAAAAGTTTTTTATATTAAGTAATTGCTGTGTGCTCACGATCATCGTCGCTGCAAAAGAACAAAACTCTCGTTTTCACATAAGCTTCAAGTACACGAAAACAACAATAGTTTTGAATGAATCTATACAACGTGTAACAGAATAAACGCAATTCCTGAAAGTAGTTGGTTCAGAATCGGCTTCTGAATCGATTTCCGTCATAAAAAATAGGTATTAAATTTTGACGGAAAAATCTTTCATTTAACTTAAAATGGAAACACAGTATCATGACAAATTAATACAATCCTTAATTCAAGGAAATGCGCTCGTGTGCGTGTCGGCCGCTAACATTACATGTGTGTATGCGTCTGCGTAAGGCTATAATTGTATGACGCACATACGTTTTGCGTTTAGTAAGGATAACTATTTTATAAAAAAATGTCTAGGTTTGGTTTAAATTTATTTAGTTACGGATGATGATCTGAGATATTGCGCTTAATCTGTTACACCTTGTATAAAGGCGAAAGGCACAGACTGATTCACTCACTCGTCACGAAGTCTCAGAAACTACAAGTGCTAGGGGTCTCAAATTTTGATAGGTCGTAGGTGCTTGCTAAAACAGGATTTTGCGAAAATGCTTTACTGGGAATGTTAAGTGTGTTTCAATGTCTTACCAAGTAAATTTTCGGTCCAGTGATCCTATAGCGAGTCAGGTTGACGAGCACAGCGGCGGCAGACTTCAGCACTTCTATGCTAGAAATGGACCTGTTCGTCACTGACATGTAGGTGTACACACGGTGGACAATGGCTGAGGCATTGTCGTTGTACAACATTGGGAATACTTCCGTTAGTAGTTCTGTAAAATAAATAATTTTAACGTTTTTATTACCAAAACGATTGAAGCTCTCTCTGTACCAATATCGTCAAAATCGGTAAGTGGTTTAGGCCGGCCGCAGACGTTCGGTTTCCTGATCAGGTAACCTGAATGCTCTACTAACATACAAAATGTTCAACAAGGCGCACACTATTCTTATTTTTTCCGGACGGAAAAAAACCTGACGTTCGGTTCGATGCGTTCCGGAATGTAAGAACGGAAAAAACCTGATGACGTCATTCCGAACGCAGCGCTGGCGTACATTTTGGCTCGGCCGCCGTACACGCACGGAAATTTCATTTCAGATTAGTGTTGCCAGACAGATTTCTCGGTATCCATACAGATTTTCATCATGTCATACCGATAAAAACTTGAGAGTGAACGCCATAGATCATCAACTCTTGCCATAAGTTCTGCACTTTTATTGTGCCTACGCAGTAAATATAAATTAAGTACATTAATGAAGTAAAAATAATATATTTCGTAAAGTTTTAGTGGCTTAGTAGTTGAGTAATAGCACTTTCAGTCATTGAAACTGAATTCTACTTGACCACTATAAAAAACCACCAGCCACTAAAAGCAATATTTCGCCACTAAAAGGGGGGTCGAACTAAGTTGGTAACACCGGTCTCTATACGTAAAATTCCGAATGAAAAAACCGGACGTTTGCGCTAGTCTCACGGAATTCCGAATCTGAATTCCTGATCAGGAAACCTGATCAGGAAACCGGACGTCTGCGGCCTGCCTTAGACGTGAAAGTGTAACAGACTGACAGAGTAGGTAACTTTTGTATTTATAATATTTGGGTTAAAATGTAGCCTTTGTCCTTTTCCACACTACAACACTAATCTATGCCTGGACTAAGTTACATCGAGAGCCTTGCAGCCATTTTGGAGCGATTGGGTAACAAACACCTGTACATCTTTTATCATCAAGTTTAAACGCTTTTAAAATATTAGTATAGTTATCATCAAATAACTTGGCAAGACTCGTTCAATGCGCAGAAGCCGATTTTTAGGTGTCAGCGGTTGTCAGCGGGACGCGGGGTATGACGTAGCGCCGCTCCGAGCGCGCGATTGGTGCGTCAGTAGTTCTCGTTGAATTTGCTCCCGAATAAACTTGCGAACACGAAAGTTGTACCCTTTGTTTTTGTTATGAGTTGTTGTTTTAAATTTAGTTTTTGTTACGTTGATTACAATGCCAGGACCAAATACCGTTTTACGCAATCTATTAAAACGTCAGAAAGAGCAGTTAGACACTATAGTTAAGGAAGGTTGAAATTCCGAATTCGTCACTGTCTTTAGGATACCGGGATAAAAAGAAGAATAAAAGGGGTAGCAGTTTTATTAACTAATTGTGACGACGAGAACATATTATTTTTTAATGTTTTTTTTTAATACATTTTTTTCACTCTTAAATGTATTTTATTTATACTACCGAATTAATGAATGAATTTCTCTTCTTTCTTTAACATTCTTCTGAACAGACATGATTAAAAATAAATGATGGCAATAACCACAAGTGTAACCAAAGTGACCACTTTTTTCTTCCACTAAGTGCACGATGCGCGAACTTACCCCCACTACGCCAAAACCTTGCGAACTTACGTGACGAGGACTACACATACTTATGTATAAAATAGGTTATTGATAGTTAATAGTTTTTCTATTGAATTTGTATGGAGTACAGGGTTGGTGCGATAAGTGAAACACCAGAAATTTAAAAGGGGTTTAATAGAGACTATTCCATACAGAAGCGGGATTTCGCTACAATCCATTCCAAGTGCGTGGTTTTAAGATAAAATGACTCACGACTCTTGTTTGCCAATGATAGAATCAACAGCCGAGTTAAACGGTACATCCGTTTAACTCGGCTGTTGATTCTCTGTTTTTATGAGGATAAAAGCATTATAACATACCTAGGGACCTAAAAGCCTTGATAACAGTCTCGATACCGCTGATATTGCGGAGAACCTCCATAGCTTCCTCGTTACGTTCCTTCATGGACTCCTGGGTAGACCTGAGGCCCCCATCTCGCCATCTGCGCCTGATCACCGCCACGCGCTTGTCATACGCAATGTTCACACGGGCTATGTGGCCGCGGAATAAAGCCTAAAATGCAAAGGAATGTGATTATATCTTAAGCATTTGAAATATTGAACTTCATCATCAAAATAAAATTATCATCTGCTTAGCCTTTTTCCAACTCTGTTGGGGTCGGATTCTTGTCTAACCGGGTCTGACCTCCACAACCCAGTAGCTGAGTAACATTAACCCTTGGCCAGACCAGTGACAGATTTTCTGGCTTATGACAACACGTAACGTCAGTCAAACATGTCGAAATGGCAAACAGGACCAGCGGCTTAACGCGCTTTCCGAGGCATAGGGGTATCACACTACCAACATCCAAACTCCAGGCTACTACTAAGATAATTCTAATAGAAAAAACTGTTTACCAAAAAATTAAACCGACTCCCAAAAAACACTGCAACGTGAAAATAACTTTAATTTCGGAAGTCGGTGTCTTTTTCTAGTTTTGTATTTTCGTTTTTGGCACCGACTTCCGAAATTAAAGTTATTTTTCACTTTGCAGTGTTTTTTAACCGACTTCTAAAAAAGGAGGAGGTTCTCAATTCGGATGTTTGTATTTTTTTTTTTATGTTTGTCCACGCATAACTCCGTCGTTTGCCAACCGATTTGAAAAATTCTGATCTTGTTAGAAAGGGTATACTTCCCAAATGGTCCCATGAAAATTTTATCGAAATCGGACAAGCCGTTTCTGAAAAATTAACAAAAGTCTAAAAAAATGTTTACGTTGATGATCTTTTCGTTTACGGTGCATTGCGTTTTTTGTTCGCGCATAACTCCGTCATTTACGAACCGATTTGGAAAATTCACTGACCCACTAAAAAGCACGAAAATAAAAACTTTTTTGCAAAAAATAAAACCGACTTCCATATCAAAACACTACAAAGCCAAAAATAATTTTAATTTCGGAAGGCGGTGTGAAAAAAAAGAAAATACAAAACCAATAACACCAACTAACGAAATTAAAATTATTTTTGGCTTTGTAGTGTTTTGATATGGAAGTCGGTTTTATTTTTTGCAAAAAAGTTTTTATTGGGAGTCGGTTTAATTTTTTGGTAAAAAGTTTTTATTTCACTCTGTTTAGTTGGTCAATTTTTAATTTACCTAGCCTACATTTCAACTACTTATAACCTTTTACAAAATATTGCTTTTCCCAATGCTGGGCCGTTAATTGTTGAGGAGTTCTCCTGGTACTTCACCATCAGCTCTACATCACCATATGCATTGTGACGATCATAAAGTGCGTAACATCCATATTCAAGTAATCGAATCGTAATCCACTCAATACTTATTATTGAGTAGTTTTGGCGGCCATCTGTGGTCTTCATCATCAGTTCCACTTCCTCAAATGGTACTTTTTGAGAGCAACTGCACAAGTTACTATAAGAAATACCCAAAATGCCATAGGTGTGCCTATAATATTTGAAGAGTTCCCTAGATTTCTCCAGGATCCCATCATCAGATCCTGACTTGATGACAATGGGACCAATTTCGAAGTATACCCTTTCAAACAAAAAAAGAATTTTCCAAATCGGTTCAGCCGTCTTCGACTAATCGGTGATCATACATTAAAAAAAAATACGCGTCGATATTGATAACCTCCTCTTTTTGTCGTCGGTTGAAAACCCAATAGCAATTTATGCATGACCCAGGAATCGAACCCGAGACCAAGCTCGGCAAGCATTGCTTCACCTGAAACATCGACCCCTACGGCTGTTATTATTTAGCCACGCACATCTACAAAATAAATGTAAATATGAAACCAAAATATTCACCTGAATTTTGGAAGCAGCCCAGTAGATCCTTTGCTCTGCCCTAGTTTTGAGAATCTGTTCCCTCTTTATCTGAATTTGTTTTCTTACTAAGTATCCTCTAACGACAGCCTGGACCTTGATAATAATCCTTCTCTTTTGTTCAAACTCACAATGAATCAGTCTTGTCAATAACTTTCCTCTCCATATGTTTTGTATAAATCTCAATCGTTGCATGAATTTTACGTACGACGTCCGCACAAGGTATCGTCTTACGTATTTCTGAAGACAGACTGCTGCTTCAATTCGTTGAGCCCGCAAAATGTCCCTCTGTTTTTTTAGTCTATAAGCAGCTTGTATTGTTAATACAGCAGATTGCAATTTTACAAAACGCCTTCTTTCAATAAATGTCCTAACATAGCTTTGTATTTTAACTATAGAAGTTTTGGTCTGAATGTATCTTTGCCTTTCTGTTATAGATAATTTGTACGAGCGATAGTATCTCTGTATGAACAATGTTGCATATCTGATAGCTTTAAATCTCTTGCGAACAATCAACATTCTAATTACTGATTGTGTTAATATAACATTATTTTTCAGCAACAAAAATTCTTGTCGACGCACATCACGTTTTTTCAATGCGATATACCAGTTCTGTATTTTGCTCGCCGCTTCATTCTCTTTTATGATGCGGGCTATTTTATTTTTTCGGAACCTACTTTGTACCAGCAGAACTGCCTTTCTTAGCATATTATATTCGTTTTGAATTCTTCTTGTCTCTTTTATAAGTCTGAAGCGTTTTTGAATTAGGATTGCAGCTGATTTGGTTCTATTATATTCTTTTCTTTGGCGTTTACCACATGAATACGCCCTGAATGCCCTTTGTATGGTGATGCAAGACTTCACTATATTAGTGTATGCTTGCCTCTCCTTTAACATGAGGCAATGTGCTCTATATATTCTTTGAACGGTAACAGCTGCCGAAATCATTGCCAAATACGATTCTCTATCCTTTCTCATTGCAATCAAAGCCCTGTACCTTCTCTGTAAAACGATAGCCGATCGTTTCAATTCTAGATACTCTTTCTTTTGCTTCTTGCCCTCTAAGTAAGCTCTATAAAACCTTTGGATTGAAATACATTGTTTTCGTAGTGTCGAGTATCTTTTTTGTTCTGATAACATTTGTTGATGTGCTCTGAATTTGTTTTGTATGGTCACTGTGGCTGTCTGCAACTGTAAATATGTCTGTCTGTCATGTCGCATAGCTAGTAGAGCTTTGTACTTTCGTTGTACGAGGATAATTAAGTGTCTCATTTTCAAATACCTTTCTCTTTCTTCTCTCATAGCACAAAGACTTCGGTATCTCCTCTGTAGACATAATGTCGCCTCGCGAAGACGGCAATAGTCGTACCTAGCTTTCTGAATTTCTTTATATCGTTTATAATAGTCGCTAATAAGTACTGCTGCATTTTTCATATGTAGATATGTTGTCCTTTGTTTCTTTGTTTCCAAATACGACATATAGTATCTCTGGATAGTTATTGTCGACGTTCTTATTGTGATGTACTGTTGTCTTACGATTTTCATTTCGATGTAAGATCTGAAATACTTCTGAATGCAGATAGTTGCTGTTCTAATTTGAATGTACTCCTGTCTCTGTTTTCTTCCAATCATGTACGCTCTATAGATTTTCTGGATAGTCAAACAAGCTTGCTTCGACTGTTGATATTGTTGTTGCACTGCTTTTCCTTTCTTACAACTTCTTAACCAATTCTGGATTTTGACTGCAGCCTGTTTTTGATTAAGGTATTCCTTCCTTTGATTTCTACCTAACACGAAAGCTCTATAGGCATTCTGAATAGTGATGCAAGACGATTTGTATTTTAAATACATAGCTCTTTGCAATCGCATTTTTATTAGTGCAATGTATCTACGTTGGATAACTACAGTTCCTTGACGAAGCTTGGAATATTCTTCTCGGTGTTTTCTCATTAGGAGTTGAGCTCTATACCTCCTTTGAATAACAACCACGGACTGCCTTAGTTTAAGATATGCAGATCTCTCTTTACGCATTTGTATCAAGTTTCTGTAGGACTTCTGTAGAACGACAGACGCATTCTTTAAGCGCATGTACGCGTTCCTTTGAGCCTTAGCCAGTAAATAGGAACGGAAGTATTGTTGAATCGTGGTCGTTGATTGGCGTAGGTTCAAATAATCTTGCCTCATTTTCTTCATGATCAAATATGACTTGATGTAAGTTTGGAGTACAATCGTAGCATTCTTGATTCGTAAAAACTTTTCTTTCTCATTCTTCATTGCTTGGTGAGCTCTAATCCGTATTTGCAAGGACATGATAAGTTCTCTCCGTCTCATGTACTCTTGACGGCATTTCTTGCGTCTATACAATGCCTGTATTCTAATAACGCTTTCCTTGAGCGCTAAATATTCCTTAAGAGTGGTCCTCATTAGAAGAAGCGCTTTGTAACGTTCTTCAACAAATGTAACTGCGTTCTTGAGCTTCAAGAAATATCTCCTCTGTTGAAGCATACGATAATAACTTTGTATTACAACAGCGCTTCGGCGCTTCGTTTCGAAAACCTTTATTTCCTTCTTCATCAGCATTTTGCTCCTATATCTCTGTTGGATGCATGTGACAGCTTGCTTGTATCGAATGTACTCTTTTCTAATGAGATATCTGCGAACTAAACTTTGTACAGTAATAATCCTTTTTAATTGTATCGTGTACCGTTTGATACATAACCATCGCCTGACTTGGCATTGTAAATGAATAGCTGCCTTGCGTCTTAACTCTTCTCTCTCTAATCTTAACTTCTCCAGAGTATTTTTTGCTTCCCTCATCATCCTTACAGATTTATACCAGGTTTCGATCTTCAGAACACTCCTCTTCCAGCTTAAAAGGCGTCTCTTATGTATCCACATTCTACAGTACTTTTGAACTATGATAGTCGCAGTCGTTATTTGTTGCATCTTCCATTCGACTAAGCGGTTGTACTGGATACGGCGCCACCAACACTGGATCACGCTCGCTGCGTTTATTTTTTCCTGAAGCTTTCTTTCTTCTTCCCTTCTTTTCTCCATTATAACTTCGAACTTCTTCCTCCACCACGTCTGAATAACATTAGCGGCTTGCTCGAACAACGGAGCGCGGAATACGTGAATGATCTGCCAGAGAAGGGACAGTGTCTTTTCTCTGTGACCATCAGCAATGTCGTTAGACGTTATATCACCAACGATCATAAAATTAGCCTGCTTCAATGCGTTTAATGCTACTTGGACGTTATGAATCTTTTGAAGACGAGAAATAGCGGGTGTCCTTAATTGTTTCAATAAGCCATCTTTCATCAAAATGATCTCCATAACCTTTGTCAATCGAACGCCGTCCCTAATATCCAAGGCTATGTTGTGCACGGCGTACTTATATTCGTCTAGGTAAGATTGCTTGTGACTCACGACATACCCAAGCGGCCTAAGATGTTTTGTGATGTCACCAATACCAGCTATAAGTTCCCTCGTGAATCTTATAATGACTTCTCTGCTTTCTTTGCAGACTGCATTCCGGCAGAAAAGACATGGGTCGTGAGATATAAGTTTTCTTTGCTTTGCTTGATCCAAGAAGAAAACAAGCATGAAAAATTTCTTTAGGGTAAACTTCTTGATTGCTTCCATGTAAGCTGGAAGTAACATGTTCGGCGCGTTGGATTTCGAGTGTTTGTTCTTGAGAAAAGGGTTTTTGAACATCCTTTGAATTATGAACGTAGTGAGTCCCTCTATGTCGCTATTTGACTGGAGAGGCAAAACTATGCCGTAAATGGCTTCGAGTCCGATGCGCAGCCACAATGGATTATACGACAACAATATCTCCATGATTATCTTTTGCAGTCCCACATCCAAGTGGAGATTTCGATCAGTCCTGATAGCAATCAGTTTCTTATCAATTTGGGCAGTCAACTTTTGGAAAACAATGCAAATTTCTGGACTCATCAGTAAGGCTCTTGCAGATCTTCGTAGACTCTCCAATCTGTGACTGTTATGGTAGGCACTCGAAACTTGCTCCTTTGTAGGCGCCAGCGGAACTTCCTTATTCCTGTTATCAATCCACACCTTGCCAACATCTATTTTCTGTTCTACGTTACTGTCAAGATCGGCGGGCGGAGTCAGGATACAGTTCAGCCACCTTTTGAATTCCGTTTCAAATTTTTCTACGGCTTCTTCATCGTAAAAATACGTAGACGAAAGAAATGGATCGACTGTTGCAGATTGGAAATACACATTTCCAATTTGGTTTATCGACATATTTTGCAAAATACTTTTGTTTGTCTCAAACGTTGTGTTTGATACTTTACTACACATTGAATCTTTACCTTTCATTGATGCTCTATTTTTCACAGTTTTTTTTACACGAGATACGGGTATTTTCCACAGATCGGGTTCTGCTCTAACAGCTTTTTTCGACCATGTTTGCAATTGACTAGTTGATGAGACGTTGGAAAATCTATCATTAGCTTTGTCAAAAGTGCGATTCATGGTGAACGTAGACATTTGCTTATCAGTTCTATCGAAAACTTGAGTATCAGAGAAATGTGTACTTTCTTCAGGAATAGATTGGAGAGGAGGTGTTATTGATCTCGGAGGGGGCGACCGCGTGTCTATTCGCAAATCGTTGTGCCACACGTTATGATCAAATGTATTTACGAAATTTCTTTGATCATACGCTTCTTTATACTGCTGGTACTCTCGGAAGAGCGCCTGCCTGCACATCTTCGGTTGGTCTTTCAAAAAGAAGTGAGGTGGTTTCATTTCACACAGTTGATTAAAATTTGGCTTGATAGGCGTGTTTGGAGAATCCTTGGTATAAGTATCAGAGCTGAGCTTCAGATGTTCATCTAATATTTCATGCGTGTCATTGTTCGATTTAGGAAAAGTTTTCCTCTCTGTAGAAAACCTTTGTGGTAAGAAAGATAGATCACTAATGCGAGAAAATTCTGTGTTTATAGAGAAGTTAGGGCTATTTAGTTCTTTAGGCGATGATGTGTTTGGATGTTTCTTATTTAGAATATTGGGTGTTTCGACGTAGGTGTCGGTTTGAGTTTGGTGATTGACGGTCAACCATTTATTAGGTGGTTGAGTAGATGTAACACTGATTATGGAATGTGTCTGATTTTCTTTATTATCTAAACTATCATCTAAGTCATCACTCTCAGAGTTCATGCTCAGGATTATTTTAGGTCCCATGTCAAGTTTATCAGCTTTAGTTGTTTTTAATGGTGTAAACGTGAGATTATCAAACAATTCAATGCCTGATACGTCATAATTTTGCTGCTTATTAGAAGGCTTTAGTACATTGCTGGGGACATTTAGTCTAGTGCTGCTTGCATAGGACTGGTCATATGTTTGTTGTAATACATCCGGCTTGCGCATGTTAGAGAAAATTTCCGAAGTGTCAAAGTTAAAATCAACACTACTTGGTGATCCAAATGGACACCTATCTTGTCGAGAGTCCATGGAATAATTATTCATGGGCATATTTTCTTTGTAGTACCCTTGAATTATCTTCTTTTGGGACTGGATAACATTGTATGTCTTTTTAATTTGTGTTGTGTAAATGATATCAGATTTCTTCTTGTAAAGAGATACAGGAGATTTCTTACTTGGTTTTTTCTTTATTTTACCAGGTGATACTTTGAAACCCTTAGCCTGACCACCTTTTCCTTTGATGTTCTGAAATCAGTTAGAATATACCAATTAGATGTTGGTTTCACTACTTTAGGTATACCTTGACATTATAATAAATATTAAAAATATAATTCCTACTGATGCATAGCCCTAACAGTTCTCCACTTAAGATGATATGGAATGTGATTAAGGCCATGTCTCTTCCCATTCAGTCAATAAACAAACATTATGTTAATTCTTATTAAAATTGATTATACAGTTAAGGAGTGGAATTCACTGCCGAGGTCTATATCCTGATTGCCAACCAAGGGGTCCTTAAGTCAAGTATGAATAGGTTACTTCTAGGTAAGTGTGCTTCATCTTAGACCACATCATTGTTTACCATAAGGTGAGATAGTGGTTAAATGCGATCCTATCATCAATAAAAAATATTAATTCTCATACTAGCTGTCAGTAGATGTGAATACTGAAAAAAAAAAAACAAATACCCTGGTTGCTATTAAAGATACCCAAAGTTAACCAATTGACTGACCTAGGCATGACACAGACTCTATGAATAGAATTATTTAAATTCAATTACCATAACTAAACATGATTTGAGAACAACAATGACATCATATCGGCCCCTGTTTTCATTTGTGAAGCGTATTGTCTCTCTTGTGCCAGTTGGTTGTGTCGGCGTCCACATCATTGTCAAGCAGTAGCATGTCTCCGGTTCCACGACCAGCCATTCTCCAGGCAAATGTATAACCAAGCCGGGTGGCAATGATTTTCCAAGAGTTATCTGGTGACAAAGGAAATGAAATAGTGGATCATTTTATTCTTTTCAGGAACAATGGAGAATCTTGAAAGACTTTACTGGTTAGTGTGATTGTAAATATTTCAGAGTGAATGTTTTGAAGAGAATTATGAAGACTAATATTATTGTAGTAATTATTTAGGTAACTATCTGTAATACATCAATAATATTCTTCCAAAATGAAGGGAACAATGAAACATATTAACATAATTATGTAATTTGATAGACTCTTTTGGTAAGTATAATCTTTCCATTAAAATTGTTGTCAATCTCAATGGATATTAATCAATCAGTCATGCAAAACACAAGAGCACCCTCTGTTCTCTTACTTCCAATGTCAGATAGACATGCTTAATGAGTTGTGGGGGTGACACACTAACTTCCATACTTCAGGAAGCACTGAGAAATTCCTACTTGAAAAAATTCAATGCAATAATTTTTAACACTTGACTTAGGAATCGAACCTAAGAACTCTTGCTTGGCAGTTCCCCTAATTACTACATTGCCTCAAACAAGTTCATATCTTGCTTTGCAATGGCAAATATTGTATATGGAAATGATTCAGATACAAGGCGGTAAATATAACTCGAAAACAGATAGAGGGGTGTTAGAGTTACAAGTATTAATAACAAAAGTTGGCTTACATATTACAGTTATTGGATAGGAACAATTTATTGTTCCTAACTTTCACAAGCTTTCATCAATGTTTGGACAAGTCCTGACATATCGATACCTCTGGGCTCAAAGGTCGTAAAGGACATTTGGGCGAAAATGACTTTTTGATACTGTTTTACTCAGTTTTAAATTTTCTATCGATCTGTATATTCCGTTTTACGAAATTCGCAAATAAAATGCCTTTACGACCCACATAACTTGAAACGTTAAACAAAGTTTATCGTGAAATTTTGGAAGTAAATAACACTTAGTTACCAGAGTGTACACATTTTGGTAATAAAGCAAAATATAAAACAACTTTTGGGTGTAAAAAACATTAAAAATGTCAATTGTCCTATACCACCTCAGGTGGTTTATGTAAGTCACCTCAAAAATTTGAATGTAAAGGACATCGTCTTTGCAAATTGTCCTGTACACCCTAAAAATTTAAAATAAAAAATACAAGTGTCCTTTACTACCTAGTTTCAAATTAATTATACGCTTCCACTTAATCCTAGAATATTAAAAAAACAACGAATTTAATCCAAATTTACTACCTAACCTAAAATAAAACACAGAACTATTTCCTCACAATTTTGCGAAATGTATTATTAATCGATTATCGAAATTAAAAGATGTTCAGTTTAAGTATCCACTTTATAACTATCGTAGTATCGACATGGCCCAAGAAGATTTTCGAAAACCTAACGTACTTAAAAAATATACCGAAGAAGCTAAAATGTTTACAAAGAACTTTATTGAGAAGCTGCCAGCAGTTCCATCGCACTACAATAGAAAAAAACTAATAGAACTTATCTTCGTCAGGAAATGAAAAACATATATAACTTATATCAAATGTATTTAAAATATTATACTGAACAGGAAAAGCAGGCATTAAGTGAGAACGCATATCGAACTATTTTTAAAGAATAATAAGTTTTCACATATCTAAAAAAGACAAATGCCTAACTTGCGTCAAAACAGAGAATAATAAAGACTAAATGAACGACAAGGACAAAGAGCTGCTGAACTCTTATCTCAAAGAGAAGATACCTACTTATAAGAGATTTAACATTCATCAAACCCTTAATTCACCCAACAATGAAACGGTCACCTGCAGTTTTGACCTACAAAAAGTCTTGAATTAGCCACATGGACAAAGTATGATATTATACTATTCTAGAAAATATTCGGTGTTTAATTTCACCATTTATGAAAGTCGCACACAGGATGTTAATTGTTATACATGGGGGGAATGTGATGGAAAAAGAGGGAGTAACGAAATTGCAACTTGTTTATTGAAATATCTTGAGAAAGCAACTTGTTTATTGAAATATCTTGAGAAAAAGGACAAAAGGGGCGTAAAACATCTGATGTACAGTGATTCGTATTGTGGTCAAAATAAAAATAAAACCGTATTGGCTACCATGAACCAATTCCTAAAATCAGCAATTAATTTGCAGGCCATTCAAATTAACTATTTACTCCCGGGCCATATATACATGCCTGTCCATACAGTTCATGCTGTTATCGAAACGGAAGTGTGAAAAGTTATTGTTTGGAGTCCCTCACAATGGTCTACATATTTTTAAATCGGCCCGCAAAAGACCAAGACCTTACAAAGTTAATGTTATGGAATATACTGACGTTTTTTAAATTTGATCAATCAGCTTTAAATATATACATTCACGCTAATGACATTAAGAAATATTAAATTTAAAAACATCAGAGTCGCCACATTAAAAAAAAGCGTTATGACAAAATGTTTGTCAAATGCTCCATGGATGACAAAGCAGAAACTCACTCTGTAACATTATACGAAAAACCTCAGATCACAGAAAAACAAAAGGAAAGGGGAAGGGAAAGTCCAAAGCGAAAAAAAGCCAGATTAACAATGAACCTGTGATTGGTATGGATGCAGTGAAACAGCTATACAATAGTAGATTACCAACAGATCAAAATGGAAGATTTCAAAAAGAATATAGGGAGCTTCCATGCAAAAAACTTCTGAGACTTTGAAGGAAACAGATGAAGAGGACGATAAAAAAGTGAGAAAGAAGATGAGTATTTACTTATCTTCTTTCTCACTTAATCATCATAAAATAAATCATCATCAGATATTTAATTTAAATAAATTAAATATCTGATGATGATTTATTTACTCATCTACTCATCAAACAGATTCTGATTATAAAGTTGAAAGAGTTTGATGAGTAGATGAGTAAATAAATCATCATCAGATATTTAATTTAAATAAATTAAATATCTGATGATGATTTATTTACTCATCTACTCATCAAACAGATTCTGATTATAAAGTTGAAAGAAAAGAAAGCAAAAGAAGAAATTTAAGTAAAGAAGAGTTTGTTCAGTTGAAGTTGATTAAAAAAGTGAAACTAATTAAAAGACCAAAGAAGAAAGTGAAGAAAAGACAACCAAAAAAGTATGTTAATTACTAAAATATTAATTTATACTTCAAAGATTTAAAACTTTGAGTTCAATTACAAAATAATAAACTATCTCAATTTGATTACTCAAATGTACGTTTTATTTGTATAATTATGTTATTTCATGATTATTTGTAAAGAAAATACTCTACTATTTGTAAAGAAATGACTGCATCCTTTTAGAATACCTTAGCGGGTGACCCTTAAGAACCTAAAAATTATCACACTTGTCGTTTATTTCCTTATTATGTTTTATTTTGTGCAGTAAAGTAGATTTACGCCCTTAGGTAAAATCATAGGATGAAAATTTGAAGGGTGTAAAGGACTTTTATTTTTAAATTTATGGTCGTAAAGGAAATCTATCTCGGTAAATCCAGCACTAGGGTAATTTTTTAACACTGCCTTAGAGAGTACTATAAATTCTAAACACTTTTCCTAGGTTTCATATAAATAGCTCAAAAAACAAAAATGTTAAAGCAAAAATATATATATTTTTTTAGTTTTTTGCTTCTCCTGGAAAGTCGCATTTTGTCCTTTACGACCTTTGAGCCCAGAGGTATCGATATTATTATAATTAGTGCCAGTAAGTACCTGTTGCACTTGTTTTGATGGGTTGAACAATTCCAGTTTCCTCTCACAAGATGCACCGATAAGAACATTGTCGAAAACCACTTGTGGAGGCCGAGAAAATGGAGCCAAAACAAGACGCGGACATTCTTCTTTTGGTGATTCTTCTGCTACAAATTCAGTACGACGGGCTCTTCGTATGTGTTCAGGTGTATTTTCAATCTAAAGAAATACAAAATAAAATCAATCGAAAATACGACGAAATCCCCACGAGCAGGCGGCAATACAAACATTTTAATATTTAATTAGAACAATAAACTAAAACATACTTGGAAATACATTATTGGAAAATCTGTATCACTCTTCACTGTGTTATTCACTAGTTTCACTTTATTTAGTCACACATTTTAAGGTAAATCTTTTGAACTTGAATAACAAACGAACTTTGGATGGATTGAAATTCAAACAATTTTTTAAACTTCAAACAGTTCAAACGGCAAACCGTTCACCCGTTCGCCGTTTCAGCATTAGAGACACACCACATTATCGAAAATAACCATAGACAATAGTACGGTTTTCCAATATCGCTATCCATGAGACTTCAGCTTTAGTCTGGTTAACCATAAATAAAAACGCGTCATGGACAGACGTCTTTATTCGTCACAATTGTTTGTATATGGCAACTATTCCATCCAATTGTCATTTTAGCACTACGAAATTTTCGTCCTTCCTTTTCTCAATCTTACGTAGGTATATACTGTATTTATCCCTCAATTTTTACAATTATTGGCCACAAGTCGTGTTCCTATATTAGTTCCGTATATCAATTTCCAGAACCCAGCTCGAAACAATGGCTGACTCGAATTCAAACGAGAATACTTGCGTAGTGTGTTTCAAGAACGTTTTATACTATTCGGTTGGCGAATGTGACCATCCCGTATGTTTCGAGTGTTCCACCCGAATGCGGGTGCTCTGCCTGCAGAATGAGTGTCCTATCTGCAGGCAAGACCTCTCAAGGGTAAGTTAGAATTATATTTTAAATTATGAATGTATGTTTCTTATATCCTCTGGTCACAAACTATCATTGTGCAACATTGTGTATTATAAACATATTCAGCGTATCTGCATTATTTCTTGATAGGCGAATGTTTCCTCTATTCTATGAACTACTACAATAACACAGACCTATATTGATAAACTTTTCATACATAACAGCATGAGATTATGGGTGCAATATTCATAACATTTTGTTTTACTGGTCTCATTGTATTCTCCTGATTTCCATGTTTTGATTTTTTAAGTGATTGTTTCTGGCAATAAAAATAAACACCATTGAATTTCATTATAAATAAATTCTCCTACAAATACGCACATAAAAAATATATAAATAAATAATACATAATACGCTAATATATAATACGTATGGCCATCAAGTAATTAAATTATAATTACTTGATGCTGACACACTTAATCTGTAATTTGAAAAGTGATATATATTGCACCATAGTTTTAACTTGTATCTTTTTCAAGCTATGGGTTTACCGCATGGATATGGCTGTTCATTTGTGGAATGCATTGCCAGTGTCAGTAAAGCCCGATTTACACTTCAACAAGTACAGTAGCCAGTTAAGAACTCAGACAGTTAAGTAATAAGTAGTAAGTTGTAAGTAGCGTCCAAACGTAGGCGAGTGAGTAGTCATAAGTTGCCCGAGAAGAAGAAAAGAAAATAACACGTGTATGCGGCCGCAACCTACTTTATGGACTGTACTAGGGATGTGAAATAATAATCGATTATGGAAATAATCAATTAAAAATCGATTTTTATCAAAAGAAAAATCGATTAATATCACAAAATCGATTATTTTATTATGAAAATCGATTATTTATTAATCGATTTTTCATGCTAAATATATAATCGATTAATTAAAAATCGTTTTTTTATGTACAATGTTACATCCCTAGTAGGGATGTGAAATAATAATCGATTATAGAAATAATCGATTAAAAATCGACTCATATCAAAAGAAAAATCGATTAATATAACAAAATCGATTATTTTCTTAACAAAAATCGAATATTTATTAATCGATTGTTCATGCTAAATATATAATTGATTAATTAAAAATCGATTTTTTATGTACAATGTCACAATGGCCCTAGACTGTACTAAACTCGCCCGTCTACATGCCAGCCAGTTAAGTTGGAGGGGTGCGGGAGACGCGAGAGAGGGGGCTACTTCGCACTGGACTCGCCGAAAAATAGGATCTATTTAGCTCAACTTAATCAACAACTTACTACTTAACTCGCTTTTGCCGTTCAAACTACAGCCCGATTTACACTTCAACAAGTACAGTAGCGAGTTAACTTGCGTCATCGGCGAGTTAAGTTGTTATTGTAGTTTGAACGGCAAAAGCGAGTTAAGTAGTAGTACATTAACAACTTAACCGCCAATGACGCAAGTTAACTCGCTACTGTACTTGTTGAAGTGTAAATCGGGCTTACAATAACAACTTAACTCGCCGATGACGCAAGTTAACTCGCTACTGTACTTATTGAAGTGTAAATCGGGCTTAAGACAAGCTCAGTCACTCACTACTTTTAAAAGCTTGGTTGCTAATCATTTTTTTTTTTTCAAATTTATGATTATTCTTTTGTTTTCTCTTCACATGCTGTTAATAATTATTTATGTATTGTATTGTATTTATATACATATATATATATATATATGTAT
The DNA here is from genome assembly GCA_943138885.2 of Tholera decimalis. Classification (NCBI taxonomy): domain Eukaryota; kingdom Metazoa; phylum Arthropoda; class Insecta; order Lepidoptera; family Noctuidae; genus Tholera; species Tholera decimalis. The sequence continues at coordinate 30,771,575 of OW964555.2, forward strand.
ATATATATTATATTTTTATGAGTATAATTATGTATAATACTGATGTAGCCCTCCCCACGTTAATTAAAGTTTTGAAAGTCCTTCCAAAGGTTGTCTGGGAGTTATCGCTTTCTGCCATAAGACCACCATTGTAATGATAGAATTAAGTCATATTGTTAAATAGGTGTTTAAATTGTGGTGTACAATAAAGTATATTCTATCTATTTTTTTTTTTTATTGGCTTGCATTTGACCACCATCTCACCTGATGGTAAGTGACGATGTGGTCGAAGATGGAGCACTCTTGCCTATAAGTAACCTATTCACTCTTGACTTAGACTCCTTATTATAATAATGCACTTAATTCAAGCAACAACATGTATGTGTGTATATTATATTATCTTAAAATTATATTTATATTATTTATGATAGCCTGAAATCATTTAAGTTCTGTCCATCCAAGGATTGTAATCCAACAGGGTGTTCTGATCACGCTTTGTCATAAGTCCTCCCATTGTATACTTCTTTAATTTTTAACCGACTTCTGAAAAAGGAAGAGGTTCTCAATTCGGATGTTTGTTTGTTTTTTTTTATGTTTGTTCGGGCATAGCTCCGTCGCTTGCCAACCGATTTGAAAAATTCTTTTTTTGTTGGAAAGGGTATACTTCCCAAATGGTCCCATGAAAATTTTAATGAAATCGGACAAGCCGTTTCTGAAAAATCAACAAAAGTAAAAAAAAATATTTACATTGATGATCTTTTCGTTTACTCTGCATTGTGTTTTTTGTTCGCGCGTTTTTAGTTTTTGTAGTTGACATTTTGGCTTTTATAACTAGATTAATTACAAATTGACCCACTAAAAAGCGCGAAATAAAAAGTTTTTTGCAAAAAAAATAAAACCGACTTCCATATCAAAACACTACAAAGCCAAAAATAATTTTAATTTCGGAAAGCGGTGTGAAAAAAAAAGAAAATACAAAACCAATAACACCGACTACCGAAATTAAAATTATAGCAAAAAAGTTTTTTGTATCCATAGAAATGTTGTAAAGTGTACAATAAAGTATATTATGATAAATACACACTATAACAAAAGTTACTATAAATATTATTTATATTTAACATAATCACTATTTCACATAGTTTGTAACTGCATTGTGTCTCATTTATGTAATTTTAAGTAGGAAACATGATACTAGGTTTGTTCAGCTTTTCTCCAGACATGTTTATTTTTATTTGAATAAGAGAACTAGCTATGTGGGTAGGATTCACATAACTGCCAATCTTGTCAACCCCTCCAACTAAGCTAAATAGGCTTGTGTCTGGAATGAGTAAACACCAATACTGGTCAGTTAACTAAAGCTGGTATGTTCAACACATTTACCCATTGCGCATGTGTAGTGTCTGTGTCTCTGTCTAGCGCATCTATTTTACTAAAACCTAACTCTAGACTACACTTAAACTAGAGTTGCATTTTGAATCAAAATCATTTATTTTTAAACATACTGTATAGTGAAATTGCATATGTGTGAGTACTGTGAACATGCCAGCTTTAGTTAACTGACCTATAGTGTAATCTAAAGTCCGAGACCTTAGCCATTAGGCTATTGATGCTTGAACCATATACCAGAACACTAAACATTAGAACATTAGTTTAAGTGTCTCCAAGAACTTGTTACTCTTTTGTAAGCTGACATGTTAGGCTGAACACTATCTATTTGATTGGCAAAGAGACACTCAATACTTCAGTATCAAAACAGTTGTTATACTGAATTTCTTAAAAATTCGCTTTTTTGACACAGTCTTGCCTCGGTTCTCGTTTCAACCAATAATAATATGGTTCTTACTACTAGGAAGACAATTGATAAAATGTATTTGTAAGTTCATGTTAATGAACATAAAAGTTTTGGATATATTATAACTTTTGTTACATATATAATGTAACAGAATTAAACAACACACTTAAATTTAGCATCAAGTGTTCATATTCTTTTTTGACAATGAAAGGGTAGCATTCCCTCTTCCAGTGTTTGGAAGATACTGAACAAGTTTTTTCAAATAATCTCCATATAAAGCAGTCTTATTAACCTATTCTATTCTACAAAGCTTGTGTATTTTCTGACACTAAGACAAATAACATTTCACAGGTCGTATTTACGGATACAGTACAACCATATAAAGAGCTCCGCAACAGGGCTTTTACGGACCGCCTCTTTGAGAGGCAATTCAAGATCGGGTTCTGCAGTGAGGAGATCAAGCAGGCATACGACTTGCTTCTAGAGAACTGCTGCAAGATATGCGACAAGATTCCACCATTTCGTACTTTCACTATGCTGAGCGATCACATGAGAAAAGTTCATGAAAGATACTTTTGTGATCTCTGTGTTAAGCATTTAAGGGTAAGAAAATTTATTTTTCTTTAATAAAAAAATATATTTTAATTTATATTTTATATATTTTATATTTTAATTGTATTATTGCATAATCATATTTATTTTACTAGTACATATTTTATTTACATTGTGGTTTGTTTTTATATTGACAGTACTTAATTAAATTAACAAATGTCCTTATAAGTTTATCTTTTGAACAGCAAAGGAAAACACTTCATAATAACTCATAAAAACTGAATAACAAAACAGTCACATTAATTTACGTAATTGAAAGCCGATAGTAATAATGTAATAATGACTAATAAACAAGTCTAAACCTCCATAGTATTGACAAAATGTTGGGCTGACCACAAATTGATTTTTCATTGTCCGTCTAGCATAAAGCATACTGTAACAAAATATTTCTTACAAACCTGTTACAAAAAATATCACTACAAAATATATCACTAATAAACATAATTACTTTTGGAATGAATGTATAAACAGTATAATCATAACTATGCCAACATGCATCATCCTATCTTATGCAATGCTACCGAAATACCTAGTTTTTTAGGTAATCAATGACGTAATGGACATTTAAATATTCCAAGCAACTGTTAAATTAATTTATCACTTTAATTAAATAGGCAATGAGCTCTGGACAAACAGTTTTAAGTATATTTTTTTTTTACAATCACTTTTAAGTAGTAACTAAAAATATCGATGTCGATATTATTTTAATTGAACGGTAGCAAAAAGTGCAAATTAATAATGCTAGTCATTAACGTAATGTTATTGAGGAGCTTGTGGCTAAATAATAACAGCCCTAATCATGAAGGTTAAGCAACGCTTGCCGAGGTCTGTTTGTAGATGTGTGACCATCTTAACATATCAAGATTCCTCCGTGCCTCGCAAAGCACGTTAAGCCGTTGGTCCCGGCTTTCATTTGGACATCTCTGACAGTTGTTACGGGTAGTCGGAAGCAAGAAAATCTAACACTGGTCTTGCCAAGGTGTAAAGCTTTGTTTTCCTAGGATAGCGGTGCCGTAATACAGCGGTGAATGACGTCACTAGAACGTTGTCTATGTAAACAAAATGGCGCGGTTTCCTAGAGAGCGGTAACTGATACCGTAACGTCAAAAAGCGGTGCCGCCATTTGCATGACGGCCGTCTTGTCGGTGACAGATGGTTTGTGTTAAAACGGCCGTGGAACTTTCCACATGTCGTCACCGTAAAGACGGCCGCCTTTTTGCGTCCGTAATATTACGGCCGCTATATGACGGCACCGCTTTCCTAGGAAACCAAAGCTTTACTCAGCTACTGGGTTGTGGAAGTCAGATAGGCAGGCTCCAGTAATACTCAGCGGAATCCGGTTAGACTGGAAGCCGTACCCGACATAGTTGTGAGAAAGCTAAGCGAATGATGATGATTAACGTAATGTTATTCAATTTCTAGATATTTACTATGGAGAGAAAGTGCTATACTCGTCAAGAACTGGCGCATCATCGACGGAGAGGAGATGTCGACGATACGTCACATAGGTAAGCCTCATCAAGTAGCTTTAACCAATACAAATAAAGCGGAAAAGTTTATTTGTTTAAACACGGATGAAATTTGGTACAGATGTAGCTTGAAACTTGGAGAGCTTTTTACCCGACTGTAAAAGAAGGAGGTTATGTTTTGATCGTGTTAAAATACACGGGAGCGAAGGCCCGCGTGACTGCTTAAGAAGTCTCAATGCTCTTCATCTCCCTCGTCCACACACATCTGTTTTCTGCCATAAAATTATAATCCTTCTTGAAATGAAAGTGTCCTAGCTCAAACTTCTGATTTTGCTGTAGACGAGACTTTATAAATCCTAGTCATAAACGTGTGGATAAAAACAGAGAAAGATACTTTTAAAATTACTCTTTACTCGTCTTTCAACCTTAGTTTTCACTCTGTGAAAGAGTGTGTGCATATCTGAGTTCTCTCAATATTTATATGTCTTTGATTCATAATTCTTATTTAATTTAATGATTTATTTATAGTGTACAGTTAAACTATGCCAAACAAGAGTTGTGCTGACAAAAAGAAAACTCGATGATGTCGAAGATACAATTGCTACTATTTAGTTTACTAACAGCAGAACCTTGTTAGTAAACTAAAAATTGTATGTGCGTACGTAATTTATAACTACATACAGTGTATTATAATAATGAATATCTATGTTTAAATACATTATTTTGTAAGTATTGTTAGTATTATTGAGTTAGGACACTTTCATCCTAAAGATGCAATAAATAAGTATACATATAAAAGTAAATCCATTATAAATATACTATTTCACGCTACATTAAATAGATTTACTATCGAGGCACGCAAGAAAAGAAAATGAAAGGCAAATACTTTTGAATTATATGAGACCAAAGTAAGATTACAAACTGTTACTTTTTAATTTTATACTAACTTACTTCCCTGAGAAGCTCGTGGCTAAATAATAACAGCTGCACGGGTCGTCTTCAAGGTTAAGCAACGCTTGCCGAGGTCCGCCCATGGATGGGTGCCCATTATAACATTACAAGATTCCTCCCTGCCTCGGAAATCACGCCAGTCTTTAGTCCCGGCTGTCATTGTACATATTTGACAGTTACGGGTAGCCAGAAGGCAGGAAATCGGGCACCAGTCTTGCCAAGTGTATCGTGTAACTCAGCTACAGGTTTGTGGAGTCGCTCCATGTAAAACACTAGACACCCCGAGTTAATTGGAAAAATGGCTAAGCACATGATGATTACTTCTGTGAAGATCGTTTTCAGTTGAAAACTTGATTAGATTCAACTTGAACATCTAGAGCTAGCATCTGAAAACGAGTTGGCGAGCAGCGAGCGTGTAGTTCCGATATTTTTGTTGCTGGGCTTACTGCCTTGATCACGTACCGAGCAAACGGGCGAGACAGTAAAATGTTTCTCGGCCGAGACAGTGATATAAGCGAGTAGCTCCTGTTCATACATCATTTGAAATTAGTACAGTCAGTTCAGTTCTAATGAGACTACAATTCGGACACGATGGATCGTAAAAAGATTTGAACGAAGCGAAGTGACAACAATCATGTCGGCCGAGTGGGGAGACACGGAGACAGTGCACGTTCAGACCTGCCGAGTGAGCGAGAGAGACAGTGCGGGGAAGCGGGAGGGTGGACACTCGGCCTAGTATCTAGAACGGGAGCCGAGCTACTGTCTCGCCGCTTTGTTAGGCCGAGCGTTCGGCCGAACACTCGGCGCCATGTTTATACCTACCGAGTACTCGGCCGAGAGCACTGTCTCGCCCGTTTGATCGGTACGTGTGATCAAGGCGTTAAAATGAGTGCGACGGGCGATTACTCGCTAGTTGGTCCACTGGACCGCTAGTTGGTCTCTGTGCATGAGTTCTGACCGCCAAGCGAGCATCGCTGAGCGAGTATTATCTCTGACAGCTCTTGTTGCTCAGCGACAAAACTAAGTGAAGCGAATCGTCGCTGGCAGTGTGAACGGTCAGAGAGCAATGATTAATATATGCATATCTTTCGTTTACACGGAATGTATATTTCATTGTGCGTTTCTTGAGCGAGTAAATCGCCGTCGTTCGGTTTCTCGCCGGCAGTCGGACAACTGCCTTAGCCAGAAGTATATGTTGCTGTTTACAGATTAGAAGTTAATATTTAAGAAACAAGATTGCAATCGTTCAGCGCGGACAGTCAAAATATTTTTTCAAAAATTCGGCATGGATCGCTCAAAACTCGCTTGAAGTGAAGTCGACATGGATCATCAGAAACGCCGAGTGATCGATTATAACAATCTAGTACCATCTTAATTTTATTTATCGCATAATATGGCCTTACGAATGTTTTTAACTTCGATAACATAAATACGTATTTCGCGTAAAACGTGACACACTTTTCTTATCAAAACAATAAATGATAAAAGCTTTATTAAGTGCTATGTCCACATGCTTTACCTACCTTGTGACTGACGTATGAAACTGCTTTCATCAATAAATAATCTATGATTATAATATTTCATCTCAAAATAATCGATATTTTAAATTATCTAGCAGACGCTCGGGGTTTTTCTTCCGTGGAGTTTATCACGATAAAAATTTATAACCCTCCTTTTTTTAAAGCAGGTTCAAACTAGCAAATTTTACCCAAATCCACCCAGTACTTTCGAAGATTAGCGCATTTAAACAAACAATGAAACAAACTGTTCCGCTATATAATATTATTAGCATAGATTTGGTTTTAAAAACGTATCCCTTTTTACGAAACTACTACTATGAAGGAATATGAAATTTTCCACAGATAAAGTTTATCTTACTTGACTTGGATTTCTCTAGAAGTGAAATAATGTTCGTACTCAAAATTTAAATGATTTGTGGTTGAATTTCGACTATGGTGCGACTATGCTAATTATGGAGATCTTTGGCCTGATTCCCTAGTAAGGCATTTCTCAGTAGCAGTCTAGGGTATATTTTGCCGAGTTAGCCATTTCATACTGTAATTTTCCTATCTCTAACCTAGTAAGTAAAATCTGGGATTTTGATGTTTAGAGTTACTATAGATCTCTGCCGCTGCGCCGCCGCGCCGGCGCAAATCTACCGGCATCACGCGATTGGCGACATACCCACTGATAAGAGCCTAGCGGTATCAGAAAATATGCGAATACAGACTTCCGTTTTGAGACCTGTTACAACGGAAGCCTGTATTAATGTTATATTATTATTATTTTTTTTATTTCAAATAAATAAACAATTTACGAGATGTGTAACACGAAACTGCAAAGTTTAAATCTTGAAGTATCCCATAATGTCCTGGTTAAAATATTATCGTACTTATATAAACATAAAAATGTGACCTGTAGGCTCCCTAACCACCCTGTTACTTAAACCATGCTTCCCAGGCTTCTACTGACTAGAAACCCACCCTGTTCCTTCAGTTGCCCTTGCGATCTGGAGCCGCGGTGTCTCTTCGTGACCCCTGCAGGCAATAACCCTGTCAAGGCTCTATCAATGCTGCGGATTACTCTTTGAGTCGCGCGCGCGACGTTGAGCTACCCCTGCTCCCCGCCCGCAATCCTACGGTGGCCAGGGATCGGCAACCATGCATACCTTGGATTTTAAAAACGTCGACAAAATTTGGCCGTCTTCCAACACCCTAGGTCCGTGATGTGGGTTGTAGAAAGAAAGACAGAAACTAACATATCGTTATTTGTCTCTTGGGACACGGTCTGTGTCCTAATTTTTATGTTGCCTCAGAAAATTGCAGGGTTTTTTTTTATAATTATGTATTTCTGTTCCAATAGGGGGCATCCTCTCTGCGAATTTTGCGAGGAGCGTTTCATGGACGCGGATGAGTTATACCGGCATTTGCGCAAAGAGCATCTGTACTGCCATCTGTGCGACGCCGATGGCCGCAACCTGTACTACGCGTCACACTCTGCGCTTGCGCACCACTTCCGGACCGACCACTACCTCTGTGAGGAGGGAGAGTGTGCAGGTCAGCACTTGACTGCCGTGTTTAGGAGCGAAATTGATCTTAAAGGTAAGCGAATGGGACACGTCTATGCTAGTATTATAATGAGGTGAAATTTGTTTGTATTTAGAGGGTAGTCTCCGGAAATAACGGTCCAATTCGAAATTTTTGTTCGTTGGTATTAAGGTGCACTATTGGTGAGTGGCTAGAAATTATTTCGAAATCCACACGGACGAAGTGAGGGTGAAAAGCTAGTTTATCATATGGGTACAATTTATTAAAAATAAACTGGATTAGGAAACATGATATATTTTATCAGAAGCTTCTCAAAATGCTGAATAACTTTGGCAGTCAATGAATGCGTTATGTAAGCCTCTACTTGAGTTCCATTGTAATAATCAAAACATGTGAATACAGCCTAACAACTTTTTGTGTGTGCCAATCTCATAATAATATTTGAAACAGCTTAAGCGAAATAAAAAAGTATATGCATTAGTATAAATTATTTATAGACATTAGTCCAACTAGGCAGAAATCAGCACATTTTGAATTGAAAAAAGAAATGGCCTCATTTGGTCTGCATATTATATAATCATTATAGTTATTTACACAATACCGAAACAAACTTGAAATTTCCGTCTGTATTTAAATTTTCGTCTGTCTGTCTGTTTGTCCGATCTAATCTCTGGAACGGCTGAACCGATTTTAAAGGGACTTTGACTGGAAGATAAATTAAGTAGTAGAAGTAACATATATGCTGCCTTATAGCCATAAGGCAGCATAAGGATGCATATAGGTTACTTCTTATCCCGAAATTCCCATGAAATCGCGGGCACAGTTAGTAATTAAAGTTATGGAACCACTTACCCCTGCCAGCGCATAAGGCGACGGTGCACGGTCGCGGGCTGGCCCGCGGGGCGGCTCGGCAGGCAAGGACACTGGAGCTACAGTTCAACATCACACCACATGCTGTACAAAGGACGCCCAGGTACAACACGCGCATACCTCACTACTGTACTAATACTGTGTCGTTGGGTATAATGCAACCACGAAAGGAGGTTAAATTAATAATAATAATAATAATTCAGCCTAATTCGCACGCGGGCCCAGTGCGGGTTGCTGGATGTCGTATGTCTTCGAACTTTTGGTCCTAGGACATACCGGTTTTCTCACGATGTTTCCCTTCACCGATTTGAGAGCAGTGGAGATGAAATAAATTGGACCCAGTTGTGCTAAAATGATGAAACCCAACAGTGAAAATATTTTGAGTTATTTACGCTTAAACATTGAAATGTTATTTTCCCATATATATTTCGTTACACAGGTAGTTTTCCCAGAAAACAGCTACCAAAGTCACTTTTTGCTACATGAAAATAAGGCTAATGTTAGGCTGACGGTCACGGGGACAGGCTAGGCTGACGGGTCGTAAGTGTTAGCGAACGGCTGAAGCCGGCAGAGTTTGACACCGTGACTGTTCAGACAATAAATGTAGAGGCGTTTAGTACGACAAGACGGTCTAACAGTTACGTATGGATGGTACCCTGTAGTACGTCTGATGGAAGGTAGTTAAAGGAAGATGGAGGTATCAGGTCATAAAATTCTGTCCTTTTACTTGTATTTGGCGTAATATTGTTTTTACTTGTTGGTTTGAACCAACAAGTAAAAACAATATTACGCCACATACAAATTTTTGGTCTATTTCTCCCTCACTCCCTTTCGGGGTTGCACCGTATTCAGGTACACATTATGTTGCCGGTTCACTACAAAATAAATTCAATCCTTGCCTGTATGCCCAATTCTTTTGAGGCACATGCCTTTTACAAGAACTGCAATGCTGTTAATGTCACTCATAATAATAATTCTCTTATATGAATAACTGGTACTTTTATTAAGTTACTCTACGTTAATGTATTATGTAAATTCAGCATTTAGCCCAGTTTAACTAATTCATTGTACAGGTAAAGTATAATATGAGAAAATTTAAATATAATATGAAAGTATAAGATTTAATTTTTATTATACCAAGCGGCGAGTTAGTTTATTCGGTGTTAGTCATCGTCATAATTATCATTGACAGCAAACCGCAATGGGGAGTACAACACTTTCAAATTGGAAATACTCCCATACACTCCCCAACCCGACAGCCTATTCTCTGGGCGAATGCATTGAAGACTTCAAGACCAGAACTTCGCAACAATGACTGACTTCGTAGCAGCCTTCCTGAACTAGTGAAGCGGATAGTGAGGATTACGATATAATTATTCTTGATATTTTTTTCGGTGGGAAAATCATCTATCAGACTTATACTGACAAAAAACCCACACTGTCCTTACGTTCCGAGGCCGCGGTATCTAGTTAGAACATTCCTACAACCCCGGCAGACAATGTCCCTGACAGAGCCCGACGGCTCCGTCAATGCTGCTGACTTATTCTTGATACTTGAAAAATAAAAAAAACATGATATATTTTGCAGCTTGTTGTTTTTTAAATGTTTTTAAGGTGTTCTTGACATCAAAATATTGATTTTTATATAGTAATAAGTTGGTTATGTATTATTCCAGAGACAGGAATCAGCGGGAGCAAGCTCGCGAAGAGCCAACGGAGCCATTGCCGCCGCCGACGATGACGCAAGCTAACATCGACACGGGCAGCGTGGAGCAGTTCCCGCGACTGTCCGCCACGCCCGCCGCGCCCGGACTGGTCATGTCAGCGCCGCATCGGGCTTACAAAGGTACTGTCACTACTTTACATGCACACTTTTTTTTAAGGATGGTTTGAAATCATCCAATGACTGCCTCCCGATCTGGGCGAAGCGGGCCCTCCCGCTGTTATTATTGTATGTTATTATTTGGCAACGAGCTCCGCTGTTCGTACGGCCTTTTTTTAAATGATGATTGTCTCATGTTTGACCTCCATCTCACTTCACCAAGCAATGATGTGGTCGAAGATGCAGAACGCTTACAGTAGTACCCAACTGATAAGGCACGTCGTGAATCTTCGTTCGCACAAAAAAGAAAGTATGGCCCCGAAGATTAACGAAAGAACGCTTAAAACTTATAATCAACCTTAGTTCACAACTATAAGGTTCATATTACACTGCAGCTATTATTTCCGTCTCACTCACGCGTCACGCGTCGCGCGCTAACATGGTGGTAGCTGCCTACCAATAGCGGTAAAGTAAACGAAGCGCGGTGCGAAAATTCATTTTCAGATGCATCGGTAAGCCATATCATTTGAGTACTACTGTATCTATTCACTCTTGACTTAAAGACCCCCCAGCTTATAGCTATTAAGAAAAACACAGACTCCGACAGGGAATTCCACTCCTTAGCTGTATGTAGTAGTTATAGTAAGGTATGTTTGCAGGTGTGGACGGGCTACTGCGCAACGATAAGAACTTCCCCGCTCTGGACGGAGCGGCCGGCCCGTCCCGAGTCCCGCGCCCCGCTGCACCCGCGCCTACTACTGTTGCTGCTACTTTAGTCAGGAATAGTATGTCTCAACTTTTATTACTGTCCTATCCAGCCTGTCCCTAGCTGCCCTCCCCCAGGGACACCCTAACGCCGAAGTCTGTACCCCACAGGGGCTACCCCCTGTGGGGTAGGCGCCTATTTTGTAAGTTAAATACAGTAAACCCGTTTAAGACGATTTCACAGGGATCTAACAAAAAACGCGTCTTATGTGAGAAAGCGTATTATGCGGAATAGGGAAAATAAAACGTATTCAGTCTTATTACAAAAAGCGGTTTAACTAAAAAACCTGGTTTAAACTTCTTTAAACTACGTTCTAAACAAAAACGGTATTACAAATCGTGGTTTTGCGATAAACTATATCATGGTCTAACGCTAAACCTCGGCGACCTCTAGTTTAACGATGGTTTATATCACTAAATCGGATCTTTCAAAGTTTATCTTTTATGTTAAATCATATTTTTCATTGTGTTGTGTTGTTTTCACTCGAAAATGGATATTAACATGGTCAATTTAATTGATATTGAGGATATTGAAGCCGCTGAGATGTTGGAAATGCCACGCCGACACAACAGAAATCGTGTTCGAGTCAATCCCATCCTATGATATTTAAAATTTGGGTAGGTAAACTTAAAATAAATAAACTATAGACGGATTTCAAGTTCATCTAAGTAATGTATGTTTGCTTAATTTTTCCTCGGCACTCCAATTCTCAGATCGCTTTGTTTTGTTGGTCCATCACAATAAATTATTAAGTTAAACAAAGAGGCACTTGATCTAATAGACTTAAATTCCAAAGCTAAATGAAGATGAACTTTGTTCAACTTGCGATGGTTTTGTATAATGTTATGGTTTCATATATCGCGCGAGAATGTTACGTTTCGATACACGTACTTGGATGTGTTTTTAGAAATTAATACGACATTAAGTAATGTGCTCAAAACTGCAATTGACGAAATAACTAAATAATGTTTATATCCATGCAAAATAACCAGGTCTCAATATTTTTAACACTCCTAAACATCATTTAATCATTAGCGTATTATCAAAACGTTTTCTTTTCTGGGCATACGGACATCCAAGGGCGGATCCAGCTTTGGTGCCAGGGGGGGATCACATAATCGTGGTCAAGTCACAAGAAGTTATAATTTGTATTTCCTGACTCCGCTGCCACTTGGCTATCCACTGCCGATATTCGTTTACAACGACAGAAACTGGAGTATTATTTATTTATTTAAACTTTATGTACAATTGTGTTACATGGGCGGACTTAATGCAGCAAGGCATTCTCTACCAGTCAACCTTAATCCATGGTTATGCAGATAAGCCTGGACTTAATAGTACAGGTTTAAGGTTTATTTAGTTTTTTGTAATAAGACTGTTCCGTCCGATATGTGTAACCGAACGTATATTTTTGGTATGGCAATTAATTATCTGTGGTCTTGACGTAACTTTTTCACTTCACATATAATTTTCCTTGTAAAAACTAACTGCCTTGTTTGTTGAGATCGATTCATTGATTGTAATTAAAATCCTGTTGAATCTACGCGGTTAAAAGACAAATCGGTTGAGATTAGTGATGAATAGAATCCCGAATTGACTAAAACCCTGGGATATTTTGAACTACCACGCCGAATGTCGTCAGCCTGTCTGACACGCGAAATTTGCTAAAAGTAATGGTGAATTGGTGATAAATAGCTGCTCCAATCTGGTGCGAAGTTTGTGCTACATCCCGGCCTGGACCACACATTGAAGCTTGCGTCCTTTGTGACCGCCGTGACACCACTTTCCCACATGACACGTTTCAATTACTCATTACCTATTTACACACATACTACCTCACGGACGTGACCTTTTGGAAGGTTGAAGCTTGGCGTCTCCAGCCGCAGGTAAGTGTGCATGTTGGAATATCTAATTGTTGTAAAGAGGCCATTGTTTGTAAGCAACGTTTAGGGCTCCACGAACCGTGGACAGTTCGGACCATCCAGTTACCGTTGGCTGGCTGATTGAAGGACCGAACAAAGACTGCTTGTGTTTTAATTTCGTATATGTAAGTATTTTAAAACCGGCAGTCCATCAGTTTAGCGTCTTCAATCATTAACTGCTGATATTACCTGGGTGTTTGATCAAATCGAAGTTTAGTTGATACATCTTCGTCTTCACCATTATCACTTGGGCCTCTATTTGTGTGTTATTAACAATTTCAATAATATATTCAATTGATTGGATTTGTACGATAGTGTGGCACATATTATTATCACTCGGAGAATATCCAGGAAAGCATTACAGCGTCAGAGTTTTATCTTAGCAAGGTGAGAGATAATACGTGTGGCGTGTGTTAGCGTATTAACCTTTTGAACGCCAGAGCGTAAACGCATCGGCGCCCCTGCTACGCCAAGCCACAAATTCGGAGCAATAAGCTAAAAAAAAAATAGGGATTCCAACATCTTATCGATAACTTATCGATAACCAATTAATCATTGCTTTTCGTTCCATTTTTTTTAAATAAAATATTACTCGTTGCATTATGCTTTTATTTAATTTGACCGTATTTGGTATCATACTATCATCAAACACCAGTTACAATGTTCTAAACAACCTAAAAGCAGACATTAGAACTACAAAGGAATAAATCAAATAATAATAAGGTACATCATTAATCTCATTCATGACATCATCCGCTGTCGGAAAGACCCGACTCTGGCGTGGCTGGCACGACTTTCGATAACTTTCTCGCATTCGAGTAGGGATATGATATTGTGGGACATAATAAATAATAATAATATAGAATCTAAAACAATTTAATCAATTTACTTATAATTATTACTCCGAGTCTTCGTGACTTGGCAAGCTTATGTCATCCAAGTCCTTTTGCTGTCGTACTTTTCTAATAAAGTTCAGTATATTTCTTATTACTGAACGTTTTTCTTCTGGCACTCGATCCAGTCCAAAAGCGACCAGTCTTGCGAACGCAGAATTTCGTGGGTCGCTAGTTCTTGGTTGGTTAAAATCCAATGGAGGTAAATTGGAGACGTCACACCTTAAATTTCTTATATTGACAATAGAAGTCAAGTAGTTGTGGTCAATGGGTATAAATCAGAAAGTGTAAGAGTTACATCAGGTATTCCGCAAGGCTCCATATTAGGTCCGCTTCTTTTCATCATCTTTATAAATGACATAAATATATGCTTCAAACATACAAGGTTTCTTTTGTACGCAGATGATTTAAAAGTTTATAAAAATATCAAGAGCATTGAAGACTGCATCAGATTTCAAGATGATCTTAACAGACTTACAGAATATTGTGAACTTAATAAACTAATCCTCAGCATTTCTAAATGTCATACCATAACCTTTACCAAAAACAGAAACATTGTGAAATATAATTATTCCTTGTGCGATAATACTTTAACAAGAGTTACAAATGTAAAAGACCTAGGCATATTATTCGATGATAAACTGCATATGGACCTACACATTGAAAATATTATTATAAAAGCATTTCAAATGTTCCGCTTTGTAATGAGAGCTGCCTCTGATTTTGTACGACCCTCAACCTATATTATTCTATATAATACTCTCATTCGCTCTCAACTTGAATATGCCTGTTTAATATGGGATCCTTTATATAACAAGTACAAACAGGCTATAGAGAAAGTCCAAAAGAAGTTTTTGCGTGCAGTGCACTACAAATTTCATCATACCCGATCATCTTACCAACACTTATTAGATCTATACAAACAGCTTTCTCTTGAGGAACGACGAGTGCTTCTTCAGACAATGACACTCCATGATTTAATACATAATAAACTAGACTGTATTGATTTAAATAAAATGATAAAACTTGCAGTACCCAGGTCGGTTCACCGACGTGGAGTGCGCGACTACCCGCTCTTTGCAACAGACTCGTACCGGACGAATGCCGGTGCGCGCGTTCCACTCACACGTCTTGTAGAGGTGTATAATAAAAATTTCTTGGAGATTGATATCTTTGTGTTATCAAAAACATTATATAAGAAGCAGATAATAAAGAAAATTAAAACTAACACTAATTAAAACATAATCATTTTCAATAAGTACTTAGTTTAGTATTAAGTTAATTATGTGTGACTTCATTGTTAGTGTCACGTCCACCGCATAGCAATGTAAATAGTAATCTGTGGAAAATGTAGTAGTTATTACATTTAATAATTTATTTGTTAAAATGTACTCTATTAAGCATATATAATGTAATATCGTTTGTTTTCCCCAATAAAGTAAAATAAAATAAAATAAATCATTTGCGTCCCACATGCTCCGTTGATAGATGTTCTTCAGTTGTCATTTGACTGCCAGCTATTTTTATTATACACTCGCACAATAATAATACCGTTACAAATATTACCACCGATCGTAATAATAATAAATGTAGGAAATCACTAGTAGTTTCCCGTAGCGCTAATGACGTCACCGTTTGACGTCTATTCCTGACTGTGGCGTACAGGTTACTGTTTATGCGCTTTTGTGTAAGGATACATGAGAGTGGACAGTAAACTATCGATCTATGGATATCAATTATGATTTTTTCCACAATTTTACAAATATTATACATTGGGAATATTCAGATTCACCGTACAGCGACGAGCGTGTTTATTATACGTAGCGTAGACTCGAGCAAAGTAATAAAATGACGAACGTTGTGCAGTGCAATGTGTGTAATATCATCATTGATGAGATGTTATCGTACATACAAAATAAAGTGTCAATCGTAGACGAAGAGACACTGGTGCGTATCTGTAAAAGTACATTCACAAGTGATGAAATCAAGAACTCGAAGTCACTCCTGTTTGAGTCTATTCCAACGGATGTGAGAAAAATATTGAGGAAAACAAAGGAAAGGAAGAGAGGGACATAATAGACATAGTGAACCTATTTAAATCTACAGAGCCCGATGTTATTCCAATTTTTGTGGCAAGACAGTTGGATAAACTACCCCCAATTCTGATAGACCACTTGGATTGTTCAAAATTATTAAAGGACATGCAAGTATTGAAAGCCGAAATAGAAAATATAAAGTTGACCTATGCTACACAGGTTAGTGTTAATAAATTAAAAGCGGATGTTCTTCGTGTAAAATACAATTCTCTGCCGCCATCGGCGTTCAAAGTTAACTCGAAACGAGGTGCTTGGTTAGATAATGGTCCTATAGGACTTTCGCACGAATGTCATAATCTATGTAACGAGTCACGGGTGAACACAGAACTCGAATCAGCTGATGTACGGTCACCGCCGCAATACAGAGAAATGAGGGTAGTTGAAGATAAACTAAGCGATCATGATTCAAATAATCAGCGGTCGGTGGAGTGTGAGCTAGCAGGCGCCGCCGCGGGCTGCGGAGCGGGAGGCGGTCGGTCGCCGCCGCGGCGTCATGAGGCAAGCGTCGGGTCCCACTGTGTGGCGGAGGGGGAGTGCCCGGCTATGAGCCGTGACACGAGCCCAAGTTCTGATTCTATGCCTACTGCTGCGTTGGCGTCAGACGCACCTACTGTGCGGATAGCCGATCAGCTGACTGCCGCTGATAAGGCCGGGCGCAGTTATTTGACTGGACGGCATGAGTCAGAGCGGCGGCTGGATGTATGTGAAACTTTGACGAAGGAAAACAATGACAGTGAAGGATGGCAAAAAGTATTGCATCGTAAAAAGCCAGGGAAATATCGTTTCTTGGGCATATCGGGTGTAGCTAGAGATTTAGAGTGCACATTCCGAGGGGCAGATAGAAAAATTCCTATGTTCATTACTAATGTGCATGTGTCGACAATAGAAAGCGACATAATTAAACATATTTACAACAAGACACAGGAAACTGTGTCTTTAGAGAGAATAAACATGAAAGTTGAAAGGGGGCATAAAGCATACAAATTTTTTATATTAGAGGCCAATCTACCCAAGTACATGGATGCAACCTTGTGGCCTGTTGGTGTTATATTTCGTCAGTTTGTGAACTTCAAACACAGGAAATCGAACGGCGAGCATATTACTGCCGCCGGCGGCCCAAATATACCAAATAATGGATAGTTATACATATCGTTTGGCTACATTTAACTGCAAGAATGTCAAACGCTCCATTGATGACGTCAGAGTCCTGTGCCGTATGTGTGACATAGTTTGTCTCCAGGAAACTTGGTTGATGCCGCATGACATACCATATATTAGCACGGTCGACAGCGGTTTCGGATATACAGCGACGTCTGCGGTAGATACGTCTGCAGGCATAGTGTGCGGGCGACCGTATGGCGGCGTCGCGTTGTTATGGCGATATAGTGCGTTTCAACAGGTGTCAGTGTTACAGTGCAATAATGCTCGTATTTGTGGTATTAAAATCACAACAAGTGACAGATTAGTGATCGTAATGAGTGTTTACTTGCCGACAAACAGTGTCGATAATCTACAGGATTTCACTGATTGTTTAAGTGAGATAAGTGCTATTGTTGACGAATATGGGATCGAATCTGTATTTATTTTAGGCGACTTCAATGCGGACCCGGGTGAGTTGTTTTTCAGTGAACTTATAAATATTTGTGATGACCAACAATGGTCATGTATAGATGTAGATGTGCTAGGGCTGAACTCGGATACATTTACGTTTATAAGTGATGTGCACGGGACCAGTAGTTGGCTAGATCACTGTTTAGCTACTCACTCGGCTAAGCTGGCTGTTGTTAGTGTTGATGTCAATTATGACACTCTGTGGTCTGATCATTTTCCACTTATCATTACGTGTAATTTAAAACTGCTAACGCCTAAGGTAATGTCCGAGATTAGCAATATAAATAAAGACGTTGTATGGGGTATGAAAAGTAAAGAACAAGTGTCGATATATGCCAAGGAGTGTCATAAACGGCTAAAAGTAATTGACTTTCCATCTGAATGTAAAAACTGCGCTGATTGTTTCTGTAGTGATCGTGGCCACAGGCGGGTTTTAGATACGCTTTACTCCGACATTGTGATTGCTCTCCGCGACGCGGCAGTGGTGAGTCGGGGAAGTGTGATGGGGGGCAGGCGTGGCCCGCGCATAGCAGGGTGGAACAAATATGTCAGCGAGGCTCACAGGGTGGCTAAATCTAAACTTAAGGATTGGGTATTGTGTGGTAGGCCTAAGTCGGGATTTCTATACAAAGAAATGTGTGATAGCAGAAGAGTATTCAAGTCTCGATTAAAATGGTGCCAAAATCATCAGGACCAAATAACAATGGATGCTCTAGTAGTTAAACACAGTAAAGGGGATTTTCGCGGCTTCTGGAGGAGTACAAATAAGGCGAATGTACGCCCCGGCCTTCCTGTGAGCGTCGATGGTGTTAATGAGTCAAAAGAGATTGCAAATCTTTTTAAGAACCATTTTTCTGTGAAATCTCCGTTAGGTACGGCGGCGGAGGTGCTCAATGCTGGTATGAACAATCAAGACGGAGTAACTGCCTTCCTCGCGAGGGATATAACGAAAGCCATAAGGCTTATATCGAGGGATAAGTCCCCGGGCCATGATGGACTCAGCATCGAGCACCTGCAGCACGCCGGGCCTCATATCGCTAGAGTCTTGGCTATGTTTTACTCGCTGTGCGTGAGCCATTCCTACTTGCCAGACGACTTTATGAAGACAGTGGTAGTGCCTGTAGTGAAGAATAAAACTGGTGACCTTTCCGATAAGAGTAACTACAGGCCTATTTCTCTTGCCACTGTTATTGCTAAAGTGTTTGACGGTCTGCTTAACGCGCAGTTGAATAGATACGTAACACTGCACGATAATCAGTTCGGGTTTCGTCCCCGGCTGTCCACTGAAAGTGCTATCCTGTGTGTGAAGCATACCGTTAAATATTACACAGATCGTAGGACACCCGTGTATGCATGCTTCCTTGACTTATCCAGGGCCTTTGACCTTGTAGCCTATGACCTGTTATGGAGCAAGCTGAGGAGTGTGGATTTGCCGCAGGAACTAATTAATATGTTCAAGTACTGGTATGCGCATCAGTCCAATAGCGTCAGGTGGGCGGGGGCAATGTCGGATCCATATCAGCTCGTGTGCGGAGTTAGGCAGGGTGGCTTAACATCTCCTACCCTGTTCAATTTGTACATGAACGGGTTAATCGTGACGCTCAGCAGTCAGCATGTCGGCTGTCACATTGACGGGGTATGTGTCAATAATATCAGTTACGCTGATGACATGGTGCTGCTGAGCGCCTCGGTTTGTGGCTTGAGGAAGCTGCTGAAGACGTGTGAGGAATATGCTTGTGGCCACGGTTTATTGTATAACGTGCAGAAGAGTCAGTACATGGTCTTTGAGACCGTCAGAGCAAAGTGTCCCAGCGACTTACCACCAGTTAGACTCAATGGTGATAATTTAAAAAGGGTTGAACAATTTAAATACCTTGGGCATCTTTTAACTGTCGATCTCAAGGATCATGCAGACATAGAACGGGAGCGGAGGGCGTTGTCTGTTAGAGCGAATATGGTCGCGCGCAGGTTTGCGAGGTGCTCTAGAGAGGTAAAGATTACACTTTTTAGAGCATACTGTACGTCGCTCTACTCATGCAGCCTGTGGGCGCATTATTCTGCTAGAGCTTATAACGCCATCCGTGTCCAGTATAATAACGCTTTCAGGGCGGTGATGGGGCTGCCCCGATACTGTAGCGCCTCGGGTATGTTCGCAGAAGCGTGCACTGACTGTTTTCACGCGACTATGCGTAAGCGTGCCGCGTCCACGGTACGCAGAGTGCGGGCCAGCTCCAACACCGTTCTAGCGATGATCGGGGAAAGGTTGGACTGCCTTTACCTCCGGCATTGTTCGAGCAGACATGTCGCCGTACCAATGCCGGGTAGAAGATTGTAATTTATAATATCTGTAGGGATTTTTATGTTAGTATTGTATTTCTTGTTTTGATTATGTATTTTAATTTGTATTTTATTTTAATTTTGTGTTTATTATTATTATGGCTTTATTTCATTTTATTTTATGTTACTTTTGTTTTGATTTTAATTGTATTTGTAATTTGATTAATTAATGGCAATGGGTGTAATTTACCTGAATAAATGAATTTATTTATTTATTTATTTATGAATAGTTGGCATTAAAAATAATTGTCAAGTAATATTTACTTTTAATAAAATATTTCAAAATTTGAAATAAAAGTTATCTTACTTACCCATCACTAGCTGTTGTGTCTTGACGACTGTGGCGTGAGGAAGAACATTTTTTTACAGATTTAGATTAGCAATTTTTGATTATTGTTTTTTCTAGTGAAATGTAAGTAATGAATATATCTTTGTGCTATTTTACAACATTTCATTAATGTAGTTTTAAATAAAAGGAAAAAGAAACACAGAAAACTTAATTTACTATATTTATTTTGTACTTAAAAAAATGTCGTTTGCTTGTGGGCTGTAGACGACGGTGGCGTGTTTGGCACGTTTTCGTTTGTCGGCTATATCCGACCGTGGCGTTCAAAAGGTTAAACGGGATGACGAATCGTATTAACCGTTAAGAAATGTAAGAATACTTGTCACTAGTTACAACTAGTGACAAGTATTGACAGACTGACGAAAAATGGCGTATTATGCGAGAAATCGTATTAATAGTATTAAGGGTTCTACTGTATAAGCCATGGCTTGAGGCTTTAATTATTATTATAATTAAGGCCACCACATGCAAGTTCGGTTAAGCAGCCGACAACGTCATAGGTTGACCTGCGAAAGGCCACACAAAAAAAAGTCAAATTTTAAAATACTTGTTACGACCTCAACTCATATCAATCATACTTATTAATATGTAATTTAATAATAAAAAATTACCTCATGCATTTTACGATTTTAATTTTCATTATTATTGACAAATGCTTGCAAACTGGACAGGCCCACTCAAATCTGTGTGCATCTTTCCCCTAAGGATCGCCTCAGATAATTAACTTACGTGGTTCTCACATAATTTGACCCACAGAACAGAAAATTAAGTAGAAGTGCCCCTACACTCTCTCAAAACGAGAACCAGTGTCGCCAAACTCACACATTTGCAAATCAAAATGTCCATTACAAACATAAAAAACAGTGATATAATTGGCTACAAAGTTGAAACGCAACTTTAACAAATCATCTTCTTAATGCTGTCAAAAATATTGAGTCTTATTACAACGACCGAAAGATGTTATTATTTGACATGACATAATCAATAGAGGCGTTTATCGTTTAAAAAACATAAATCGAACAATTTACAACGAGTTCAGCTACTCAACGCTATATGGCACTGTAACCAATTTATTCTATTCAGAACGCTAAGAACTTTGAAATAGATGTCATATTTGCATACATATGTAATGTCTTTTGCTACTCAGATAGAGATGTAGACAAATAGCGATATTTTAATATCGATGTTACGTATTTTATTCGTGTGAGCAATGTAATAATTTATCTACATCATACAAATGGTCAGTAATGGAAAAAGGTTGATCATCTTCAAAAAAATAGAATCTATTTGAATATAAGAGATAAAGAGGTAAAATTTCTAAGTTTGTATGTAGGAGTAATCTCTGAAACTACTGAACCAATTCTGAAAATTCTTTCCCTAATATGTAGCTGCATTATTCTTGAGTGCTATAGATAGGCTATAAATCATATAACAAAGTATTAATTTCATGCGGGCGAAGCCGCTGTCACAAGATAGTGTTCAATGAAATGTTAATAGATAGTATTAAAAATATTTATTGACCTTGAGATTATACATATTTGTTTAATAATTGCCGTTTTGTTAGTTTTATGTTTAATTTTAATAGGTGATGAAAGCGTATATTAATATATGTATTTTGCCGTGATGGCTTTCATTAAGTCGGTAATCATAATCAGACGTAGGAAATTCCCCTAACTGATGATAGATTATGTTTTGGAATATTGACGACCCAATAAATAGCCATTTTCCTTAAAAAAAGGATCTTGGGGAAAACTGAAATATTTAAATTACTTTTTTACTTTTTTTTGAGGTCAATATCCAGAAATTGACGTGTTACGGTTTACATTATGTGACGTTATCTTTATTAACTACTAGCTGCTACCAGCGGCTTCACCCGAGTGAAAGTAGAAAATTATCCCAAGGGAACATAGTCTCAGGAAAAAATCATATGTCTAGGACATGGTCTACCCGTGTACTAAGTTTCATTGAAATCCGTTCAGCCTTTCGAGTGTGAAGAAGTAACAAACACAAACTTTTGACTTATAATATTAGTGTAATTATTATTTACTTTATTGTACACCTCAATTTAACACAGGACAATATAAAAATGAGTGTACAATGGGCGGTGTGATTAGCGACCCGTATCTACTACAGACGGATGCAGGCTACGAGTGGTTAAAACGTCGATAATTCTGTGCAATCTCTGTTAAACATTTATGAATTAAACACATAAACCGTCCGAAATCAATTTTTTGAATGATGGTGCCAGCTATGAAGAGTTAGAAATAAATAAAAATTATCGATACAGACCTGCTTTACGAATGTGTCCCATCCCTAATTGAGTAGCGTCGAAGTTACTAGAATTTATAGTATGTTCCTCCAGATAACGACCAAGTAGATTTAAACGTTGTGCTAATGAAAATAAAGTTGTTTATAGTTTGCATTGAAGTCATGAAATGTGGTATTGTCATTAAAATCAAATATATTTAAAACTAGTACTCTCGCGGGGCTTCGCTCCCGTGGATTCTATCACGGTAAAAACATAATCCAGTCGGGTAAAAAGTAGCCTATAACCTTCCTCAAGCTTCAAGCTACTTCCATACCAAATTTCATCCAAATCCACCCAGTACTTTCGAAGATTAGCGCGTTCAAGCAAACAAACAAACAAACTTTTCCGCTTTATAATATTAGTATAGATTAATAAACTTTAATACTTATTGATGATACGATACGCCTCCACAAGATACATTTTATTTACTGCTTTCGTTTTTGCAGGTCCAAACCGCACAACAAGGCACAATTTCTAATATTTCGTGTATTGTAGAGACAACCAATCGCGACATGAATCTGACAGCGAATAAGCTAATGTCGCGCATCTGTGCTTAATATTGACACGCGTGCGATATCTGAGCGGCACTTCCACTGTATTTTCTATTCCGTGATTTGACCAGTACAGATTGTATAGACTACAATTTTTTGACTGACTGATCTCTGAGTTTGTTTCTGTATAGTGTTTATATTATGGTATACTTCGGATATGGTGAGTTAGAAAACATCGGCCGCATCCAGATTATTTTAAGAAAAAAAAAAACGTAAAAGTGTTGTATAACAACCAATTTGCAAAATAAGTATCATTTCCTCATATAATGACCATAAGCAGTCTAAATTGCTAAAAGGGGTCTGGAATCCATCCTTAGTATGTCTAGCAGATCACAGAGTTTGGGGACACAATGTCTAGGGATTAAAAAACCTTGCGATTTACTATTCTGTTTGTAATTTTTTTTCTACATGCATCTGAGCTCGGCCTTTCTCTACACTAAACCATATCACATCGCTCACTGAATACAAAAAAAAAAACGAAAATAATATTCGCGTCTTTACACCCAAAGCGACTGAAAAATGTTGATAAAAATCGTGATCTAAATTTTGTCTTAGGCCTTCTTACACGGGCACGCCGCAATTGCGGTGGTAAGACCCCTCTTTGAGGAGTGGCTAGATCGGCGTCACGGCGTCCTGACCTACCGCATGACGCAGGTCCTCACCGGACACGGAAGTTTCGGGAGGTACCTGTGTCTGATGGGAAAGGAGGAAACGCCTGGGTCACCACTGCGAGGGTCGCCCTGAGGACACCGTAGAGCACACGGTGTAAGACTGCCCCGCCTGGGCAGAGCACCGACGTGTCCTCACGGCGGCTATAGGCGGAGACCTCTCGCGCCCGGCATTGGTGAGGCCATGCTGCGGGGCGAGAGGGAGTGGGAAGCGGTCGCCTCGTTCTGCGAAGCAGTCATGCTTCCGAAGGAGGAGGCGGGCCGCGTGAGGGAGAGGATGGCGTCCTCCCTCCAGCCCAGCCGCAGTGGTAGACGCCCACGGCGTCGGACGTCGGCCGACGATCTCCGGCCACCGTAGGCGCGGGCATGCGGACAGCGAGTAAAGGGCAACTCGCTGTCCGACCATGGACCATGCCCGGGTCGACGGCGCGTTGTGTTCCACGCGCGCCTCAAAGAGCGTCAGCAACATGACGAGGCCCCCTCTGCAGAGGGCCGAAGCCTGCCGGGGTCGTGGGACTTATCCCATTACCGTGACCCCGGTACGTAAAGGGTTATTGAAGGAACACCATGGATTTTAGTCAGTAAAAGTCTGACAGTGCCTCCCACCCTGCCTGGGGTGGGAGGACTTATTTGATAATTTTACCACGTTAAAAAAAAGAAAAAAAAAGGCCTTACAAAATATGTCTTTTGAATTGTTCCTTTGTGTATTCAGTGTGCGAAATAATAATATGATCATTCGTTGAACTACTTTCATTTTGGACTCCTTTCCTTTCCAGCCAAACCCAGCGTATCCATCCAACTACACAGCCAGCCGGCGAGTGCCAGCAACTTCCGCCTCACGCAGACTAGTGGCCACCGCATCTCCGTACCGCCGCAGCACAAGAAACCACCCCCTATTAGCAACGATGATGACTTCCCGTCGCTCGGGCTCGCGAGGGACGACCATCCCAGCATTGGGGCTGGGACCGTTCAGGCTCCTAAGGTGACTTTGTAGTTTGTTTCTATTGTTTTTACATGGCGGGTTTAGGATTTTGGAATAGATTGACAGACACGAGGGACTAAGGTGTACAAAGCTACAGTGCAGTTTTTATAACCCGAGGTGCCGCATAGATGAACTAGTTTTTAAATTTCATGTGTCCAGTTTTGTGAAGTATAGAATACTATATTACTAATATTCTTTATTATATTCTAGGTCGCTCTAATAAACAGCCAAGAGATGCAAGCGTTAAAGAGCAACCCCGTCCAGTCTCACCATAAGAAGGCTCCTCTAAGCTCGGAAGCGTTCCCCGCGCTATCATCTACATCCGCGCCGGTAGCCCCGCCGCAGTGGATCACGATCTCCAAGTCTAAAGAAAAGCAGAAGCCGAGCAAACCCGAGCCCCCTCCGAGACCCAGGGAATCGACTTTCAATGCTGTATCAGATTTCCCCACTCTGCCCGTCAACTTAACTAAATCAAAGTCCAAAAAGCAAACTCAACTTCAACCTAACCAACCACCGCCCCAAACTACAGAAAACACAAAACTAAGCAAAAAGGAAAAGAAAAAACAAAACAGTAAAAAAGAAAACTTGCTGGACACGTACAATGTGAATGGGACCAATGACAAGAGGATACTGAAGGAGTCGTACGCTTCTGTCAACGCTAATAATAATAACCAAACTGCGGAAGATAAAAAAGTTAAGACTGTTGATACAACGGTCAACGCTGAAAAGAATAGGAATGGCGGTAATGGAGATTTCAGTCTTGCTGCTAAAGACTATCCACCGCTTAACTCGCGGAGTGACAATAGTTTGCCGAGCAAGAAGATGGCGAACGGTAGCGTGCCGCCTGGGTTCAAGCCCCGGCCGGCATGTGACGGCATGACGTTCACAAACTCGGCCGGACAAACGTTCCCCGCGCCGTTACACACCTATATGCCGCCGCCGAACTTTGAGAATAGAAACCGTGCTCTAGTGAAGCAGTTTGCGGTCGCTTTAGGCGGTGCCGCCGCTGTCGAGGAATTCAAGGTCGCGTCGCGAGCATTCCGTGACAGTTCTATCAGTGCGGAACAGTTCCATCAGCACTGCCGGTCTGCGTTAGGGTCACAGTTCGATGCGGTGTTTCCGGAGCTGGTGGCCTTACTGCCGGATATCGCGAAGCAGCAAGAGCTGATGGTGGGACGGAGTGAAGAACTACACATGTGTGCCACGTGCGGCCAACTTCTGGCGCTGGCGGACCGCGGGCCGCACAACGCGCAGCACTGGCCGCCGCTGGCGCCGCGCTAGGGGACTCCCCGCCTCCCACCCGCCTGTGTTCATACATCTCAATACGCCACTGACTGTGCTGACGAACGGCTTCAGGCAAACTGACGACAGTGACTGTGAATACTATAGTTAATGCCATACGGAATACGAACCTTTTTGTATACATCAACCAGTGCCTACACTATCGTTTGCGAATAGATTTTTGGGTAATGTTTTTTTACATCACTCTTAGCTACAGATATAGACATTTGGATTTTATTGTACCTATATTTTGTAAATACATAGATATTTCATAGAAATTGTTCCATGTTTTGTAGATTTAAACACGTCGACGCTTCGGTGTTCACTGTATGACCACGTATCTCGCTAGCCTGAATATTCCTTCGACTGTGCATTGAATGTGATCATATTAAATACACAGGAGCGCAATTATTACACTCAATTAATGTGATCTTGTAAAATGTAAATGTTATAATGTAAAATATATTGTTTCAAAGTTTTATTATATTTTTGTACTCTAAAACAGAACGATTTCTTTAGTTTTGTGTAAAATATTTTTGTTGAATATTCTTAGTAGTTTTATTGCGACCCTTTGTGCTAAATAATTAAATTATAATTGATAATGTAACAGTCCATCTTAAATACATTTGTGTATGTAATACATTTATGTACATTGTATAGATACAATGCATAAAAATATAATAATATTTGTACATACTCTTATACATAATTATATGTTCGAGTGTAACAGTTTGTTTGAAACAATCTTAGTTATTTTCCTAACAAAACTTTTCACAACATTCTTGCCTTAATCAAATTATCAGTAATACTACCACTATAATACCCATACTAATTCATAGAAGATAAATAAGCCTTAGATATAAGTTGGTATTCACATAAAGCGACCAACAATTGATAATAAATGACAAGTATCTCGACAGTTTCAAGTCGACTTGTCACAACCCCAGATTATTTCGAAAATAAGATTATGGTGAAGATCGATAAGCAAGCACTATAAATATATTTCTCACGCGGGTGGTCTTTTAATCAAAATAACAACATGAAGTTGGCCGTGTTACTTGTGTGGTAAGTTTTCTTTATGATTTTTTGTTCCGACCCGAGAAATAGAAGAGAAAGCAATCTCAAAACATTTCATTCTTATTTTTGTTCTGGCAGACTTCAATAGACATGTAGCCTTATTAGAGTAAATGATTTTATCTAAATAATATTATCATATAAGTGTCTGTGGTGTAAAACAAACTTTTTTTTCAAGTGCAGTTATTTACGCGGTACTAAAATATGAAATTAAAAAGTCTTCCGCCCAGCAAAGGCTGAGTTGGTGTCCCTTTCGGTGTAGACATGCTCAACTGTTTCTATTTGCCAACTGATCGCGTTCGCTTTATTTCGCACCGCACCCCACGTGCGTTTGGTCACGTAGGCCACTTCAATAGGTTTCGACTAGGAGTGTATCGATATTTCATAAAATATCGATATATCTACACGATATATCGCTTCAATTCGATATTATCGAATCATCTAGTATCGATATATTTATTCCGATATATCAAAGATATCGTAAGATATTAAAAGCTCATTCATGTCCTTATTTTCTTGTTACTATTTTTATTTATGGGTGGCTTTTTGAGTAAAACTAAAACGTAAACCCACGAATTATTGAAAAACTAGTTATTTCAGTAACGAAACGCAAGGACACAAAATCATTGACCTGGATTTAATCTATGCATATGCACGAAATACTATGAAACCCCATTAGAAATGTCTGTAGATTACAGAGTATGTACAGTTCCCTATATTATACGATGTGTAGCATTTAAATATTTAACAATGGTGGCGAGCTCTGTTCCGCCTAAGACTTCAAAAGCCGCACAGGTTCTAACTCAGCAAGAGAAGCAGACTGCAAGCCAAAAGATTAAATAAAATTTTGTTTATGCAAGGTCTAGAGAAAAAGTACCGGAATTTATTAATAAATATATTTGATTTGTTTCCTCTGTAACTGTTTTTAATCATATTAACTTAATTGAATATTTAATATTATAGACTAGTTAAAACCAATCAAATTACTAACGACATATTGAAAATATCGATATATTTCTTCGATATATCGCAGAACATCGATATAACGTTACGATATATTATATCGAATAAAATATCTATATTTATTTTATATGAACATCTCTAGTTTTGACTGTTTCTTGTTTTCGCGCCGCGCCGCTTCGCGTTCGCGTCTCGATCGCTCACGCAGGACGTCGCGTTAGCCTTTTCCCAACTAGGAAGTTTTCTATTTTTATTGACAAATCGGGTGATAATATTATTTGGAACGTCTTTTTATGCAAAATTTCAGAAGATTTTCTATTTGGGGGGGGTCATGTCCTGTGACATCCCCCCCCCCCCTTCGGACCGCGCCTGCTGCCTATCTGACCTCCACAACCCAGTAACTGGGTTCATATTCCAGACGTAAAGGCGATACTGTATAAAGCAATGACTCAAAAAATGCAAATTGTCAATGATACTTATAATAATAGCTTATGGTAATTGCAGCTTATAAATTGTTTTTGTTTTTAAATAGTTCTGCAGTAACACAGACATGGGGAGTCACGGTGAAGCAGAGCAGAAAGTTTCCGGATGACTTTGTCTTCGGAACAAGCACAGCATCTTATCAAATAGAAGGGGCATGGAATGAAGATGGTACTAATCCATATTAACTTAAATTACAACTCTATTCCCGGGACACATGATTCATTATTTGTTGATCTATTTTAGGTAAAAGTGAAAACATCTGGGATTATTTGGTTCACACCAATCCAGCAGCTATCAAGGACCAAAGCACTGGTGACGTAGCTTGCGATTCCTATCACAAGTATGAGCGAGACGTTGAGATGATGAGGGAGCTCGGCATTGACTCCTATCGCTTCTCCTTAGCCTGGTCCAGGATACTGCCCAATGGTCTCGCCGACCTCGTTAACGAAGAAGGAGTAGCGTATTACAACAAGATTATTGACAAGATACTGAAATACAACATTGAACCCATGGTAACGTTATACCACTGGGACTTGCCGCAAAAGCTTCAAGACATGGGTGGCTTTCTGAACCCTCTTATAGTAGATTGGTTTGGAGACTTTGCCAGAGTAGTCTATGAGCGTTTTGGTGATAGAGTTAAAAGCTTCATTACCTTTAACGAAGCAGCTCAAATCTGCTACGAAGGTTATGCTTCATATTCAAAAGCTCCGAGGCTAAACATCACGGGTGTCGCTGAGTATATCTGCGCTAAGAATCTTGTTTTGGCGCATGCTAGAGCGTACCACATTTATAATAATGAATTCAAGCCTACACAAGGGGGAGAGTGTGGGTTCACGATTGCTGTGTCTTCGTCAGTACCCCTGACTGATTCGGAAGAAGATGCGCAAGCGGTAGAAATATTTATTCAAGGGCAGGTAAATAAGTGCATCTAAAAATCTTTATAAGCGTTCCTATGACGCGGCGAAAGAAAAAAAAATTGCAAAGTGCGAGTCGGAATCGCCCATGAAGGGTTCCGTACGCTAAATAACTTTGTTTTTCAGTGTTTGTATGAATTTTAAAGTTATATTTAAGGTTTTTGAAAAGGAACTATATATATCTCAAAAACTTCCTACTTTACTTTATATGCTACTACTACTGTATATCTAAATTACTGTATATATTTTTTTTTTCACTGTATTGATTTAAGTTAAAATACGCTCCCTAAAACCCATTTTTTATCTATGCTATTGTTTCTTTACTAATAGGTATATTAAAATTAGAATATCATTTTAAAACTACTGGAATATCTCATATACATATGAAGAGAATAAGCTAGATACATAGGTAAAAGTATCCATACCGTATTAGTCAATTATTTCCATGTTTTCAGTGGGCTATATACACGGATCCTATCTACTCAAAAGACGGAGGATTTCCGAAAGAACTTTTAGAGCTCGTAGCTAAAAAGAGTGCAGCTCAAGGCTACCCTAGGTCTAGGCTGACAGACTTTACAGAAGAAGAGAAAGAGTACATCCGAGGCACGGGAGATTTCTTCGGCGTGAACCATTATACGGGTTCCTATATATCTGCGCCGTCGGCTTCACAGTCATCTGTTACATCGTCCTGGAGTGACATAGAGGTCCATAGCATGAAACCAGGTGGCTGGCCACAAGCAGCTTCCAGCTGGCTTTCGGTAAGTTGTTGAAAGTTATAAGACTGTTATTTTCTGATGGGGTTGCGGGAATGTTCTAACGAGATACCGCAATTCCGGAATGTAAGGGCAAGTGAAGGAACGGGGTGGGTTTTCAGTAAGTGGAAGTCTGAAACTGGCAAACACCCCACCGAAAAATGTTTTTATATAAATCTAATAATATACATGCATAAAGATAGTAACGTTATCATAATGTCATGTTTATAAGAGGTACGCTCGAGAAAAAAATACCTCGTGTTATTTTCAATAGTACACCTTACAATAAAATACATATAAATACTACACCTTACAATATATTATAAATAATAAAACTAATGTACAATGGGCGATCTTTTCGCACAGGGCAAACTCTTACACAGACAACCTTTGGATGGACAGAAGTTAAAAGGAGATAGATTGCTTTGCTACGCTATGTTAA
Source organism: Tholera decimalis (assembly GCA_943138885.2). Lineage (NCBI taxonomy): Eukaryota > Metazoa > Arthropoda > Insecta > Lepidoptera > Noctuidae > Tholera > Tholera decimalis. The sequence goes on from OW964555.2 coordinate 30,802,506, forward strand.
TGTAATGAAAGCTGCTATTTATATTTATAAATATTATTCAGTTTCTTTATTGTCCCTAGCAAATGCCAAACAGCATTTACATCGTACTCAAAAGCATACAAAAAAGATACGGAGATGTGCCAATCTTTATCACAGAGAATGGTTGGTCCACTCACGAGGGCATAGAGGATGAAGGCCGAGTAGCTTACTACAGGGCTGCCCTAGAAAGTGTCTTAGATGCCATAGATGAAGGGATTAACCTTAAAGGCTACTACGCATGGAGTTTGATGGACAACTTTGAATGGATGGCTGGATATACGTAAGTACAACTATTTTTCTGTAGGCTTCAAACAAACATTTGAAAAAGAACGAAATAAAGGGAAATAGCAGACCATAGATAAAATGCCTATGTGATTTGGCCTACGATTTTGAAAAACGATCAGAGATTTCGAATCTTATAAGTGAAAGTTAGAAAACTTCGACTTTATCTTTACAGGGAACGTTTTGGCTTATACGAAGTTAACTTCGACGATCCTGAGCGCACACGAACCCCAAGGAAATCAGCTTTCATCTACAAACAAATTATTAAGACGAGGATGATCGACCATGAATACGAACCAGAGAGCTACGTCATGACTATAGATGAGGGACACTGAGACTTATTTGGAAAGAAAAAACTGACTAATTTATAGATGTATATAATTTGAACCTTTGAAAACAAATTGTGGTATATAATAAACCCATGAAAATTTGTATATATAAATACCTAATTTACTTGTCACTTTTACCCCATCCCAAGAAACCCTTGACCAATCCGGTAAGACCTGCACCTTGCTTCTTATTGTCGGCTGCCCCGGTCTTATCGTCTAAGTTCGGAAATTCCACGAAGTTGCAAGCTAAGTCAAAGAACAACGGCTTGCAAGGAATAGCTTCCATAGACGGAGGCATCTTGTAGATGTTAGGATTCTTAGTTAGGACCTGGGTATCCTCGCGATATTCGTCCAAACGGTCCACCAGAGGCTTCTTGTCTTTATACTTGCCGGATGTATACTTCATATCTTCGTCTTGCTCTTCATCGTCTTCAAGAACAGAGTCGGCATGTACTTCGAATTTGCAACTCTCGATGTCTTTTTTCAACGATTGCAATTTACCGACCAGTTGCTTGTCGTCGAGCCTCTTGCCCAGCGACTCAGCGGAATAGTTGCTGCAGCGTTCCAGCATAGCGAGCGCCTCCCTGAAGCGACGCAGCCCAGTCAGGACTTGAGCGATATAGTAACAACGGAACGCGCGGTATGCTTTCGTCAGTGTCTCAATTTCCTGCTGGTAAGCCGCGTCGGTCTCAAACCCGGGCAGTTGCTGCAGCTCAGTAAAGTTCTGAAGGATGATCTCGTAGAGCCTCGTGAGGTCTTGAGGACGGACCTTTTTGCCGTCGATCTGTATGTTGTTCTTGCGCGCCTCCTCCGCCTGTTGCACGAGCAAGTTGTTCCTATCGACCGTGCGCATCAGACGCACATACATCAAGTACGAAAGCAAGTAGTTGATACCAGACAACTGGGTTTCAGAAGCTGTTTTCAGCTTTGGATCGGTTTTGATCTCATCCTTGATCGCTGAAATAGCGTCCTTGCAGTCCATAAGAATGTTTTCAAGGATATCGATCTTGGCCTGTACGGTCTCTGCCTTGGCGACGGACTTCTCTAGATCTTGCAGCGCGATAAGGAACAGGCGCACTTTCTCAGGCCTTACAGATACCTTGCGGCCGCGCCATTCCACTTCGTGCATCACGCCAGAGCGCGACTCCCTGAAATAATACACAAACGTGTAAGACACAACAATATTTCTAAAGTCTATATTTTAGCGAGGAAACAATATTATCAGCCCCCAAGCCTGTAATGTTCCCAAGTTTGGCATGTATTCAACCATCTAACCATGATTAAAGTTTCATCTACAAAGGTGCCTTAGATCGAAGCTGGAAGACCAGCTTCCGTAGTTTGAAACTTAATAAAGGTGGTGGTTGGCTGATATATTAATTAGAAAAAAATGCTATTTATAAAATGTTAGTCATATAAAAACTTAAATACACATATCAAAAGTGTCTAGGGATCAAGCATTTTTATGCGGATTTCTTGAGATTGAGATGTAGCTTTGTAATAAATTTATGATTTTATAAATTTATATGGATCCTTTTTGGTGCATTTCATAATTTGAAACAAGAACTGTTAATCAAATTCGAGTAAAAGTTGAAAATCAGCTGTCAATATTTTCCCTATAAAAACATACAACGCATTGAAGACATTATTAGTGCTACTGTTTCCCTACTACTGATTAAAACCAACGTTATTATGGAGCGGCGACGTCATTTAAGCAGGGAAGAAATGCTCAGAGCCGTGGGAATGATAGAAGCTGGTTCCCGGCAACGTACTGTGGCTTTAGCTCTGAATACAAGTCAGAGTGTTATCAGTCGACTTTGGACACGTTACCGAAGCACTGGTACCGTGGCTGAGCGCCATGGAGGACGGTATCGCTGCACCACACGGAGACAAGACCGATACATTCAAATCTTAACTCGAAGAGCTCCAACAATAACCGCCATCATGTTAGCCGTGAGGCTTCATCACTCTTCAGGGAACTTAATTAGCGACCAAACAGTCAGAAACCGCTTGCATGAAGTGAACCTTCATTCCCGAAGACCGCTACGGGTACCACCTATAGCAATGCACAATCGTAGGATTCGATATCAATGGGCTCTTGAACACAGAAATTGGGCAGAAGAACAATGGCGTTTCGTGTGCTTTTCTGATGAGTCTCGTTTTGGTATGAGACCGGATACAAGACGTATACGACACTGGAGAACCCCTGGACGCCAACAGCGATTAAAATCCTGCCAGGAAGTCCATCCTTATAGTGGTGGAACCATCATGGTATGGGCGGGTATTTGGATCGGCGGAAGAACTGAGTTGATTTGGATCAGAGGCAACCTCAACGCTCAAATTTATGCTGAGACGATTGTATCTGACGTCATCGTTCCTCTACAAGTGCAAATCGGTCCCTTATTTCAGTTAATGCATGATAATGCACGACCGCACACCGCAAGAGTTGTAAGACAGACTCTCGCCGCAGCTAACATCAATGTCCTGCTCTGGCCTGCTCAGTCGCCAGACTTGAACCCGATTGAGCATGCATGGGATATGCTACAGAGAAGAGCTCTGCCGAATATGGAGGGTATCCAGTCGCAAGAAGACCTTTTTTTGTTGTTGCAACGAACATGGGCGGCCATTCCACAGCGTGATTTGGATGAACTCATTTTGTGTATGCCAAACCGATGTTCTTGTGTTGTTAGTGTTCGCGGTAGAAACACGGATTATTAATTGTTTAAGTTACCCAATAAAATTTTAAAGAAAACTGTTATTTCAGTCTTTTTTTCGAACTTTAATGTTAGTGGTTCAAATGTCAAAAATCCCTTTATTAGGAAAATGGCAAATTTCTTTATTAATGCAAAGGTGACTTGGTTTATCGTTACTGTGACAAACGAAAACACTTTATTTGATGAATCCTTAAAGAAAATTTTAATTAATATCAATCAGGAGAAAAGTTATTGCAAAAATATATGTTGATCCCTAGACACTTTTGATGTGTGTAACAACAACAAAAAATACAGTATCATTAGAACTTAAAAAATACGTGAAAAAAATCTTTTTAGAAAAAATAAAACCGACTTCCCAAAAAAAACACTGTAAAATGAAACATAACTAGTTATTTCGTTAGTTGGTGTCTTTAGTTTTTTACCTTATATTTTCGTTTTTGACACCGCCTTCCGAAATTAAAGTTATTTTTCACTTTACATAGTTTTTTTAGGAAGTCGGTTATATTTTTGCTAAAAAGATTTTTTTCACGCTTTTTAGTGGGTCGGTTTGCAATTTATCTAGTTACAAAAGCCAAAATGTCAACACCTTATCACCTTTTACAAAATATTGCGTTTCCCGATGCATAGCCGTCAATTTTTGAGGAGTTCTCCTGGTACTTCACCATCAGCTCTACTTCACCATATGCATTGTGACGAGCATAAAGTGCTTAACATCCATATTCAAGTAATCGAATCGCAATCCACGAAATACTTATTATTGAGTAGTTTCGGTGGCCATCTGTGGTCTTCATCATCAGTTCCACTTCCCCAAATGGTGCTTTTCGAGAGCAACTGCAGAAGGGACTATAAGAAATACTATAATATTTGAAGAGTTCCCTCGATTTCTCCATGATTCCATCATGAGATGACAATGGGACCAACTAGAAAGTATACCCTTTCAAATAAAAAAAAGAATTTTCCAAATCGGTCCAGCCGTCTTCGAGTTATGAGGTAACATACATTTAAAAAAAAGTTCAGACCGAACTGAGAACCTCCTCCTTTTTTTGAAGTCGGTTAAAAAGGGGATATTTTATTGTTTCCGATATTAAATGGTAAATATCCCGTTATAGGTTCAAATGTTACTGTGAGTGTGAGTCCATGTTAGCTTAAAAACTTATATAGCAAGTATTTTCAATACGTTTTAAAATTGAAACTAACTTAGCTTGCGCCATGAGCGTGTCCAAGTTGTCGATGAGTCCCTGGCCCCGCATGGCTACGAGGTCGCCAGCCGCCGACTCATCGCCGATGTTATATGCGCAGTAACGGAGACTAGGCTTCAATTCTTCAGCCTGTATACAGATAAAGTTATAAGTTACAGATAGATATGTTCTTTATTGTACACCATAACATTAACAAATAAGGACTTAACAACTAAAAAAGGTGGTCTTAGCTATAAGCGATGTTTTACAGACAACCTTTGGATAGATTTGACACAGAAGGAGAAAATAAATACGCGGGTAGTCCACGGTGTACTATCTACCTATACAATATAAAAATAATGATCTATATTCACAATCTAATTCCATCAAGCCCCTTCAATCATCGGACTACAAGACAAACGGAGTTGAGCCATCGTTACATGGCGGACATCGACCTATACGCACAAAACGTTTTGGGAGTAGCTTCATTGTGCGTACAGCTAAGGAGTGGAATTCCCTGCTGGAGTATGTGTTTTCTAATATCTATAACCTGGGAGTCAAGTCAAGAGTGATTAAGTTACTTCTAGGCAAGCGTGCGTCATCTTCGACCACATCATCGCTTCATCTTTCTTCATCGCATCGCTATCAACAATAAAAAAGTAATAATGCACAAATCATTTGCACATCTTTGAAAGTAGTTACGGGTAGAATCCAGAAAATAGAATACCAGTCTTGCCAAGTTGTATCCAGCTATTGAGTAGTGGAGGTCAAATAGGCAATCGCGCCATGTGAAATACTGTTCTTAACCCTTTCCCTGCCGTCACCGTAATATTCAGTGTTTTGATGCTGATGCCCGTGGCGCTAATCCCGTAATATTAAGTTCTATTTTTTCGATGTCCAATTCTTAACTACATTAATAAAACTGAAGAAATTTGATATTATTTATAATACTTCAGGATGTGTACTTTACAACAATAAAACTTTTAAAACTCAGGCTCATCATTTTGATACATAACAATGAAATCTAAATGCAGTAATCAAATGAGGTGCTTTTACAACCCTGACACACTGCGCCGAACCCGTAATTTTAAGTGGGCTAGTGATGCGCTAGTAGAATCTAAATAATAAAAAAGCAATGGTTATAAATTATTAATTATCTTGTTAAACCATGTCTAGACTATAAATTCAAACTTTAATGGTTTTTTTTTTAAATTGTCATTTGAATAATGGACAACAATTGAAGAGAATCTGTAGAAAATTACGAAATCAAAAAAATATATTCTTGGTGTCGATATTATTTTGGGACGTCACTAATGAAGTTCCAGCCTGACGGACACTGGCCGCCATCACCGTGATTTTCCGTGCGGCGCAAGCGACACGGACGCCATATTTGTTGGTAAACATCAGTAGCCGCAGCGCCGTCCCCGTGTTAACAAGTATGCTTCGGATGCCTAGTGTTGAGAAACATTATGATGGAAGACGACGAATTATTGAATATTTTAGGAGACATTGACTGTATATGAAAATTATTAATCTAATATACCACGCCCGTGGAGATTCAACAGAAGAAGTTCAAGAAGAAATCAGACCGTGTTCATCTCCGGAATATTAAATTAATAAATTATGGTTGATTAGATTATGAGATGAGTGAAAAATTGATTTCAAGTACTATTAAAGATTGCTTGTCAACAACATGAGTGTTTTATTTTGCATCAATCTATATACCTACGGCTCTACCTTAAGGTTTTAAACACGATGTCGCAAGCAAGAGCTAGTACTAGTGGTTAGTGACCCTGACTGCTATGCCGGAGGTCGTGGGTTCGATTCCCACCCAGGACAAATGTTTGTGTGATGAGCACGATCATTATTTTGTTCTGTGTCTGGGTGTAATTTATCTATAATATGTATGTATTTAGAAATATATAAGTATGTTTATCAGTTGTCTAGTACCCATAACACAAGCTCTGCTTAGCTTGGGACTAGATGGCGTTGTGTGATAGTTGTGCAATATAAAAAGAAAAGAATATCGATAACAATTTATTCAGATTTCCCAACACTGTTCGAAATTATACCTAAACACGTCTGGCCCTGGGGGCACGATAACTGTAGCAAAATCTGGCAGGGAAAGGGTTAAACTACACCTGGTTAGACTGAAAGCTGACTCTAACATATTGGGAAAAGGCTAAGCCAGATGATACGCATAAGATTTCGTTGGCTATGTAGATATATACTAGAGCTCATATCAATATTATTTTCCAGTAGGTTCGTATTAAAAAAAACTTCTGAACTCATTCTTCCAGATAGATTGGGAAAATGATAGAGATTAACAACCGAGTCTATTCGTTTACCAAAGTATGTTATTTGCTTACGAGTATATTACACTCTTAGAAATAATAGTGGACTTATTTATGTCGCGATTGGTTGTCTCTAAAATACACGAAATATTAGAAATTATGCCTTGTTGTGCGGTTTGGACCTGCAAAAACGAAAGCAGTAAATAAAATGTATCTTGTGGAGGCGTATCGTATCATCGATAAGTATTAAAGTTTGTTAATTTTAAATATATTTGATTTTAATGTCAATACCACATTTCATGACTTCAATGCAAACTATAAACAACCTTATTTTCATTAACACAACGTTTAAATCTACTTGGTCGTTATCCGGAGGAACATACTAAAAATTCTAGTAACTTCGACGCTACTCAATTAGGGATGCGACATATTCGTAAAGTAGGTCTGTATCGATAATTTTTATTTATTCATTTCATAGCTGGCACCATCATTCAGAAAATTTATTTCGGACGGTTTATGTGTATAATTTATGAATGTTTAATCACACGTAACCTGCATCCGTCTGTAGTAGATACGGGTCGCTAATCACACCGCCTATTGTACACTAATTTTTATAAATAATTGTCCTGTGTTAAATTGAGGTGTACAATAAAGTATATAATAATAATTACACTAATATTATAAGTCAAAAGTTTGTGTTTGTTACTTCTTCACGCTCGAAAAGCTGAACGGATTTCAATGAAACTTGGTACCATGTCCTGGAATAGAACATATGATTTTTTCCTGAGACTATGTTCCCTTGGGATAATTTTCTACTTTCACGCGGGTGAAGCCGCTGGTAGCAGCTAGTAGTTAATAAATATAACATCACATAATGTAAAACCGTAACATATCAATTTCTGGATATTGACCTCATAAAAGTAAAAAAGTAATTTAAATATTTCAGTTTTCTCCAAGATCCTTTTATTAAGGAAAATGGATGTTTATTGGGTCGTCAATATTCCAAAACATAATCTCTAGGCCGCACTACGGCTAAACCGCTGTGGTTTTTAATCGCGTGAATTTGTGAGTCTAGAAAACTAATAGATGCGCCCGCACTTGCGGTTTTTTCCCGCGACTGATTTTAAAACCGTGGAATGTTACAAAATGCTCGCGGGTAAAAACAGCGGCAAACTTTGTAATCTATAGAACTTAGTTGGCACGCACGCACTGCGTTTAACCGCGGGCGGTTTTTAGGTCAGTATTCGGTGGACCGCCGTGAAGAGCAGAGTGGTTGCGTTGGCGCGATTGCAACTATGTCATCAACCGAGTCGGAGTATGTTTCAAACGAACCAGAGTATGAAAGTTTATCTCAGAAAATCATTGTGGAAGTACAAAAAAGACCAGCTTTATACGACACTACTTTGCGTCAATATAGCGATAGAAATACAAAAAATAAACTTTGGGAGGAAGTGTTTCAACACGTAGTAAATAATTGGATGACACTGTCGGAGGCTGAGAAAAAACAGAAGAGTAAGTTTATTTTATAAGTATTTATTTATTATTAAGTCTCAAACTGCTGTGTCGAACCCTTAGATCTAAAGCAACTTATTAGGTACGAAATTATAGTATTTTGAATTAACAAAGTAAGTCGTGTTTTTTGTTTTTTTTGGTTTTTAGGTCGTGGGATATTTTTAAATACTTTCATATTGCCAACTCAATGCGCCCACAGGAGATGTAAAATAATCAGCATATAAATTTCTTATATCCATAGCGTTATTGCTAGAACGCGCACGAATTGGAGGAATGCGCTGCAGCACTGAAACTTGAGAAGATTCACTAAGCTGTTTGCCATCATGTTGTCTTACAAAGTTGTGCAATATGCAACAAGCTTTAATTATGTGGTCGCAAAAATTTAATTTTACGTCTAACGGTCTATGCAAAATACGCCATTTATTTGCCATAATTCCAAATGCACATTCGACAGTTCTTCTGGCATAGGATAATCTATAGTTATAAACTCTTTCTTTTATAGATAATTTTTTATTTGGATATGGCCTCATTAAGTGTTCTGAAAGTGGGAAAGCTTCATCGCCTACGAAAACAAACGGAAGTGGGCCAACTTCCTCATAATCAGGCAATGTTGCAGATTGCGGTAAATGCATTTGATTGTTCAAAAATCTTTTGCCAAAATTCGAGTTTTTAAATACGCTTGAGTCACTATTCGATCCATATGCTCCAACATCTATAGCAGTAAAGCAATAGTCCGCATCAGCAATAGCTAATAATACTAAAGAATAAAATTTTTTGTAATTGAAGGCTTCTGAACCAGTATTTTCTGGCCTTTCTATTCGTATATGTTTTCCATCTATGGAACCGAGGCAATTAGGAAAATATGTTCTTTCAAAAAAAAGTTTTGCTATATTTATCCAATCTTCTTCCGTTTTTTCAGGCATATATGTAGGTTGCAAACAGATCCACAAACACTTGCATGTGTGTTCAATTATTTCACTTAGAGTTGTTGTACCAATCAAATATTCAAAATACAGCGACTTCATACTGTTTCCACTAGCAAGATACCTGAAAAAAAAGAAAATTATTAATATTTTATTTTTATTTTTGTTACAGGCAGTACAATACAAAAGAAATGGAAGAATATGCGCGACTGTTTTGCTAAAGAATTAGCTATGCAACGTGGGAAATCTGGTCAAAGTGCCATAAAAAAGAAAAAATATGTTCATTTCGATTCTCTGTTATTTTTATTACCATCTTTAGAAAAAAGGGAAACTAGCGGCAATATTCAATCACAAGATAATCCTAACGTAATTGAAAATCTTCCACCTACGAATCGGACCACATCCTCTAAGAAGGCTTCTAAAAGCCAAAATAACAATAATGATTATGAACAAAAATTATTGGATTTTTTGAATATACATCAAAATACATGTGAATATGACGAGGATATAAACTTTTCACAAATGATTGTACCAATGTTACGCAAACTTAATGATGATCAAAAACATTTTGCTAAAATAGAAATTATGAATATTTTGCAGAAAGCCAAATCTTTCTGTCCATTCGAAATACCAATTTATGATTCAGGACCAAGATCACATGTGTCATTTACGCCTACGCCGTCTCCGCAATCATATCATACATATTCACTTTCTCCATCCCCAACCATGCCAATACAATCACCAGTTTCAATACCAGTGCCGGCTACACCTTCAATAACACAGGGATCAAGATCACATAGATCAAGATTACATGGGTCATTTACGCCAACGCCACCTCCGCAATCATATCATACATATTCACTTTCTCCATCTCCAACCATGCCGATACAATCACCAGATTCAAGACCAGTGCCGGCTACACCTTCAATAACACAGGGATCAAGATCACATGGGTCATTTACGCCAACGCCACCTCCGCAATCATATCCGATACAGTCACCAGTTTCAAGACCAGTGCCGGCTGCACCTTCAATAACACAGGGATCGAGATCACATGGGTCATTTACGCCAACACCACCTCCGCAATCATATTCGATACAGTCACCAGTTTCAACACCGGTGCTCGCTACTTCTTCAGCAAGAAAGAAGCCAAAGATCGTTAAACAAGAGATAATATCGACTGGGCAACAGACATGTGCACAGTTCGTTAAAGGACCTACAACACAAACTATCTATTTGCCGCTTACTTCTGCTCCATCAACATCACAAGCACCAGTGAATTCCTTTCAAGAACTTCAGCAGCCACAATATGTACAAATTAATGAACAAGAACTTACAGTTGCCAATTATCTGTCGCAGTTTCAAGAAAAATAATTTTGTTATGTTTTCCGAATAATAAAAATTACTATAAAGTACATGTCTATTTTTCTTACTTACCTCAAAGTAACAGACAGGCGCTCCTCTGGTGAAATACATTTGCGAAATTTTGTATCCTTGAAGGTGATGTGTGGACGCACAATTCGTAAAATCTTATCGAAGCTGGCGACTGACATCCTATAGTAATTGAAAAATTTCTCAGGATGTTCTCTTAAACTTTGATATTTCTTATAAAAGAAACCATTCTCAAATCTACGGCTAGTGAGTGGATGGATCCAATATTTGCGAAATTTACACTGACGTCTTCTCTTTCGATTTCTTAGTATCAGAGCAACAACACATACTGCTGTCTTGAAATCCATCTTCAAACTGTGAAAATCGCGGGCCGTTTGGCGGTTTTTAATCGTAGTGTGTGCGTCTCAAGCGGTTTCGCGGTCGTAGCGATTAATCGCTAGCTGGAAAAAACCGTAGTGCGGCCTCAGCCTAAGTCGGTAATATGATTAGACGTAAGAAATTAATGAAAGCCATCACGGCAAAATATATTAATATACGCTTTCATCACCTATTAAAATTAAACATAAAACTATCAAAATGGCAATTATTAAACAAATATGTATAATTTCAAGGTCAATAAATATTTTTAATACTATCTATTAACATTTCATTGAACACTAGCTTGTGCCAGCGGCTTCGCCCGCATGAAATTAATATTTTGTTATATGATTTATAGCCTATCTATAGCATTCAAGAATAATGCAGCTACATATTAGGGAAAGAATTTTCAGAATCGGTTCAGTAGTTTCAGAGATTACACCTACATACAAACTTACAAATTTTACCTCTTTAATATTAAAATAGATTAAAGTTTTTTGAAGATGATCAACCTTTTTCCATTACGTATGATGTCGATAAATTATTACATTGCTCACACGAATAAAATACGTAACATCGATATTAAAATATCGATATTTGTCTACATCTCTATCTGAGTAGCAAAAGACATTACATGTGCATGCAAATATGACATCTATTTCAAAGTACTTAGCGTTCCGAATAGAATAAATTGGTTACAGTGCCATCTAGCGTTGAGTAGCTGAACTCCATGTAAATTGTTCGATTTATGTTTTTTAAACGATAAACGCCTTTATTGATTATGTCATGTCAAATAATAACAACTTTCGGTCGTTGTAATAAGACTCAATATTTTTGACAGCATTAAGAAGATGATTTGTTAAAGTTGCGTTTCAACTTTGTAGCCAATTATATCACTGTTTTTTATGTGTGTAATTGACATTTTGGTTTTGCAAATGTGTGAGTTTGGCGACACTGGTTCTCGTTTTGAGAGAGTGTAGGGGCACTTCTACTTAATTTTTTTTTCTGTGGGTTTTCCATTACCGGGATTGCAGCAATGTTCTAACGAGATGCCGCGGCCCCGGAACAAGGACAGCTGAAGGGTAGTCAGTAGAATTCTGACACTCCCTCCACTCCACGCAGAGCGGGAGAAGACATTCGACGATTTTCCCACCCCAAAAAAAGGGTTTTCGATTAGAAATTCAGTAGGAACGCGGAGTTAGGAAGTTGGTGATACGATAGCCCCATGTCTCCGAAAGCCAGTGGCGGTACCTTCATATAAGCCCAAAAGCCCGGCATGCCTTACTAAAAAATGCTCGATAGAGAATCAATGTCAAACCCGAACTATTTAAAAGTTCGCGCGCTTAATTCTTATCAAAATAACACAATGTATCTACTGAGTACTGCTACACTACTACGCATCGCGATTGTTCGCGCGCAGAGTTTCGCATTTGTAGCATCTAATGATCTACATATTGCTATCTCGCTTACACGCACCGGCTTTTACCGGGCTTTCAAATACTATATCTGTCACTTTCGCACTTATAGCGATGTGCCGTATAACGAGTTAGGCCTTGTGCATAGAACAAATCGATCACTATGGCAGATTTAAGCAGGGCATTCGTATGAAGTTGCATGCGTATGCGTGACCTTGACAGCTTGCCAACTCTGCAGTGTTGCCGTTTTAGCCACACGTTGAAAGATCTTGGAGATTTTTAACGTGTTTGGAAACTTTTTTAACATTTATCAACAATAAAAACTAGCGACTTTTAAAATAACGAAATTAAATACAGTCAAAACCGTTTACAACAACATCATTTAGAACAACATACCGGTTATATAGACCAAAATCATAGGTACAAAATACTTTGTACCTTGAAAACATCACCGGTTATTACGACTATCGGTTTTTACAACCAAATATGAGTGGTCCCTTGGATGTTGTTATAACAGATTTTGACTGTATTCAAGCAATATCTTAAAAATAAAAAAAAATTAGCTAGATTTTTCATATACCTGGCGACTTTTTTTGCCTAAATGACAACACTTGAGTAGTTCCCGACATCCTAGAGTGCAACTAACTTCAGTTTCATTTGCTTGAGTGAGAAAAGGTTTTGTTGTTAAAGTTTTTTGTTTGTTTTCTAAGATTTTCTCAGTGATACAATTGTTTTGGTGATTTACCTACAACAATGGAGGTAATTGTACCTTGTGAGGATTTAAAATGCGTTCAAGTTTTGATTGGCGAAGATAAGGTAAAATCTTTAAACTTTGCTCAGAAAAAACAGTTAATTTCTTCATTAAAACCGACGCCTAATCTGTGTATTTCTCAGACTAGTAAATCGCATAAACGAAAATTTAATAGATCAGTCAATCATTTCATTCATGAGAATAACCTCGAAGATGCCTTTCCCGAGCTGTTAAAGTTAGCGTATCTTGTTGTAACTATTCCGGCTACAAGTTCTTCCGCGGAACGTGCTTTTTCGTCTCTTAAACGTATCCATACCTATCTGAGAAATACACAAGGTCAAGAGCGTCTTTCCGAATTATCAATGATAGCTATTGAAAAACAGTTGTTGGTAGAATTAAAACGATCACCAACATTTTACTCTGATGTAATTAAATCATTTCTTAAGAAAGATAGACGATTCCAATTAGAATATAAATAATTTATTTAAATTCCTTATTACATTCTATCTAGCTATTTTTTAACTTTCGTTTTGTAACTTTTTGTTTTGTTTTTTTTTTGTCTGTAACCTGGGTTCTGTTACGAAGGAAGCTACTACTTACCATAACTTTGTTCCCTCAAGCAATGAAGCAAACCAAACGGCTTTTTTCAAAGCCACCGGAGGTATGCAATTGCTGATATGTTTATTATATTCAATCTAGCACTAGCATGCCTTCAGTGTGCTTTGGTTACCTCATTCACCGCACGACAAGCAAGAGTGAAATTGAAGAAAGAAGAGGAAAGAAGAAGATGGATGAATTCACTTTTAATTTATTGTACCTAACCAGTAGTTTATGAGAAAATTGCGATGATACATACGTAGGTACCTACATACTCAGTCGAAAACTGAACTTTCTTTTTTTGAAATCGGTTAAAATTTTATTGGGCTTGCGTTATTTTGAAACCCTAGGCACGCCACTGCCGAAAGCCCGTATAGCCGTTCTTCCTGCGCCTGATCTATCTCCGGTCTAGTGTACGGTCGGCCAAGAAAGTGGTGTACCAGTTTTGATTTAGTTTCCCGGTCATCGAAAATTACAACAAGGTTCGTTATAAAAAGATATTACTGAAAGAGACAACATTATCATGACGTAAACCTATGTATTTAGTATTCATACGTCATATGTCACATATAAGTACATGACATTTTAACCTTTAGTATAAATGAAAAGGACATTAGTTTCTACAAAGCAATTGAAATGTTTCCAAACAAAAGTAATATAAACTATTTAGACAACCGAATTCCATTTGAAAAAGAAAACTGACAATTGACATTTTGTCAAATATATGCAAAAAATCGATATATTTTCCGTGTTATTTTTCAATCAACTGCATATAAAATCATCTCAATGCCTGCCAACTTGACCATTGCCGAAAGAGCACAAATAATTGCCCAATTTAATGAGGGAAGCAGTATCAGTGCGATATCCCGGAATTTGAATATATCGAGGCGTTCTGTCCGCTTTTAGATTCGTCGTGAAGGAGAGGAGGGAAGTTTGTTGGATCACAGAAGAAGTGGTCGCCGGCCTGCACTCTCCAATAACGATAGAGAATTCATGAGACGGGAATATGAAATCAATGGTTTTAAGCCCACAAAACATTTTGCGGAGATGTTCGATGTGAGTGCCCAAACAATAAGGAATCATCTACATTACATGGGGTTGCACCACAGGCATTACGCCAAGAAAATATATTTGACGGATGCTCACAGACTTGCTCGTCTGAACTTCGCCAGAGAGCACTTAGAGTTTGATTGGTCTAATACAGTGTTTTGTGATGAAAAAACGTTTAAATCCAGTCAGCATGGACGTCTTCACCTTTGGCGATATAATTCAACACGGTATAAAGATGATCATGTAATCCCAAATAGAGAATCAGGTCGAATTTCCGTAAATATTTGGGGCTGGATGAGTACGGATGGTGTAGGAGAATTGTGTTCTCTACCTCCTCGAGCGACGGCTGTAAATTATATCGACGTGCTTCAGAATGCAATGCTACCGACAGTCCGTAATGTTTACCCGGAGAACGAAGTGCCACAATTTGATTTTGTTCAAGATAATTGTTCAATTCATAATGCGAGGATCGTAAGAGCCTGGTTTCGTTCACACACTGACGTAAGGATAATTCAGTGGCCCTCAAGATCGCCGGACCTCAACCCGATAGAAAATCTTTGGGGCCTTATGGTCCAACGATGGTCGCATCAAAATGAAAGAACCAAACAAGCTCTTATTAGTCACTGTAATTATATCTGGGAGGAAATGCGGGGAACCGATATTTGCTCACGGCTTGTTGGTTCAATGAGGTCTCGTCTTTTAGAGGTTATAGAGGCCAACGGCGGTTACACCCGTTTCTAATTTTTAAAAATTTTCAATATCTTCTAAATATTACTATATATGCTATGTTTTTGTTTGTTATAAGTATTTTAAAATTGATTGTAGAAATTTAATAAAAGGATAAATCTATTTTTAGCTTGTTTTTTATTGATATTGTAATTACAAGTTTACAGAAATTGTAGGTTTGTGGACTCGCCTTGTGCCTTTACAATTTTATGTAACTTGTTGATTACAATTCTGAATTTGTAGATACAATTTTGTCATCAAAATCTACAGCCCCCCGCCGTTGATTTTACGACGTCATTGGTTCCATCAAGTTCAAACTAAGAACAGCTGTCACGTTACAAACAGTAATAGTCGTTATCAATAATCAGATAAAGACAGCAATAGAAGTTGTCAGATCGATCTGCAAGCGAAACTAATCTTTATCACCTATGAATCTGCAAGCGATATTCAACCTTAGGGTGGTACACCACTTTCTTGGCCGACTGTACCTGTGTACATACTGCGCAGTGGCGGTACCTTCATATAAGCCCAAAAGCCCGGCATGCCTTACTAAAAAATGCTCGATAGAGAATCAATGTCAAACCCGAACTATTTAAAAGTTCGCGCGCTTAATTCTTATCAAAATAACACAATGAATCTACTAAACTACTACGCATCGCGATTGTTCGCGCGCAGAGTTTCGCATTTGTAGCATCTAATGATCTAAATATTGCTATCTCGCTTACACGCACCGGCTTTTACCGGGCTTTCAAATACTATATCTGTCACTTTCGCACTTATAGCGATGTGCCGTATAACGAGTTAGGCCTTAGGCATAGAACAAATCAGTCACTATGGCAGATATAAGCAGGGCATTCGTATGAAGTTGCATGCGTATGCGTGACCTTGTCAGCTTGCCAACTCTGCAGTGTTGCCGTTTTAGCCACACGTTGAAAGATCTTGGAGATTTTTAACGTGTTTGGAAACTTTTTTAACATTTATCAACAATAAAAACTAGCGACTTTTAAAATAACGAAATTAAATACAGTCAAAACCGTTTACAACAACATCATTTAGAACAACATACCGGTTATATAGACCAAAATCATAGGTACAAAATACTTTGTACCTTGAAAACATCACCGGTTATTACGACTATCGGTTTTTACAACCAAATATGAGTGGTCCCTTGGATGTTGTTATAACAGATTTTGACTGTATTCAAGCAATATCTTAAAAATAAAAAAAAATTAGGTAGATTTTTCATATACCTGGCGACTTTTTTTGCCTAAATGACAACACTTGAGTAGTTCCGACATCCCAGAGTGCAACTAACTTCACTTCAGTTTCATTTGTTTGTTTTCTAAGATTTTCTCAGTGATACAATTGTTTTGGTGATTTACTATTATTTAACAATGGAGGTAATTGTACCTTGTGAGGATTTAAAATGCGTTCAAGTTTTGATTGGCGAAGATAAGGTAAAATCTTTAAACTTTGCTCAGAAAAAACAGTTAATTTCTTCATTAAAACCGACGCCTAATCTGTGTATTTCTCAGACTAGTAAATCGCATAAACGAAAATTTAATAGATCAGTGTATAAAACTAGTTGGATTGTTGGCTGTTCGCACACTAATAAGTTGTATTGCTGGAGCTGCATATTTTTTTCGAATGAAGATTCCGTTTGGAATACATCTGGTTATATTCATGAGAATAACCTCGAAGATGCCTTTCCCGAGCTGTTAAAGTTAGCGTATCTTGTTGTAACTATTCCGGCTACAAGTTCTTCCGCGGAACGTGCTTTTTCGTCTCTTAAACGTATCCATACCTATCTGAGAAATACACAAGGTCAAGAGCGTCTTTCCGAATTATCAATGATAGCTATTGAAAAACAGTTGTTGGTAGAATTAAAACGATCACCAACATTTTACTCTGATGTAATTAAATCATTTCTTAAGAAAGATAGACGATTCCAATTAGAATATAAATAATTTATTTAAATTCCTTATTACATTCTATCTAGCTATTTTTTAACTTTCGTTTTGTAACATTTTGTTTTTTTTTTTTTTTTTTGTCTGTAACCTGGGTTCTGTTACGAAGGAAGCAACTACTTACCATAACTTTGTTCCCTCAAGCAATGAAGCAAACCAAACCAAACGGCTTTTTTCAAAGCCACCGGAGGTATGCAATTGCTGATATGTTTATTATATTCAATCTAGCACTAGCATGCCTTCAGTGTGCTTTGGTTACCTCATTCACCGCGCACGACAAGCAAGAGTGAAATTGAAGAAAGAAGAGGAAAGAAGAAGATGGATGAATTAACTTTTAATTTATTGTACCTAACCAGTAGTTTATGAGAAAATTGCGATGATACATACGGTAGGTACCTACATACTCAGTCGAAAACTGAACTTTCTTTTTTTGAAATCGGTTAAAATTTTATTGGGCTTGCGTTATTTTGAAACCCTAGGCACGCCACTGATACTGCGGCTAAAGCTTTGTTTTCCTAGGATAGCGGTGCCGTCATATAGCGGCCGTAATACAGCGGTGAATGACGTCACTAGAACGTTGTCTATGTAAACAAAATGGCGCGGATTCCTAGAGAGCGGTAACTGACACCGTAACGTCAAAAAGCGGTGCCGCCATTTGCATGACGGCCGTCTTGTCGGTTTCAGATGGTTTCGTGAACGTTTCATTGATAGCGATGAAGCAGACTGTGTTAAAACGGCCGTGGAACTTTCCACATGTCGTCACCGTAAAGACGACCGCCTTTTTGCGTCCGTAATATTACGGCCGCTATATGACGGCACCGCTTTCCTAGGAAAACAAAGCTTTAATCCTCGCTGGGATTGGCCACCGTGGCCGAAAACGGTCAGCAGGACTATTACTATTATACATAGGATAGGACTATTATCTTAACATAATTATGATGCACAAACTTGGTCTTTGACTAACATCCAGAAGTCCAAACTCAAGCTTTGCCAACAAGCAATGTAACGCAGTATACTGTGTTAGATTAACGGATCGTGTTCGAAACACAATATGCATTCCAAGACAATTATAGCTGATGTAGCTCAAAAGGCTGCCCAATTCAAGTGGGACTGGGCAGGACATGTCTGCCGCATGCATCTGCCGACCAACTGTGATCAAAAATTACACAAAACTGGAGCCCTGAGAGAGTGAGGCGGGGTCGCGGCTCGCGGCAGACCACGAAGGAGATGGCGGGACGAACTAGATAGGTTCCGTCGGAACTGGCGGGAGTACGCGCGGTCTCACGAGAAATGGAAGGAGTGGAGGGAGGCCTTTGTCCAGGAGTGAGATAGATAGATATATAGATAGATATTCTTTATTGTACATCATAGGTAACAGTAAAACAAATAAGGACTTAACAACTAAAAGGGGTGATACAATGGGCGGTCTTATCGCTAAAAGTGATCTTTTACAGACAAGCTTTGGATGGATTTGACACAGAAGGAGAAAATAAATACGCGGGCAGTCCACGGTATACTATTTATCTATATGAAATACAAAAACAATAAATTACATTCTCAAAACATGCAAGGTGTAACAAATTAAGCGCAATACCTCAGACACCCCAATTAGAATATTAAATTATAAGTCTTAAGCAATATCCGTAACTAAATAAATTGAACCCAAACGTAGACATTTTTTACAAAATAGGTATCCTTACTAAACGCAAAACGTATGTGCGTCACACAATATCCTTACGCAGACGCACACATGCAGTGTTAGCGGCCGACCTTGAATTAAGGATTGTATTAATTAAGTTAAATGAAAGATTTTTCGTCAAAATTTAACACCTATTTTTTATGACGGAAATCGATTCAGAAGCCGATTCTGAACCAACTACTTTCAGGAATTACGTTTATTCTTTTACACGTTGTATATACAACGTGTAACGGAAACCCTATATCTATCCACAAGGGCTGAAGAAAACATCTGATATGGAGCCTCTATGCACAGTTTCAGCTCAAAATAAGTGACTCAAAAAATTGATACCAAATTATCGGTTTCATATGTTTCTTGAATGCCAATCATAACAGACCTGTCACAGCACTACACGTTGTATACATAAAAATATAAAAAAAGAAACCATAATAACAAGAATTTTAGAAGAAAGATAACGATCTTTTACCAAGCTTATCTTACTGACACGGGTAGAGCATTCCACAGCCATACTGTTAGAGCTGCAAATGACTTACCATAGAAATTGGTGGCATGACTCGGTACCGCAAGCCTTAATAGACAGACAGAGCAGGATAACAAAAAATAAAAGGACTAGTATACAATACCTTCTGCTTATAAACCATGCGCTCGTCTTCGGGCAGCGCGGCACAGAGCTTCTCCAGCACGATCTGCGCGCGGTGCAGCGCCTCTGCGGCGGGGCGCCACTGCTGCAGCTCCACCAGCAGCGCGCCGCTCAGCCACGCCGCGTACGCGCCCGCCTCCAGCTGCGTGCGCGCATCGCACACTCCACTTTGCTAGTAACGGAATAAGGATCCTTTTTAAATGGCAAATGAGCTTGCGATGGAACATACTCTTCTACTTTCTTTTTTTAACCCCCGATGCAAAAAGTGTTATAAGTTTGACGTGTCTGTCTCTCTGTGTGCGGATGGATTATGATGCGGTTTTCTTTTGTTAGAAAGCTGACGTGATCGAGATGATTCTTAGCTACAATTTATCAAGATCTGTTCAGGTGTTTCAAGGCTATCACGGGTTACTTAAAAATTTTAATTTTTTGTCAGGTGGAAACCTTGGTACTTGGACTTTTGGGGAGAAGACCAGCAAGTGTGGGATTATTATCTCATTAAAACCATCCGTTGATCACCATCAACACATAGAAAGGGCCCCGTTACCTCTAAAAAGACAACTCCCGAGCCCCCTCTATATAACACCTGTCACAGCACATCCCTGGGGAGACTGTAAAGATGAATGAGAATGTTTCTCCCGAGTGTCGCTGTCATTCTTATTTGCGGTGGCACGTGATTACCATCCATGCCATTGTCTTTCCAGGGATCACTTGTTTGCCGCGACCCTGGAGTCCGACCTACCTCAAATAAGCAAAAAAAAAACATTCAGGGAACAGGGTCCAAGCTACCGGTGGTCAGGGCTCCAGAAAGAGGAGCTGTGTCCAGGAGTACTTCTGAAGTAAGCTTTTGATCTAGCCGGCTAACGAGAGCCTTCTAAGGTGTTGGTCGAGGCTCTTATTATTATTATCTACATATATTCACCTCGCACAACTGCAACAGCGTCTGCGCATGCGCATACGCCTTCTTCAAGCGTGCGACCAAGTGGAACTTCTTCCTGGGCTCGGTGTTCGCCTCCTGCCGTAGCTGCATGGCGTGCGCCCACGCCCTCTCGGACTGCAGTAGCGGTACGCACAGCAGTCGGCTCTCGGCTGTCGTTGCCGTTAGGTGGACGGTAGTGACGTCTCGGCGACGGTAGTGGCGTCTGTCGCCCTGAAACACCATAAGCATCTTGTTAACAAGTTCTCACAGAGAAAATATATTTATTCAGTGCTGTGAATAGCTTTTCATGTGCACAATACGTCTACAACATGGCTGTACATACATTTGGGGAAATCCCGTATGTGTCATTCGAAACTGACATCAGTTAGGCTGCAGATAAAGTACAACTCCTCAAAAGAAACAACCCTTAATGTATCACTTTGCTGTCCATCAGTTTGTCAATGCTCTTTTAATCAAGAATGCATAACTCTATCATACAGAAATTTATAGATACCTAGATAGAATTAAGTTTAAAAATATTTACATTAAGAGTACATAATGCATAACTATAAACAAACCTGTGGTATTTTGAGTACTTTGCGCAGCCTCCTAAGGCGCCTTGAACAATATCCTCGGTAGCGTTGGTAGTCCCCATGGCGAAGACCATGCTGTTGTTGAGCATCCTTCGTGATACGGAAAACTGATTTTCTAATTAAGAAATATTATTTTGTCTTAAATGAAAGAGAGATTGATATTATAGATATTTTTTATGCTTACGGCCACCCAGGAAGGATAAAATAGTCGAGTGCAAAGTAAAGTCAAGATTTAAGAAAATATTACTTTACTTCCTCACATTATTTACCAATTTGTTCACAGATGGCTTTATGTATACCCCCGGAATAGATGAATAAGGTTGCAATGGTAATGTGGGCGTGGCGAGCGCGCCACAACTAAGATTCGAAATTCATAGCTCGACTGATTAATTCTTTCACTATGTTTAGTGCACTTCGGACTACTTCGGAACACAGAGCTCTGCTTTAAAATGCTGTGTTGTGCAATTATAACCTGTAAAACAAAAAGTCAAACCGCAAGTACAGAGCAAGTTCCATCGGTAAGTCGAAAAAAACATTTATTTACAATTTTATTTGTAAAATATAAATATATTCTGATCACTATGAAATTTGAAACAAGTTACAAAAAATATACATTGCCTGATGTGTACTCGCTTAATCAACGCAATAACCAAGTCCGCATATAATGTACTGCATGCATCGCATCCTCAACACTTCAACCATTGATGTTTTGTCCTGTGCCCTGATGCACAGCGCATGTTTATCAACAGTGAGTTACAATCAGTAGCAAGCTCTGGATTTAAGTATGTGTAATTTATTTGTGTGCGTAATTCGCATATATAACGGGCCTCTTGCTTGTAGTGGAGCTAAAGAGTAGGAGACCAGCGGCAACATGTGTTCTCATACAAATCAGGAACTATTTCCTTTCTAACCTCTTTTGTCTGTTCTGTGTAAACCCATAGGAAAAATTTGTGTTTGTAGGTATCTTAAATAGAAAATAGCCTATTATGAAGAGAATACTGAAGAACACTTAGTTTAATGTTAGACAATGTAAGTGGAAGATAATGCCTATATCTCTCTAATATCATGTTTGTTATACAAACACTAAACCATTTTTTAATAAAAAAAATTGCTTATGTTTGGTACCTACCAACCACCAAAAAAAAAATTGGACACAACCTAGTCTTAGACCTCTAAGACTAGGTTGTGTCCAATTTATTTTTTTACTGGAAATGATTAATATGTATATTTATATTAAGAAAAAACGTTTGCTGGGTCAGCTAGGAAAAATGTAAATATATCAACAAAAAATATATATGTTTATGTAAATGTTCTAATCAAGATTACAATATTAGGACTACTACTCTCATTATGTAAATGTAGTTACTAACTGTATTGTACCATCAGTCTGCTTATCTCTTTGAGTTTTGGAACTCACACACCGTGATTATACAATAAGGTCATACTGAATACAAATTCAGTGATAAACACCATTTATTTACAATTTACATTAAATAAAAGTGCAAGATCAATTTTCAATGAGTAAGTTGACAAGAAGAAATCTAAATGTAATAGATATTATAGATAAGAGGAACAAGGTATTAATAGCACTTAGTTAAACAACTATTTAAATTTGAAAGCTGGATTTCGAAGTTACCATAAGAATATACATGTTAATTCATATTTTGTACTAAAAGGATACTTTCTAATGTTAAAAGTCTCGGAGATTTAACTTCTTCTTTTTCAGTTTCTTCAGAAGATAAAGGTTTAGCATCTCCGGAATCGCCCTCCAATTGCACCATTTTGACTTGCTACGAATTTAAATTGAGTAAAATTACGGTAATATTTCCTTTCGGTCAAAATTTTATTGAACAGTTGACAAGACAAGACAGCTTTAAGACAACACGACACATGTTATCTATTAGACATGTGTCAGTTATAACAAAACGTAACTGAAAACGGTTGCCGTAGCAATAACTTTAGGTATCGGTATCGTCTCAACCGGCAACGGTTATCAAATACCTGCATCTGCAGAGTACGAGTAGCTACAACCAAACGCGCAACTACGAAAACATTAGAAACCGAAACCGATGATAACCAACCGGCAACTGGCAACCATGCCTTCCCTCTCTCACTTAGCCGATAATTAGGTGCAAGAAAGAGAAGATGCGATTATCGTTTTGTTGGCATACATTGGTTATCATGGATATCTTAAGGAAATAATATGGTCGTACATACCAATTGCTGGTCTAATGATGAACAGTTTTGATGTGTTTGTCGGTTATCAACTTATCACAGATATTTTTGCTAAATAGAAATACTTTTAGAACTAAAGTTATTAAGGAACTGAATATATTAGATACCAGTCATTTTGAAGTTGCTGAATAATTTGAAAGTTTGTAGAGTTATAAAAATATAATAGTTTACTTGAATGTGAATAATACCTACGTAATAACTAGCTTGACTCCTCATCACATCATACATCTTAGCTAATATTATGTGGAAAATTGTGTTGTGATTATATTTTTTTTTGTTTTGACTTACTTATTATTATTATGTTTAATGTAATGACGTTTATTCCCCAAATAAAATATAAAAAAAATACGCGTAGGTGGCCAACATCTGCTGGGGTTTGTGGGAAAGTTCTATCGAGATACCGCGGCCCCGGAAATGTAGGGCAGCCGAAGGAACAGGGTGGGTTTTTAGTCAGTAGAAGTCTGACACACCCTTCCACTTAACCCAGAGTGGAAGAAGTCGTTCGATGATTTTCCCACCCAAGAAAAGAAAAAATAAAAAAACATGTGTGCAATTCACACGTGGTAGAAGTGAAACCTTCAAAAAAAACCTTTTAAAAATTTATGCCCCCCCTCAACTCCCCACGAGACCCCCCCTCCCCCTCCCCGCCCCCCTCTCAGGGCTACATCACCCCCCGCGACCTAACTTCGTTTCCGTGGTCGCAAGATAGCTGAGTTTGGGCTCATTTTAAAGGGCATCACAAGCTCTACCACTTGGCCCCAACAGAATTCCAAAATTCAGCAATTTCTAATAATAATTTCGGAAATTTATTTATTTACAAAAAAAATAAGATTTGTTATTTCTAACACTAGTCTGAAATATTTCTTTTTTCATTTTCTAATACAGTTTTTTTCCTATAATATCAAAATATGCGAAGTCCCTCGAGTGTAGTTATATAGAGTTAACACTGTAATTATATGATGCCCGCGACTTCGTTCGCGTGGGAGGTTTTTCCCGCATAAAACCCGATTCCGTGGGAATGCCATGCCATGTAAAAAGTAGTCTATGTATTATTCCAGTATCTTAACTATCTACTTACCAAATTTCATTGAAATCTGTTCTGTAGCATTTACGTGAAAGAGCAACAAACATACCTACATACAAACTCACAAACTTTCGCATTTATAATAACTTAGTAGGATTGACTAATTGACCATTGTGTAAATAGCATATCATGATAGTGATTATTTGGTGACGGTGAGTTAGTGAGCTATGTTAATTTAATCAATTAATGTAAATATGATGATCTTGAAATGCGCCGGATTTTTTGTATATTTTTCATATAGAAAATGTGCTAGTCCTAAGCCTAGAAGAAAGCTATGAAGGAAAATTACCAGTATCGTTATATTCCCTTTACTCCACTCATTGTTATATCCATACTTTAGTTATTTTAGCTATCCAGTTGTTGTAATAACTATACCAATACAAGAACTGAATAGTTAGATTAACTGCAGTTTTGATACCGTTATTCGGCAACCGTTATCAATAACGTTATTGCCACTAAATACCGGTTAGATAACGGTTATCAAGAATAACTAATAACGCCCATGTCTATTATCTATGTAGTCTGTGACATGTTTTTAATAGTGAGATTAACATGAAATGTATAGTTCTTTCACTCAAGTGCAAAAAAATGTGTCGTGTTAGATAAAGTAATAAATCTACATTAAAGCTTAAGATACAATATAATAGAAATGGAACGTTTCACTTTATTGAGTCGTCACCAAGGAACTTGTACCTAAACTGGAATGCGGACGCGAAGCTCAAATCCGTTCCGAAGAGTATACCCTCGAAGGACCTAGCTATCTCTTTCTAGTAGTGTGGATATCAATTCGCGATAAACGTAAGGACAATTTTATTTGATGCAATATTTGCAGGTTTTTTTAAGACACTTATTATTAACCTTACAAATGATGTATTTCTGTTACCGCTATAACAAAAAATACTAAAAATTAATTAAAATAAATATTTAAGGGAGACTCCCATACAACAGTTGTGATATTTTTGGCGCTTTTTATAGGTAATGGTTCCGTACCATTCATTACCTACCTATAAAAATACCCATCATGCGCGAGTCCGACTCGTACTTGGCCGGTTTTTTTCTTAATAACGTATTACATAGAAAGAAAGAAATAAATTCAATTATAAATAAAAAAAATTGCTCGGTAGCGCGATATAACAGAATTCCATGTGGGTGAAAAGCTAGTTCTCAATATATATCTGAGGAACTTATATTGAGCGCGCTAATTTCTATAATAAACCCTTCCTTATACGGGCTAAACGCAAAATTGGTTTTGTTAAGCAGACTTTATTGCGTGGAATTATAAACTTTCAAAGTGGTTAAGACCCGTGATACAAATACAATTATTGCAGATACAGAATTAATAACAGAATCACCAGCTGGCAATTCTTCGAAGGCTTGGCCTTGATAGGCAGTGGTATAGACGTCCAAACAAACGTGCATTAATTGGTAATCTACGTTTATTCGACACTTGTACGGTCAGAACCAGTAGACTAAAAATAAAATGATGCAATGTTTATATATAATTAAAACTACTAAAACCCTTCATGAAAAACGATGATTATAAATAGAAAGAATAACAGAAGAGATATAATTTATTTATGTATATATTTATTAAGGTTAGTTAACCTACAATTGTTTACACTATACATTTGTATGAAACAGTCATATTACATTTATAAGTGTAACAATTAATTACAGGCTAACACCACATGTGCTATTTAAGGTTAGAAATCAATATTATTCACATACATAATTCTAAACATGAAGGAGGCAGATCGAATGACAATTATAAGGTTATTATTATTAGGTTGGTTCTATATTTTCTAGTTCCTCATATGTTGCAGCTGCAGGTTTGTTACAAGATTGGCTTGACACACAACCCTAAAAAATGTGTTACACTATTATTAGTTAAAAGTATGGAAATAATCTTTAAATTATGAATTATTATTATTATTTGTCGACATTAACTAACTGCAGTGGATAAAAGTTAAGTAATTAAGTTATAAGTAATTATTAATATAATAAACTACACTTGTAAGCAAGTTTGCGTAGCTGAGTTTTTGGCCAAAATGATATAAAATATTTTTGCCATCAATTTGCTAAGCAAAAGTAAATAAATCAACAAAAATGTCGACTTTTATGCTTATTAATTTAACTCCTTTCATAACTTTCACTTACTGATCTTTGAATGTGCCCAGTACAAGTTGTATATTCTTTTTTTAGTGGGTTTCAATATTATAGTACTTAAAACATTTATTTGTTTCGCTTTAACAGGAATCTAAAATAATAATAGATTGATGAGAACAAAATTTTAGTATTTATGGTTAAGATAGATTCAAAATGAAAATTCATCTTGCTATGCTCATATTCTATTTCAAACCGTTATCTTCATGTCATTTGTAAAGACTGATAACTTACTTTAGGGAAAATGGATGGAATTGCATCATATGATCTTGTTTCGAAATGCAATATTTCTTCGGGCTTGAAATGGTGGCTACAAATTTTAGAACCGTTTCTGACCCTTTTCTGTGTAGAACACTGAGCCACCGGTCTCGAAGATCATCATTTTTAGGAAAGCTTAAAATAACAAAAAATAATATATAATGAGAAGAAAGAAAAATAACAAATAAGAAGAATAAAAAGAAGAACATCCACTTTTACATTGAAAACATAGTCACCCTAAATGCAATTTGTAAACAAAGTCACAAAACTTACTTAAAAAAGGAAATTCCAGACCCGGGGTACACTTTTCACTCTTGCAATTAACCACAAAACACGTTCTTACCATGGTTACAATAACTTGCACTTTAATATTACGAAAACTCACAAAATTAAATATAATTCAAATTTACAAACATACAGATGTCAAGTAAACGTCAGACGGCAATGTAGTAATTGCCAGGTATAGCATAATATATCACTACTAATTCTTACAAATTCCATTTTTTTTTTGGTTTAAACATCTTGTGTTTGCATGGTAAAATAACTTTAATTTTCATTAATATGCATACAGTAATAATGGTAATTCATTTTAAAGATAGAATTCCAAAGAAGTTTAAAACTAGGTGTTATTACTACAAAAGACAGGACGAAAAAATTACCATTGAAATAAATATTTTTAATCTGCCACACAGAAGAAAGGGACACAGTCCACACACGGCACTGTCTCGCTCGGAACGAAAAGTTCCTTCAGTTTTATGCGTGCAAGTTTATACTCTATTATTTAACAGTTAAGAAAGACTTTCTGTATTCTTTGAATCATTCGTAAGCAATCCAGTTAGTAGGTAGAAGATCCTAGGTAGAAGATCCTTGGTCGTCACTTGGCTTTGACATTACGATGGTTTTTTTCATAATAAGTATAAACTCGAGCCTTTTCATCTATGGCTACGCCTTTGCCCTTGAAGAGGAAACAAAATAACACGTTAAAATTTTGTTAGAGAAGCGAAACAAAGAAGTTCGGAATTACAAAATTCCATCAATATATATGATGAATCTTAATGTTATATTCCATGATCTCATGATGGACTACTACATAGACATAAAATTAAGGTGTAAGCGAGATATAGCTATGGACAGTTGCTTATTTATTTGAGAATAACTAATATTTACACATTTTATCTGTATTTATAGTATTTACTCTTAACTTGCCGAGTTTAAGGCAAGAGAGATTTATAAGGCAAGTTGCAGAAACGCGTGTGCAATGGTAAAGCTCAGGGCGGCGCACAGTGGCTCGTCCCCATACAAGAGGATGGACATAGAATCAAAAATTGAAAAAGTATTTATAAAAAAAATATACAGTTGCACACTGACTTGGATTGATACTTTTCCTATCTCAATGCAGTTGCATTCCTCTATTAAAGAAGAATATAAATTGTTACTACGCTTTTTTTATTTGACCAGTACTTTAGGAGCGATTTGAGGAAAACTGTTATTTTTGTATGGAAACCAGCACATAAATATCTGTATCTCATGATTCCCTCCTTGTTTCGATTTGCGGTTTTCACTAGTGGTATTTACATATTGCGTGCCCCCAAAATGCCCCTTCCAAGATATCCTTCCCCTTCGGACCGCGCCTGCCTCTATTCCATCAGTAATACAATAACAAAGATAGTTAGATTTTTAGCTAAGCGTGCTACATCTTCGACCACATCATCACTTAACATCAGGTGAGATGGAGGTCAAACGCGAGCCTATTATCAATAAAAATGAAACAAAAAAAAGTTACTATAGGAAAAATATCTCGGAAAGGGCACTCTGAGGGCACCATGTGTCCTTGAAGAAAATGTGGCATAAAAGGACATGTTAGGAAATGGGCTTAAAATAATTTTGTTCTTGAACAACTATCATGTGCGGTTTTTCTGGTAGGGAAAATTATCCAGGATGGCCTTACAAAAACAAAAAAAAAAATAAAAGCACCATTATTTAATAAATAAATATTTTAAACCTAGATATTTTTTATCGTAATAAATTATTTTGGCACATTAAAACAAAGAAAAAGCTGTTTAATATTATTTTAAAGCATATTATACGCCTTTGTGTTATACAAAAACATTATTAAATGGTTTTATACTAAAACCACCGTATAATCTCCATGATTTGGATGTATGACATTGATTCCTTTGCCGCCTTTGAAAACATTACCTGTGTCAATGGTTGCAACACTTGACACATTGACAGTTGTTTGTTTACCTACAAGACTAGATTCTGGCCATGGGGTAGGCAGAAATGCTATGTATGTCAAAATCGCCATTGTAAGTTGATGGATGGAGTGTAGTCCATCAACCTGCACCAGGCCAGCGTGTTGGACTACGGCCTCGCCCTTCTCATTCTGAGAAGAGACCCATGCCCAGCAATGGGACAGTACCTAATGGGCTGAATTCATTTTATTTACTGTTAGCGACTGTGTTAACGCAGAAGCGCTATTATTAACAACTAGCTCTTAGCCTGCGTTGATTTCGTACTTTTCCCTTAGAATAAATGATTTATGATAAGGATAATAAATCATATAAGATATAAAGATCTTTTTCTCCTACAATTTGGGACATTATGACCAAGAAGTCGGTAAACTACAGAATGACTACTGAAGGTTATGCGTCTCTTCCACGGTGGGTCAGTAAACCAGTCAGACTAGATTGGATCTGTTACCCTTTTGTAAATAGTCACTCCAGCAGGTCGGAATAGGTGAACATGTGTATTAGGTAGAGAAATAAAAGAATAATGTGTTCACTTATATTTATTCTACTTCTTCATTTTCTACATCTTCCCTAACAATTACATCATCAAGAAACTGTGCAGGCGGTAATATGTTGTTTTGATGCCGAGCCCACCCAAGATACCATATGATCGTCATCACATGAGCACAGCTTCCGACAGTTCGCTTCCCTACTATACAGCTGCAGTAATATTCAGGAATTCTCTCCTCCCAATTATTTGACTCTATTAATTTTATTAAAACATAAGTATAATATACTTTATTGCTTTGATGTCTTGATCTGATCCTGCCTCTAAGCAATACTGTCTCATGTGATGACATTATGCCTGGGACATTTGTGATTTCTAAGCTTTCACTTATTTCAACCAAAAATGTCCCATTTGCACGAATATGCTCCCCGTAATATGATCTAGCTTGCTTTATTTGGTAAATTCCAAGACTGAACAAAATCAAGTCTGACATTTCCATTACAGGGAACATATTTATTTGTGGTAATTGGGCATTCTTATGAAACTGGCTCGGCGTCTATTTAATTGATGCTCAAGCACATAATCACCTAAATAGTTCGGCAAGTTTACTCTTTGCATTGCTCTGTCTAAGATTGCTTGAGCATCAGAACGGTCGGTTATAAGCGGATGGAAATTGTTCAATATTGCTGCGCAAATTCTAAAATCACTCATCAAGTTTCTTGATGCTACATTAAAATATTTATTCCTGAACATTTTGAAATCACGTTTAAACCGACCATTCACTACTTCAATTACCCATCTGCACAAGGTTACAAGCCGAGATTTGTTTGCTTTTATTGTGGACAATTGTGTTTCACCTACATCTAGAGTCTCTGGCTTGTGTACTGAGAATCCTAATGAGGTAAGTAGTCCTATAGCATCCCGAAACCCTCTATCTAGCAAAAACACATCATTTTCTCTAAAATAATTTCTGAGAGCACCACTGGGTGCAAAAAGCTGGTTCATTATCTGGGCATCAGATGTTGTAGCAGCATACGGACCATAAACATCTAAAATAAACCCATCTGTGGTTGCCATTATAAAAGGTTTCAATAGATTGGCGTATTTATGTAAGCTGTAGGTTTTTTTTTGGAATAGGTAGTTAGACGACTTTTGCAAATATATATATGTGCCATCAAAGATTACTATAGGATTACTTTCCTGTGTGCCAAAAAGACCCTGTGGAATCAAAAGATTTCTACTGGACAAGCTGGCCCTTGGAATATTATTAATGCCCAAATGTAATGGAACATATGAATCCAATAAGCAGCCACGGGCCTTCTTTACCTACTGGCAGACTGTATAAGTTGATAAACGAAACAAAGATGCAATGCGTCGAAAAGGTTCCCCAGTCCTTATTTTTATTATATACATACCAAGTGCTGTTTTAGGTTTTTTACATATATTGGACAATTGAGGTATACAAGTTAATATTGCCAGAAAGTTCAAAACAGTCAAGCCTGTCCAGTATCGACAAGTAATATTACTCATGTGTTCAACATTTTCAAAGTCTATGGTGTTATTTACATCCCTCCTTAATAAGTCAAGCATTTTAGTAATATGCCCTGGGTTGAATTCAGTTACAAATTCAAATTCAGCAAGAAAGTCCCAATTGTATACGCTTAAATGTTCTTCACACACCCGAGCATTTTGAGTCATGTACAGTTTTTGATGTTTTAGAATATTTTTCTTTAAATACAATGGCACACGTTTCCTTTCGCGATTCACACAATCCGGAACAAAACAATGAGTAGTGGTATCTGGAGTGCGACTATAACCATCTAATGTAATGCTCATAACTGGTTCTCGGAGAACATTTTCAATGTCTGTACTGGCAGAACTGGGAGGCTCCGCAACAGAGCTGGATCCACTGATGATTGGATTTGGTTCTTGCAGAATATCCTCATTTTCGGTGCTGGCAGTACTCATTACGGATAATCCAGATCCACTTTCTGCAGGTGGTGGTGGTTGCCGATGAGCTCTTAACCAACAAGCATTACATACCCGGGCGTTAGACGGCATCTGCAATTGAAGTTACAATTAGTTTTAGTAATTCTAATGTGGGGAATATTTATACAAACAGAAAAAGTGAGTACAAGTACAGAAGCTGGTCAAGTTAAGCTTGAATTGCTGAAATAAGTTGATATTATTATGGTATACATTTTTTTTAAACTAATTAAAGTCAATAAAGTAGGAATAATGTATACAACAAGCAGGTACACTTACTTCAAGCGGGCTGATTATATTTGCAAAATAAATCCATTCAGCATCACCATAATTTAATTGACGAGAGCGCCTCCCAGTTCTTCTGGAAATGGATATGCCACAACATACACATACTGCATCATGGCCAAATTGACGTCCACCTATATTGCCTTCATTCCTGTTATTTGATTCACGAATTAATAGGCTAACACATTCTTGACAAAGGTGGTCTTCATCAATTACCTAAAACAAGAAAAACGTCGTATTTTAATTTATACCAGAATATGCTCTTTTTTAAGTTAATGATGTTTATAATTACTATGATATGATACTGCCAAAAACCAAGAAGACAATTGCTTGCACAAATGTGTAAAAATCAATAGTAAATACACTATAATTGGCAAATAAAAATCAGTATTATTAAACTGATGAGTAGATAACATGGAGTCTAGTTTTAAAATTATGTGTATGCAGATTTTTAGCTACATACCTGTCTGGCAATCCATTCTTCTAATACAGAGATAATTTCAAGATCCATATGGGTTGCATTGTACTGATATTGTTGTGTAATTGGAATAGCAATCCAGCAATTAATGCAGCGAGGCATGATGGTGAGGATTACCTGAAAGATAAAAACATTACTTAGTGTGGTTTCAGTTGGTCTACGGTAGGTAATCAAATTCATTGTTTTAAAAGGCAGATCTGAACACAACAGACCTTATGAAGTACTTGTTTATAGTCCATGTCTGCGACTTGATCGTTTGTTAGAATTCGTACAAAATAGATACTAACCTTACACAGCAGCGATAAATGGATGTTAATCGTGTGCAAAATCCAAGTCCGAGGGAAAAATCAGGGTCGTCAGTATCGCCGGTCGTCGAGTTTTCAAATCGTGTGCAGTATCAAAGAATCCAAATTATAAGCCAGGTCAAATAAAGATAAACTTATAAGAAGAAACTTAACAAGACAAAAATAACAAAAACACTCGCAAACAAATTCAAATCACTTGTGTCCGTTGAATATTGAATTGAATTTGACACTTGATTTGACGCTCACGATGACAACAATGACATCTAACAGAACAATGTTGCCAAAATAAATAATTAATGTGGGTTGCAATTTAACTTTTTAATTATAATTATTTAAAAATACAATAACTACGAAAGGGTGCTTTTAAAAAAAATAAAAAATATATACGAAGTATCCTTAATTTATGTACTTTCACAAAAACATAATCTCTTCCCTGTTCACAGCAGTTTCGAATAAAATCCCAGCCTCCATAGAAAAACCTAACATGTCCTTTAGGTAAATAACAGTAGTGAAAAACGCAAATCGAAACAAGGAGGGTATACCCGAATGGCGCAGTGGTACTGAGGCTGCCTTACGTTCTTAGGGTCCCGGGTTCGAATCCCGGAAGGAGCAAATGTTTGTGTGATGAGCATGGACCGTTGTTTCCGAGTCATGGATGTTTATGTATAATAAGTATGTATTTACAAACAAAAAAAAAAAAAGTATCTATGTAGTATTTCAACTATCTGGTGTCCATGACACAAGCCTCGTTGCTTAGTGTGGCACTAGATGGCGCTGTGTGTAATGTCCAGCGATATTTATTTTTATTATTTTTTATTTTATCATGACATACAGACATTTTTGTGTTCGTTTCCATACAAAAATAACAGTTTTCATCGAATCGCTCCTAAAGTGGCGGTCAAATAAAAAAAGCGATGTAATAATTTTTGTTGTTCTTTAATAGGGGAATGCAAATGTATATATTATTTTTTTTTAATTAAATACATTTTCAAATTTTGATTCTATGTCAAACCTCTTGTAAGGGGACGATCCACTTTGCGGCGGAGTAAGATGTGTCACGTGGCGCGTGGGTGACGTGACGTGGGCCACCGCTTAGGCCCCCCAAGAGTTACCTATATGCAACGGTTAAAAGCCGTAAACGCAACAAAAATTTTGATTAATTTTCTTCACTTTTACTGAGAAACCCCGCCACGCGCTGAGTCACATATTAAGGTGAACGCAGACCTAGCCGCACCGCAGTCTCTGCAGTCCCTGCAGTCATCGCTTTTTGTTAATGGCCTCGCACATCTATTCGCGCCGCAGTCGCTGCAGTCGTTCCCGTCGCCGCACGCATCGCACTTGCAGTGTTGCCAGATTTTTGAAAGCATTATCTGTACTGAAGATTCATAGCCTGGCTCATCGACAAACAGTTGCTTGTCTCTCGGTTTTCTACAGATTGTACTTCGGCCAGTGTGCACAGGAACGCCATGACCTGATCCCTCCATGACCTGATCCCTCCATCTCCCTTTCACTACCGGTCTGCCAGCTGCACTTGATTGATATACTGTCTTGTCGTACCTAGCGCTTCTTGTCATTGTGCGCACAGCCAAGCTGTACAAATTTCTCTTAATCTAAATACACAAGGCAATGAATTTAGGTACATAGTAAGAGATCACGTTGACGACTGTACTATAATATATATAGTATTAACTGTGTTACAGTCGACAGCGCCTTCTACCCTGGTAAAAATCACAAAATTCATCGTTTTGGCACTCTAAATTTGTAGGTAAATACATATTTGATTTTAATCCTATAAACAAACAATATATGATTTAATGACAGATAAAAAAAATTAAGGTAAGTAAGTGTTTTGATTTAATATAATATAAAATAAGTAGTGCATTACCAAGAGCAAATGAGAAGATGTCTGTGTGAATTTACGTTATAGTAGTGCAAGTGTTGTGTTTGAGTGAGTATTGAGTTGTGTGTGTAAGTGAGTAATGAGCTGTGTGTGAGTAATGAGTTGAGCGAGTGAGTGAGAAAGTAGTTATAATATGCGTGAGTGTCAATGAGTTGTTTGGTAGGTAAGAGGGTACTTGGTATATAAGTAATCAACTAAAGCTATTTATAACCTTCTCAGTTTCAGTATAGTCCAATCGTTGAAGCCAGCTGCGTGTTACAGTCTTGCATTTATTGATTGTTAGTGCATATACATTATTTATGCGATTTGCTACATTGTATATGTTACTGCTTATTACATAATATTGCCGTCTAGCAAGTGTGGTTCTGTGAGGTGTTACTGGACAAATTCTTGTTTTGTTACGCTTTAATATAGGGGTAAAGTACAAGTTCTTATGCTTACGTAGTATAGTTGATTGTATAAACATTTGTCTAATAGTAAGTACAGGGCACTCACTGTATAAGGAAACAGTGCTATACCGTCGAGGGCGACCAAGCATGACCTTAAGTATTGCCCTTTGAGCACGTTCTAGTGGAAGAAGAGTAGTCTTGCCAATCCCACCCCATAATACAATACAATAACGCAATAGACTCTGAGCAAGTGCATAATAAATACATAGGAGAGTTCTATAGTCGGCAGAATTTCTTAGTTTCCTGAAAATTGGAATTAACTTACGGGAGCGGGCGATTAACTGTCTTATATGCGCTGACCAATTTAGAGAGCTATCAATAATGAGACCTTGATATTTAATATTGCTAGCACGTGTCAGATTTTGGCAACTACAGTTGACTTGTGACTGACACGAGTGTGCAGTAACAACAGTCTGAGGGTGGTTGGGTGTAAATTCGATGGGAAAATGTTATAAATTTTGATTTGTCTACGTTCAGGGTCAGGAGATTATCATCAAGCCATGTCATGATCTTCTTTAGCGCAAGCTCTGTGTAGTGTTTAACCTCTTCCCAGTCATTTCCATGCACAATCAATGCAGTGTCATCAGCGTACGTAATAATTTCACAGCTTGGTAGTGACTTTTCACACAAGCTATTGATATAGAGGAGAAAGATAGTGGGTCCAAGGATGTTACCCTGCGGTACACCAAATGATAAAGGTAACGGTGTACTTGTATATTTTCCTATCCTAATGCACTGAGTTCGATTTGTTAGGTAAGAACGGAAAATATCAAGCACAACACCACGAATGTCGCGAAGGGTCGCGATTATTAAATAAACCCAACAATATTGTATAGAGCAACACTTGTTACCAACCACAAACAAATTTGGTAAGTGGCAACACTCTTTTTGCCCGGTACGCTTTGCAACAGACATACTGTTCTTAAAGTTTCAATCAAAGTTTAAAATTGCAATGTGTGTGATCTTCGCCTGCCAGCCAGCAATAATACGACAGCTAAGTATCTAGATTATAAGCCAATATTATTCCGCATTGAACTCGCGTATTGAGTTATGGATTGAGTAAATTAAAAGCGATGGGAAATGGTGGATGCCGCGAAACTCTTATGAGCTGATGAGCAAACATGATTTCCATCGTATAGACGTAATGTGCCGATAGTTTCGATTGTTTGTATCATAATGTGTGCAATCTAATATAATGCAATCAACAGAGTCCTTGGTTTGGGTAATAAAATACAAGTACCTACCTATATCAATATCAATAGGGTGACCGAAGGGTACTCCCTATTCTCACGACTCCCAATATCGTAAGCATACAATCCTAAGAGCTCTTTAGGAGCTCACCTGTGTGTGGTGGGTTGGCCAATCTTCTCACAAGGTATCAAGTATGTTTGGGTAGACAGTAAATCATGTTCGTGGAGCATGATAGTTACGTCCATAGGGACAAGAGGCAACAGCCTGTCAAGATTGTTAAAGTAAATCATGTTCGTGGAGCACAGGGGCGTAGCTACCGCCGTATTTGCCGTATCAATTATACGGGGCCCCCGGGCCACGGGGGCCCCCAAAGTGTGTAAGGAAAAAGAATAAAAACTTTCTAATTTATTTTATTTTACAAATGACAAAATTCTATAAAGCAATTCCTTTTTTTCCCGCCTTAAGCGTGCGTTCAAAAGTTGGCAACACTACATCGTTATGGCGGGCTGCGGGACTTCCCCGTTTTACTTACTTCATCTTCAACTCAGCGGGGAATCCCCGGGAATCCTTCATCGATATCGCGATGTACGTGTACGTTGTTGTACTTTGCATTGGATGTTAAACCACGGAGTGCAGTGCACTGTTTATTTACGCGCTTTATATAAATGTGCATTACATTGTAATTCAGTACAAACAATATTGTTCTTCTGGTTTAGCAGTATTAGTAACGATTTGTAAAAGAAATGAGTGAAAGGAAAAGAGATTATCCCAGCGGCGCTGAGAAAAGAAAAATTAAACAGAAAAGGGACGAGGTTATAAAAAAAGTGCCCAAAATTTCTTCATTTTTTCAGAGACAAGATACTGTGAGTGATTTAGATTGGAAAGGTAAGTACTACACTACTACCCAACCCATTTATTAGGGGCCCGTAGTAATAAACAAGGAAATCTTTTAATTTCGGTCTGTCCATCTGTCCGTCACAAAAAGTTGTCTCCCCCCTCGATTTTCACAATTATACTGTTTTTAGGGTTCCGTGCCTTGATTAAAAAAACAAAATTCTAACTTATCTATAGGATCGATTTGTTTTGTTGTTTGTTTATCAGTCCGTATCGTATCGTTAATTGCGTGTTGAGAACTTCAGATGTGCAGACTCGCTTTCGGGTTCTCGTTTTGTATGGCCACTACACTACGCGCTGCGTTTAAATAGCACGCAGGTGTATAGTAATGCACGGACGGGCTGCAGGTGATTTTGTATCTACTAATAGGTACGAGCACAATCCGCGTAGAATCTGTGTACGTCTGAACTGAACACTCTCTAACTGTGACCCTTAGTAACGTTATTTATTTATATATAACTCTTTTTAGTTTAGTATCAAAGCATTCGTATTTATTTTTTAACAATTACTCTTCTGAAGCATGTTCTTCGTCACATATCCATCCGGAAATAGAAGAAAGCCAAGCACATACTTTATCGGATGTCCATCCAGAAATCGAGGAACCCCAAGTCAACGATTCTGATATATCTGCAGATAATGCAGATTGTAATATAATTTCATCAGATAGAGGAAATTTTGGTGACAATTTAACTGAATGCGAACGAAAAATAATTTTTAAATTGGGTCCATTTAAACCACAAGGACCATTTCCAAAAGTTTCAGAAAATAACCGACCTTTTTCAGCTTATTATTATTCATATTTCAATCAGGCAGGCATAAAATTATAAGACCATGGTTATGTTATTCTAACGTTTTAAACAAACCGTACTGTCACTTCTGTTGGTTATTAGCAGATCGTCAAAACAAATCGTACTCCTCTGCTTGGGTTAACGGTGTTTCGGTTAGAAGCAATTTCACACAAACTATTCTTGACCATGAAAAGTCACAGCAGCATATTAGTGCCTCACTCTCTTATAATAATTGGTTGCAAGAAAATACCATCGATACTCTATTGAAAAGTGAAATCGATAGTAAAATTACATTCTGGAGAGATGTACTGCATCGTATAATTAATGTTATAATTACTTTAGTATCTTGTAATCTACCTTTGAGGGGGCATGATTCTGATTCTGGCAATTTTATGGCAATTTCACGTCTGCTATCTAACTATGATGCAACTTTAAAAGAACTTTTTCTAAAACCGAAAGGTGAAATAAATTATTTAAGCCCTACGATTCAAAACGAAATTATTAGTTTGCTTGGTACTAACGTTAGGAACAGTATTATCTCAGAAATTAAAAAGCTCCATTTCTGACAATAATTCTGGATACAACACAAGACTTGTCAAAAATTGACCAACTATCTGTAGTTTTTCGATATATCTCGGTTACAGAAAATGATGATAATGTGCCTAAAGAAATAAAAATCTGTGAGTCCTTTTTAGGATTCATAGCAGTAACCGATTGCAGTGCTGCAAGTCTGAAAACTGTCATTTTAAATTTGACTAAATAATATGGAATTGATTTGACTAAATGTAGAGGACAGGGATACGATGGAGCAAATGTTATGTCGGGTGTGTATGGAGGATTACAAACCCTAATAAAAGAGCATGCTCCAAATGCCGATTATGTTCATTGTGCTGCGCACGCTTTAAACTTGGTTTTGAACGATGCTGCGAGACATGTTCGTGAAGTATCGACTTTTTTCGATAATTTAGAAAAAATATATACTTTTTTTGGCAATAGTATAAAACGCTGGGCTATGCTAAGTGACGATTCATCTGAAAAATAATTGATTACCCTTAAAAAGATATGTCCTACCAGATGGTCTTCTAGGAACGACGCTTTATTAGCAGTAAAGAAAAATTTTTTACTAATCATGAAAACTTTGTACCAACTAAATTTAATTTCAAATAAAAAAGATGAACGTGAAGAATGTAAAAGTATAATTAATATTTTAGAGAGTTTTGATTTCTTAGTGCTCGTTGCATTTTTTTCTTCACTATTTGAAATTATTAATCCTGTTTCTAAAGCTCTACAGCATGATAATAATGACTTACAGAAATCTAGTATTTTATTAAGTAATCTTTTAAATAGACTGTGCCAATTAAGAAATCAGAATTCATTTAATAGTTTGCTAAATGAATCCAAAGATTTAGCAAAAAAGTGGGGGGTAACAACTGTTTTTAAAAACAGTAGGCGAAAGATAACGAAGCGTTTTTTTGATGAGTTATCACAAGATGAGAGAATTTCCGACCTGGAATCCTATTTCAAACTACTACTATATATATATATACTATATATATATATTATGTATACTATTGCTGTTTAGATATATTAATTTCTCAAACTAAAGAAAGATTTCAGAGCCTTTGCAACCTGAGTAGTATATTCGAAATATTACAACCGGAGAAACTCCTATCTTCTTCAAGCGAAGAGATATTAAACGCTTCCGGAAAACTGTCTGCTAAATACAGTAAAGACATCTCACTTAATCTTTGTGACCAATTAAAGGCTCTAAAAACATGCTTAAATTCTGAAATTAAAAAAATTTATTCCATTAAAGAACTCATTGAATTATTGCTAGTAAAATTCAATAGTCTTGCATCCAGTTTTCCCGAGGTAATCACAGCATGCTTTTTATTCTTGACCCTTCCAGTTACAACCGCAACGGCAGAAAGAAGTTTTTCAAAATTAAAACTAATAAAAAATTACTAAGAACTTCGATGGGACAAGAACGGCTGTCAGACATCTCACTATTGTCCATAGAGGCAGAAACTTTAGAAAAACTAAAATCATCATCAGCCATAAATGATTTAATAAATCAGTTTGCCGATAAAAAGGCAAGGAGAGTGAATATTTAAAATTCGATTTTTATTTGTAAAATGGGTAAATTATGTGATAAATAAATATTACTTCTCACAATATTTTTTTTCTTTTGTGAAAA
The DNA here is from genome assembly GCA_943138885.2 of Tholera decimalis. Classification (NCBI taxonomy): domain Eukaryota; kingdom Metazoa; phylum Arthropoda; class Insecta; order Lepidoptera; family Noctuidae; genus Tholera; species Tholera decimalis. Next base: position 30,842,811 of record OW964555.2, read on the forward strand.
ATCTTTACCTCCATATAAGGGCCTCCAAAAAAATTTTTATACGGGGCCCCGACAAGGCACGCTACGCCACTGGTGGAGCATGATAGTTACGTCCATAGGGAAAGAGGCAACAGCCTGTCAAGATTGTTAAAGTAAATCATGTTCGTGGAGCATGATAGTTACGTCCATAGGAGCAAGAGGCAACGGCCTGTCAAGATTGTTTAAGTGAACAAACTCACTAAGGTTCACATTGTATATCTGTTGAGATAAACATAATAATACACCAAGCAATAAGTATGTGATTGCACTCATAGTGATTTAATAGAGTCCATATTGATGTACTAAAACTCATGTTAATAATATAATTATGTACCTTCATACCATTCGGTGGTACTTAGTAGTCCTACAGTGTAATCATGGACTTTCTTTCCACAACAGGAGTGACCTATTCATGGAGGGAGGTGATGAGTTCTGTGTGGCTGAGCAAAGACATCTACATCATTCAGGTGAGACAGTTGACCAACAGTTGACCAACAGTTGACCAGCAGTTGACCAGTAGTTGACAAACAGATTACAATAGAATAAAACTACAAGGGACCCGTTACTATGCATTTATCTCTTTATTATCAGATACTCTCCCCATAGAATCAAAGCGAAGCAGATTATTCATAATTAGTATAACTATTACATTCTCCAATTTGTGTCAAAGAATCTAGGCAATGCTAGCCTCCTTTTGTAGGGAGTCATACAGATACCATAATCTTACTTGTCGGAAGGTCATGAGTAGAACCGACGCGACAACGAATACCAATTGACTCCATTTTCTTAAGTAGAATGGGAACAGATACAGTATCGAAAGCTTTAGACATATCTAGAAACACACCTATAACCTTCTGATTGGCATCTAGATTTTTAGCGATAGTCTCCGTAAGTAGCAAAGTTGCATCTTCTGTGGATTTGCCCTTCATGAAGCCGAATTGGTTTCTTGCAATAATGTTATTATGCTTCATATAATTTACAAGACGACAATTAAGGAGTTTTTCTAAAATTTTAGAAATAGCAGTCAACACAGATATTGGTCTATAATTTCCAACACTGTCTCTGTCTCCAGTCTTATAAATAGGATGTACAAGTGCATTCTTTAAGAGATTCGGAAATACACCAGTAGCTAAACATAAGTTCCACATATGGGTAATGGGACCAACAAGGCTACTCTTCGCATTTTTATCACTAGTGTAGGTATACTATCAATGCCAGTTGCGGAGTCATTTTTTAAGTTTTTAAGTTGCCGTATAGACAGGGAGCCGGACGCTCGGTGCCACCACTGCGTCCATTGCGGGGAGGACACGGCGCAACACACGCTCGCTGAGTGTGTAGCTTGGGAGGAGCAGCGCCGTGTCCTCACAAATGAAGTAGGAGGCGATCTGTCGCTGCCGGCCGTAGTGCGGAGGATGGTCGGTAGCGCAGAGACGTGGGACGCGGTGGTGTCCTTCTGCGAGGATGTGATGTCGCAGAAGGAAACTGCGGAACGGGAGAGGGAGATCTCGACCCCTCTCCCAGGCCGCAGAAGGCGCACCGGGCGCAGGGGAAGGGCGGACAACGCCCTTTTCCAGCCCCCATGAATGGGTCCAGGGGCGAGGGACTTGGGGAAGTCCCCCGCCCCCTATTCGATGGACCCGAGTCGCAGGCGCGCGCGGGTGTCGGCGCGCGCCTCTGAGGCGATGCACGGGGTAGTTCAACACCTCACTACCCCGTGCAGGAGGCGAGGCCGGGACAGACCCGGCCAGCACTAGTGTGGGGCTGTGGAAGAATTAGGTTTCCCGCGGCCCCCCGCGCACGTGTGTGGAGACACCGGGGTGGTTTTAGCCGGTAAGAATCCGGCACGCCCCTCCGCCATTCCCCAGGCGGAGGTAGTCCATGAGGATTTCCCCCCGTTAAAAAAAAAAAAAAGGGTTAGCAACTCGCTGGGAGTGGGTGACTTTTGTTTAAGGTAGGTAATTTTATTTATGGTGTTCCACATACCCTTTTTTTTTTTAACATGGTAAAATTATCAAATATGTCGTCCCACCCCGGGCAGGGTGGGAGGGACTGTCAGACTTTTACTGACTAAAATCCACGGTGTTCCTTCAATAACCCTTTACGTACCGGGGCCACGGTAACGGGATGAGTCCCACGACCCCGGCAGGCTTCGGCCCTCTGCAGAGGGGGCCTCGTCATGTTGCTGACGCTCTATCTATCGCCGCCGTGAGGACACGTCGGTGCTCTGCCCAGGCGGGGCAGTCTTGCACCGTGTTCTCTACGGTGTCCTCAGGGCGATCCTCGCAGTGGTGACACCCAGGCGTTTCCTCCTTTCCCATCAGACACAGGTACCTCCCGAAACTTCCGTGTTCGGTGAGGACCTGCGTCATGCGGTAGGTCAGGACGCCGTGACGCCGATCTAGCCACTCCTCAAAGAGGGGTCTTACCGCCGCAATTGCGGCGTGCCCGTTCCACATACCCTTGGGATTGTTTTTATTTTTGAGGAATTCGGATTTTTCATAATCAGTTTTTAATTTTTTTAAGAGATTATTGCAAAAATTGCGGTATCTAGTATACGTCACCTTCATTATTGCATTATCTTGATTTTGGTTAGCAGCCATATGCAATCTATCTCTATGTCTGATACATCGCACTAGTCCCGGAGTTAACCATGGCTTAATGATTTGCTTGCGATGAGGAATTGTTACTTGTATTGAGTGCAAAGAAATTGCTTCCGTAATAATATTAATTAAGTTGGTAGCCGCAACATTAGCATCTGTAGCCAAATAAACAGAACTAAAGTCGGTATCAGACAGTTTTCGAATCAAAGACGGGTATTCAATTTTGAGAAGAGAAGTCGAGGTATTTCTTTTTACTTTGCAATCAAGACAAAAAACAAGAAGCGCGTGGTCAGTTATATAGGAGTCAAGTACATAAGTAGCAGAAAATCTGTCAGATCTAAGCATCACGTGATCTAGACAACTAGCATTAGAGCTGTAGAACTCTCTGCCGGCTTCTGTGTTCCCTGTCACTTATGACCTTTTACCCTTTAAAGAAAGAGTAAATAGGCATCTTCTGGGCTCGCTGGTCCCATCGTAGACCCATCCCATCTATTGCTTACCTTCAGGCGAGATCTAGGTCAAGAGTGGGCTCCCCGTAATAAAAAAAATCTCATTTATCGAACTATCTTGTTTTTATTGATAATAAGCTCGCGTTGGTTAATCGTCTCACCATCATCATGGTAAGTGATGATGTGATCGAAGATATAGCACGCTTACCTGGAAGTAACTTATTCACTCTTGACTTAAAGATCCCCAGATTATAGCCATGAGGAACCACAGACACCTGCGGGGAATTCCACTCCTTAGCCGTACGCACAATGAAAGTACTCCCAAAACATTTCGTGCGTATGGGTGGGATGACCATCATGTAACGATGGCGCATTACGTTTGTCTTGTAGTTCGATCGATGATAGAACGGGCTTGATGGAATTAGATTATGCAAATCTATCTCACACTTTACGGAATGTAACTGATAGGCTTGGAACACGTCGCTGATGTTCAAGGCTCTGGAGCTTTTAATGAACCCGTGCATCATTGGCAATTAGTCTCTTGGCTCGTTTCTCGTTAGATTCAAGCGCGTCCAGTTGATATTTGGCGGATCCGTACCAAAGATGAGGGTACATACTCCATACACGATTTAGCTTGAGCTTGAGAAGCTGTTCGGTTGTGCAGTAATTTCTTATCTTTGCTAGGATTCTCAACTTTTTGATGCTAGTTGAGCCTTAGCCTCGATGAACGAACCAAAATTTTTTGCGGAGAATAGACACGCCTGGGTCTTAGCTGCATTCAACTTGACCAAGTTGGCATCACCCCATTCGGAGACAGCCTTCAAGGACAATTTTAAACGTCCAACCATGGCCTCAAGGTGAGACCGGATCTGTCCCACCAGGCCGCGCGCTGTTCACGTATCTCTCAGAAACTGTGCTGTCGGTCCTGCTGAATATGACTGATAGGATGAAGTAGAAGGCGAATTATATTCATGTAACTAATCTGCTCTTTCCGGCAAAGTTTGCGATGTTTCCGAACTTATTATAATTTTCACATTTTGTGGACATTTATTGCAAACTGTGCGACCGCATTACATTATATTAGCATAACGAAATATTTTGTTACAATATTCATAAGATACACTATTATTTTGTTTTTCGCACATATTCCACACGAGTTTGTCCTTATTACCACCTATTTTTAACCTATACCTTTAAGAAGTAGTACTGGTATTAAATTAAAAAGCACCTAGCCGGCATTTAATAACTCAAACGGGGAATTCCCTGTATGTGAATTACATTGGTGTTGCAAAAATAGATAAAAACTTGTTTTTCGTTTCGTCCTGCTAATTTAACATGTAATTAATAGCAGTATGTAGCAAGTAGCAACCCATTCGAGACCAGTCAGAGAATCCCGTAACCGCGTGCCACTACGGTATACCGAATAAGTGCGAGTATATCGTAGCTATGTCTTTCTCTTTCTCGCGCACCACTCGCTTCACGAGCGGGGCCGCGCGCGGCGCCGGTCCGCCGCCCGCGCGCAAGTTGTAGACTCGTACGTAATAATTACCTATCCGAAACCACGTGCTCACATGTGGCAACCAACGTGTACTTTTATTCCTCATATGTGGTGCCCTAACGTGATTATTTGTGCTCTTTTGTATACGAAAAACTAAGTCCGATCCCATGTTTGTGAACGTGTTTTAACTAAGTAAACGATAATCATATGAGACAGTGTTCATCATTCCAGTTTCCCTGAGACCTCCCCTCATAAGTAGTAATATTGATATTGTTTTATTGTACACATAATTAACTTGTTTATGTATTAAAATGAGCTTTTTTGAAACGGAAAAATATTGGAAAAATTTGAATAATATCGGAAAAATATGTTTTTTTCTTTTCTTTTCCGTCCGAAATTTTTCCATTACCCATCAGTATGAACCACTATCGTGCATGTAACGATGCATATATTACGACGAAAACGGTTTAAGTACTTAGTTATTTTATGACAATTAATTGTCAAAATTACGTTTTGTGAAAAAGAGAAACTCTGAAACGCTTGTTCAGCCACTGCCTAGAATATTTACGATAATTTAAGTCAACTGATGACTCCACATTGTGTAAAACTATGTTTTACACGGCCCCACATCAATTCAAAAATATTTTCCTCTAAGAATTCCACGCACGAAAAGTCATCCGTCTTAGTGTGAGCCTTCACCAAAAATCTGCTGGATATTTTCTCTCTAATTATGATATTTATTCAATTTCACTATAGAAAGTTTACCTCCTTTCATAATAACCTTTTTATATTTTCATGACATGTTAGTTGACATAAATTTTTCCAGTTTTAGCGTTAGTTATCTGTGGTCGGAGCACTACTTTAGTGCTATGTTGAGCACTATTATTAGAGACTAGCTTTTGCCCGCGACTCCGTCCGCGTGGAATAGTTACTTTGGGCTAACGTTAAAAATAACCCCGATTTTGAAGCATTCTTCATTGTCGCTCCACTCCTATTGGCCTTAGCGTAATGAGCCTTTCTCTATAAATTGACTATTTAATTAAAAAATAATTTTTCAATTCGAACCAGTAGTTCCTAAGATTATCGCGTTCAAACAAACAAACAAACTCTTCAGCCTTATATTATTAATATAGATAGCTGTTGCCCGCGACTTCGTCCACGTTTCCGTCGTTTTTCGTAAAAAAAAAGTAGCCTATGTCCTTCCTCACGGCTCAGTGATTTTCATGTAACAGACAGATTAACTTTCGTAATTTAGTAGGGAAATATAATATGTCAATCTATATAGATATATAGATATATATATATAGATCACGTTTACATGAGGCTTAAGTACCTATAGAACGAAAATACTTCAGCGCAAATCTTCCGGGTAAACTATGTTGAAAGTTGACCCGTCCGGCACGTGAACATAAAGATTTTTAGAACTGCTAACCCGGGAAAGAGCGACGTACAACTGACCATGCGAGAAACAACTGACACCGAGATCTACTCCAGCAACACGAAAAGTCTGCCCTTGAGCCTTATTAATTGTCATTGCATAACACACCGATACTGGGAATAGCATTCTTTTAAATTGGAATGGAAAATTATTTGGTATTATGGGAATTCTGGGAATAAAGACGGTTTCTCTTGCACAGCAACCTGTTAAAATTTGAGCCTCGATTATATTTTGTTGCAACTGGGTTACTTTTAGCCGAGTTCCATTGCAAAGTTGTGGTGGTTTTAAATTTTGGAGCAGAATAATAATCAGAAAGCTTCGAACTGCTAAGCTATCGGGAGTTACACGTGTTATTGTGAGTCAACCATAAAAGATAGACATATGCTGTCGTAGGATATTTTTTATATAATTTTAAGGAGAACATTTCCGTCATAAATGATTTCTGTGTAGCTTTAACCATTAAGGACGCGACGGAAGCTTAAAAAATGGAGTAACTTCTCCCGTTTTCCTAACATTTCCCTTCACTGCTTTGCTCCTATTGATTGTAGCGTGATAAAAAGTATACTATAACCAGCTCAGGAGTATGAAAAATAATTATACCAAGTTTCATTAAAATCCGTCAAGTAGTTTTTGTTTCTATAACGGTTATACAGACAGACAGACAGACAGACAGACAGACAGACAGACAGACAGACAGACAGACAGACAGACAGACAGACAAAAATTTTACTGATTGCATTTTTGGCATCAGTATCGATCCCTAATCACCCCCTGATAGTTATTTTGTAAATATATTTCATGTACAGAATTGACCTCTCTACAGATTTATTATAAGTATAGATAGATTATATTTAAGGTAGCAGAGATTTACTTTAGACAGCACTTTCGAGAACAAGTTAGGGAGAGCAATGACAAGGCGTGAAGTCGCAGTAATGAATGTGGAATGAATGTTCTTTATTAAAATAGAATTGTGTTTAAATAATAGTAGTGTTTACATTAGTTGAACAGTGGTCACTGTGTGAGAGCGCGGCCCTACGCCCGCGTCTCATATAACTGTTGACATTATATTTAATTTATAGTACGTAGAATAATATTCCTTTGTGCATTGTATGAGCGATTGGTTATCAAAGTGAAGGGTATGCTACGTATGCTACAGGACTCCCCTTCAAGCGAAGCGTACCGGCAGTTTGATGATACGTCCTGAGCGCGTCTGCTTGTTTTCAGTGGGATGTGACGTCAGGCTTGCTCTCGGTACTTCTGTTTTCTTGGTAACGCTGACTGTAACTGGTGTGGTAGATGGTAAAGTTTCTTCTGAGATAACGTATGCAGGTTTTAATCTATCGATCGATATGTTTGCTTGCCGATCGGGTAACTGTATTGTGTAAACTTTTCTGTTCGGCTTATCACTCGGTAGGGTCCTTCGTATGGTGTTTGAAGTGGTTTCTGACTGCATCGGTTCTGATAAAAACGTGGGTGCACTTCAAAAGGTCTTGATGAATGAATACGGTTTTTTGTTGCTGTGGTGTTTGGTAACGGCTTGCGGCTTGTTTACTTAAATTATGTCACGTAGCTTATTGACGTAAGTATAATTCATAGTAGGTGTGCAGGTATTTTCTGTGAAAAATTCGCCAGGTAATCGTAAATTGTAACCGTAGGTAAGTTCGGCTGCGCTTACTCCGGAGTCGGTGTTTAAAGAGGCTCGTAGACCCATTAAAATTGTTGGGAGCTCGTCTATCCAGGAACTTGCGTTTGTGAGTTTCGCGCGTAACGCGGTCTTGAGGGTGCGATGCCATCTCTCGATTATGCCGTTGCTCTGTGGGTGATAAGCTGTTGTGCGAGTTTTCTTTATTCCCAATAGCTTCATCAGGTTTTGGAAATTTGACTTTCGAATTGGCGGCCTTGGTCGCTTGTGAGTGTGGTCGGGCATCCAAATCTTGCGATCCAATGTTGGTAAACAATTTGGGCTATGCGATCAGCTGATATTTCGTCGGTAAGAATTGCTTCGGGCCACTTAGTTAATCGGTCGATCATTGTAACTAAGTATCGATGTCCTTCAGATGTTGTAGATAGAGGTCCTACGATGTCAACGTGTAAATATTGAAAACGTTCGGTTGGTGGGAACGATGCGATGTTCGAGAATGTGTGTCATTGAATCTTGCTTTTCTGACAAGGTATGCACGTACGAGTCCAACAGCTGATGTCTGCGTTCATTGATGGCCAGAAATATTTTTGAGTGATAAGCTTGCGAGTCGTGCGCGTACCAGGATGACTGACATTGTGCACGCTGTTAAATACTTGTCTTCTATATTGCTCTGGTATGTACGGTCGTACGTAAGCAGTAGAGGTTTCGCAGTATAACTCGAGGTCGCTGTTGGGTATAACTATTTTCTTGAGACTGATGTTGTCTTGTGATAATAATTGTTTGATGTTGGTATCCTTTTCTTGCGCTCTGGCTATGTCGGTATAATTGATTGTAGGTGGGCATGAGATTGTTTCTATGCGGCTAAGCGTGTCGGCGACGACGTTTTGTTTACCGCTTACGTGTCGTATGTCGGTCGTAAATTCGCTGATAAACAAAAGTTGCCTTGTTCGCCTGTTTGTTCCTGAATTTGAAGGAGTTTTTGACATTACGTATGTCAGCGGTTTGTGATCCGTAAATATGATGAGATTTCGTCCTTCAAATATCTTGCGGAAGTGTTTGACTGCCATGTAGATTGCAAGTAGTTCACCATCGAACGTAGAGTATTTCTTTTGCGCGTCGGTGAATTTCCTCGAAAAATATCTGAGCGGTTGCCATGTTTCATGTATGTATTGTTGAAGTACGGCTCCAGCTGATGTGTCGGATGCGTCGCAGAATAAAGCGATTGTTGCGTGGTGAGATGGATGAGCGAGTAAATCTGCGTTTATTATGCTGGCTTTACACTGCTCGAAAGCTTGCGTTGCTTCATCGGTCCACGTGATTTGTGTTTTATCTCTCTTCTTGATGTTGTGTAGGTATGCGTTCAATGGTGCTTGTTGAGATGCGGCGTTTGATATATATATATATATACAGAAAATCCATAATGTGTTAGTAAAAGAAATACTTATACAACTATATTAGTAAAAAATGAATTAAACAAAATAAATTAACTTTAAAATATTGTCCCCTCTTAATTTAAATATTTTCCCTCAGCCCCAGGCCCGCAGGCATGCCTGCGGGACCAGTGCATTAGGAAAGGACAGTCCGGTTTCTCAACTATTACTTTCAGGATGCTATTAGAGCTTCCACGTATCCTACGCATCAAGGATGCCGTTCTCTTGCGCATGATAGCCTCAAAACTATCTGTGCCTGCCTCAGCAAACATGCCTGATGCGCTACAAAACCGCGGAAGCCCCAATAACACCCGGAAAGCATTATTGTACTGGACTCGAAGAGCGTTGTAGGCCCTCTGCGTATACGTGACCCACAGGCTGCAGGTGTAAAAAGTCTGGCAGTAGGCCTTAAACAGTGTAATTTTCACTTCTTTAGTACACCTAGCAAACCTGCGGGCCAACATATTACATCGGACTGACAACGCTCTTCTCTCTCTCTCCAAATCATCGTCATCATTCAGATTCTCATTCAAAACGTGCCCAAGGTATTTAAATTGAGACACCCTCTTAAGCGCTACCCCATATAGGTAAACTGGAGGAACAGACTTGGGTTTTCTGGAACCAGCACGAAACACCATGACCTCACTCTTCCTGACATTGTACAGGAGTCCATTAGCCGTGGCGTATCGCTCACACACTCCAAGCATCCGTCTGAGTGCATCAATCGAGGGACTCAGCAGCACCATGTCATCAGCATAACTGATACTATTAATCACCTTCCCATCAATAGAGCATCCGACACCAGTGCTGCCGAGCTCCTCGACCAGCTGATTGATGTACAGACTGAAGAGCCCTGGGGAGGTCAAGCCACCTTGCCTCACGCCACACTCCAGCCCATACTTACCAGATAATGCACCCGACCATCTGACCTGGTTAATTTGATGGTTGTACCAGTACTCGAGGAGATTTATCAGCTCATGGGGTATGGCATTGTCCCTCAGTTTTGACCACAAGATATTATAATTAACCAGGTCAAAAGCCTTGGAGAGATCCAGAAAAGCAGCATATACAGGAGTACTTCTGTCAGTATAGTACCTAACTGTGTGCTTGAGCGCCAGAATAGCAGTCTCGGTGGACAACCCAGCTCTAAAACCGAACTGGGCATCATTTGGCTTAAGTTGTCCACTTATCCTACGCTCAAACACACAATCAAGCACCTTAGCTGTTACAGTGGCCAAAGAGATCGGTCTGTAGTTATCCTTATCTGACGCATCCTTAGTCTTACTCTTCACTATAGGCACAACTATCGTCCTCATCAGATCTGTAGGCAGGTAGGAATGCCTCACGCAGAAGTTGTACAGCATCGATAGGACCCTAGGAAGATGGGGACCTGCACACTGAAAGTGTTCAATGCTTAAGCCATCATGTCCGGGAGATTTGCCTTTAGTCATAGATTTAATAACATCCTTAATCTCCTTTGCCGAAATGTTTATTGGCTTTCCAGACATGATGCCCTCAGCGACACGCACCTGCTCTTCAGCCTGACGTGGATCCACCGCAAAATGCCTCCTAAACATATATGATCGCGATAGAAGTTTATCATACCAAGAAATCTTCTCAGATCTTTCTTCGATGGAAGTCGGCTTTGGATAGTCAGTGATAGCTTCGACTTTATGTTTTGGAGGTTTGATGCCTTCTGCTGATACTGTGTAACCAAGGAACTGGACTTCTGATTGACCTAAGTTGCATTTGGCAGGATTTTTTCTGTCTTCTTCTCGGACATTAAGTTGTTGGTAAGCACGGTTGAGGTCTATCGTAGAGAAGATAGTTTTACCAGATAGATGATGCGTAAAATCTTTGATGCGTGGCACGGGATATCTGTCTGGTACGGTGATAGAGTTCAGTCGGCGATAGTCACCACAAACTCTGATATCGCCATTCTTTTTAGGCACGATATGAAGAGGTGATGCCCATGGACTCTTGCTAGGTCTGCATAATCCTTGTTCTATCATGTTTTCGAATTCTTTCTTGACTATCTCGAAGCGATGTGGTGGAAAAGGACGGGCGCGGCAGTGTACCGGTGGTCCGCGAGTTTCAATACAATGTTGCACATTGATGTTGCAGTTCAATTGCATTGATGTTAGTCGCGTTATTTCCGGATATTGAGCTAGGATGTCGTGGTATGACTGCGACATATCAATACTGCGTACGGTAGGAACATCTGATACACGTACTGGGACATTGACCTTTAAGCTCGTGACGCCGTCGATAAGTCTGCGGTTTTTCAAGTCGACGATAAGCTGATGGTACTTGAGAAAACCGGCTCCGTGTATTGGTTTCGAAACATCTACTATTATGAACTTTCATTTGTATGGGCGACGTAAGTTGAGGTTGAGTGTTAATGTTTTTTCGCCATACGTAGCTATTTTTGTGTTATTCGCAGCGTAAAGTTGAAATGGTAGCGGCGTTGCGACTTGACCCTTTTTTCTCGGTAGCACGGATATGTTTGCTCCCGTGTCGACCAAGAAAGATAATTTAGAGTTTTTGTCGGTGATGTATAGGCGGTGTGAATTTTCTTGAACGCCGGTGTCCGCCTCTGCCAACGTTCGGTCTAGTTTTCCGAGTTTTGTTTGTTGAAAGAGCAGGGCGATGTGCAGTGACTAGCTTGTTCCTTGAAACGTCGGTGATAATAGCAGTGTGGTGATGGTGATGTTTCTCGGCTTCGCGATCGTGATGCGCTACGGCGGTGAGATGGGTAGCGGCGGCGGCGATAGTTGTGATCATTGTGATCATAAGGCGGTCTAGCTTTGAGCTCGGCTATTTCTAGCGAGAGTTTTCTTATTTCGTTGATGACGTACTGCACATCGGACTACGACGCTGACGTAGGTGCTGCGAATGAGTGTACGGGTGCGACTTCTCTTGATGTGATCTGCTCCATCATATTGTCGGCGAGTGGAGCGAGTTCTTCGAGTATAGTCTTGGTGCTGAATGTTTCGCTGACTGCAAGGACTGACCGGACGTGTGACGGGAGGTGATTTGTCCACATGAGTCGTAGCGTGGAGTCGGGTACTTTGTCTCTGGCGAGGTTTCGCATGCGGCGGAGTAATTGGGTGGGTTTCTGATCTCCGAGTTCCATCTCTGACAGTAGTTTCTGGAACTGGCGGCTGTCAGATTCTTCGTAGGCGGATATGAGCCTTTCTTTGATCGCCTTGTACTGATCTGTCTCCGGTGGGTTGTAGAGTAGATCCGTTATCTGCTCGATTTCTTGTTTTTCCAGCTGTGCTATGACTATCTGGGCGAGCTGTGCTTGGCCTTTCTTGAGGTCGTTGGTCGCGGCTTCGAAACTGATGAACCATAGTCGTGGTCGATCGCGCCAGAATGGTGGGATGCGCATGGTGAGCGATATGCCAGCAGCTTCAGCCATCGACACGGTGTGCGGTGATGCTTGCTCTTCTGACTGGCAAGGATTTGACATTTTAATATTATTTCACGGACCTCAGGTATATCTGGTTCGAGGATTCCTCCGCTTCAGGTGTGTCTGGCTCGGGTTTTCTCCGCTTCAGATGTTCGCTTTGGGTTTTCTCCGCTTCGTGTGTTTCTTGTTCGGGGTCACCACTTTAGCGCTAAGTCGGAGCACTACTTTAGTGCTATGTTGAGCACTATTATTAGAGATTATATTTAAGGTAGCAGAGATTTACTGTAGACAGCGCTTTCGAGAATAAGTTAGGGAGAGCAATGACAAGGCGTGAAGTCGCAGTAATGAATGTGGAATGAATGTTCTTTATTAAAATAGAATTGTGTTTAAATATTAGTAGTATTTACATTAGTTGAACAGTGGTCACTGTGTGAGAGCGCGGCCTTCTGCCCGCGTCTCATATAACTGTTGACATTATATTTAATTTATAGTATTTATAGTACGTAGAATAATATTCCTTTGTGCATTGTATGAGCGATTGGTTATCAAAGTGAAGGGTATGCTACGTACGTATGCTACACAGTCATCAACTGAAATGCTCTGAAACGCTTGTTTAGCCAGTGCCTATAACAATAAAATAAAAACAAATAAACATGAGCAATTACTTATTATAATGACATAATTGTTTCAAAATGCCTTGATGTCAATTGATCCTAAAAATACAAGAGTTATTTTTGTTCTGATTTATGCAATATTAATAAAAGGTATCATAATTCGAAACGCATTCGAAATGCAGTGCCAAACGCGCTGCATTTCGAATGCGTTTTATAATCATGAATGTATATTTTAATAATTATGTATGAAAGGTTTATATAGTTATTGCACCTTGAAATACACACATCACATCTGGGCCCCAAGTCTGCTATTTTTATAAATTTGTCATTCCATCACGATCCCATTGTCATTTTGCTAATAGTTCGTAATCTACTAAATTCATAATGGTTGGTCAGTAGTCTCTTATTAGAATGACATTGCCGTATTGCCATTATTATAAAACCTGTTAGTAGTAATGATTTTCGAAAAACTACCCCTAAATTTGAACATTTATTCATGCCAGATTTTATTTCTATTTAATTTTACATATTATTTCGTTCAATGAAGTGTCAGTGGTTGACCATTGGAAAGCCATTATATTAGTAGATTACCAAACTTGTCAAAATCAACAATTTTGAAATCAATGATAGACTATTTTGACACTATTGTAATAGCAGACTTGAGGCCCTGATTTCATGTATAAAATATCATTGTACCTGTCATTTCAGCGGTTCTTTTATACAAATAGTTGGGACCGGATAAAATTTGTCCGGCCTCAATTTCCGCTAAACGTCTAACTGAAGATATATAAAGATGAATACAATGGGTCACTAGTAACACCACAATAACGCAAAAAAAAACACGAGCAACAGTCACCGATGACAAAACTTGGCAGAATATGTATACTCTATAGTTACTTTACTCTTTGATGTATACCTTACCTTAATTTTTTTTTTTTTTTTTTTAATTGGCAAGTCGCTATTTGCGCAATGCCATCAACAAAAAACGAGCAAACTTGGTAGAAAATGAAATAGTTAATTTAGGACACGGAATTAGGATGGATATTGGATAGGATTATTAGGAAAGGCATAAACATAAGTTAAAATTATATGCGTAAATTATTCTGAGTGATAAATGATGATAGATATATATATATATTTGAATCATTAGAAGCCAGTAAGACAGAAATGGAGGTAGGAAAGGTAATGTTATAGGAAAGTAAACTAGAAATAAAAGAATCATGACTAAGAAGAGGACAGGAAAAAAAATATGATTTAAATCGCCAACATCACCACATTCGCAAAGGTCACTGGCAACAATCTGCAATCGGGCAAGGTGGACTTTGGAGCAATTGTGACCCAACCTCATTCGAATAAGGCAACTGGTAGCAGCCTTACCAAAGTTAAATTTAAAAAACCATGGTGTTTTGGGAATACAAGTTTGAATATGAGAATAATATTTTCCTTTAATAGTGCTGCTGTCCGCCCACAACTTGCTCCAGGCATCCCAAAGAAAGTTCATTGGCAGATTCACCAAGTCGTGGCTAAAGTTAATGTAAGGGAACAAATCACCACAGTCCACAGCCTCATTAGCCAGTTGATCGGCTCTCACATTTCCCGCGATACTACTATGGCCAGGTATCCAAGCGAGAGAAATTTGAAGACCTAATTTGGAGCATTTATATAAGAGATCTCTAATAAAAAGAACTATGGGAAATATTGGTTTACATTTAAAAGGATTTCTTTTAATAGCCTGTAATGCACTTAGAGCGTCTGTAAATATTATTGCTTTTTCCAATTTCATGATGTAAATATACTTTAAAGCTTTGAACAGTCCAAAACATTCACCAGTAAATACTGATGATTCAGGAGGAAGCTTGATTTTTTGTACTATATTATACTGTGAGTGAAAAACCCCAACTCCAACATTTCCTAAAGAAGTGTGCTTAGACGCGTCTGTGTAAATATGATGCCAATTCTCCCATCGCAAGCCTTTGGCAAAGTTAAATGATTCTTTAACAAAATAATCATTTTTATTAATGTCTAAGTTCAGGATAACATCCGGAGAAAACACCAATGATTCATAAGAATGATTGAAGAGAGGAAATGATAGTGACTGGTAAATTGGAGCTTGCAAAGCCATAAACTTTTTATAACTTATAATAAGACAAGGAAGAGATTTATTAGACCAATAACGAGAAGAATTGGTTTCGTCTAGAAGAGACTGCAATTTTTGACGTAACGGGTGATTAGAAAATTGAAATGAACGGAATAGAAATTTGTCAGAAAGATATGTATCATCTATGATACTGACGTCGAAGTGAAAGAGGAGGATCTACAGTTTCAACCTGTAAAGCATTTATTGGGCTTGATCTCATAGCTCCGGTCACTATTCGCAGTGCTTTTGACTGAATTCTGTCTAATTTTTTAAAAGCAGCTGAATTTCCAGGTTCCAATAAAAATGTACCATAGTCAAGCACACTTCTAACTATTGCGTTATATATTAATTTCAATGAATAGGGGTGGGCACCCCACCAGACCCCCGATAAACATCTCAATATGTTTATTCTTTGTTCACATCTTGCCGTTATATAATCACAGTGTGGAATACCAGTAAGTTTACTATCCAAAAGCACTCCTAAAAATTTTACCGAAGATTTCACAGGTATTAAATTATCATCATAATATACAGAAACAGGGGGAGGAAGGCGCATCCTAGTAAAAAGTACAACTGTACTTTTAGAAGTAGATAGCTCAAGGCCATTGCTATCCATCCATTTTTTTAAAAGGCTAAGACCCGATGTCATGGTATTGCAAGCCGTTTGTATAGAGCTGTGAGGGCAATATAAAAGAAGATCATCAGCGTATTGTAGCCAGAGGTGGGCGTTTAAACGAAAAGCATATAATATAACATATTATTTAAAATAAACGAATAAGCAGACTTGTTTATAAAAGCATTTAAAGTAATCCGTTTATTCCGCTTTTTGTTAAAATTAAAACGCAACCGCGTTTTGATAATTTCTTTTCATAACCACGTAAGTAAGAACGTGCTCAAATGAATTATGTAACAACTGATAGATGGCGCCTGATTCAATTTTAATCGATAGTAAACAATAATTATGCGAAAATCGACCTTAATTCAAAAACTTTAAGGTTTAAAATATTTACATCTTTTGTTTATGTGCTGAATCGCGTTGACTTACTCAAAATTGGTAAACCTAGCAAATTAAATATGCTTTCCGTTGTTCACTTTTAAAAGCGCCAATTTAATTTAAACGGGTTGCTTATCACTTATTTTGCTTTTTACGTTTAGTAGCGTTTCCTCCGCCCGGTGAAAAGCGTCATGTTTTGTGAATTTCCGAAACAATTTGATTAAAAGTTGTGACTCGGAATTGTTTACGTAAACATAAATAGTGTAAAACATTATTTCATGTGGTGAATTGTTTCTTACCAAGGAAATAATTCTGTGAGTTTTGGACTTGTATATAATATAGTTTTTAGGTGTAGTTAATTGTGTTTAATAGGTAATTGTGTTAATAATAGTGTAAATAGTTTATAGTGTAAGTAAATTGTGTTAATTTTGACTACTTTTTCTACAAAAACAAATTGGTGAGCTAATTAAACTGTAAATTCGAATAACTACTGTATCAAAATGACGAGTAGAAGTTCGAATAACATAATTTGGAACTTTTTTTGAGAAATCATGCGACTAAAACAGCTGTGTGTAATTTTTGTAATAAAACTTTATCGTATTCCGATTTTAACATAATATCGGAATGGAGGACCCGGTTGTTGACGAGCAAAGTAGAAAAAAATATTTTTCTGAATGTGAATAAATGACTTGATGGTTTGAGGAAATAATGGAAATTTTGTAAATAATCAAAATGTACATATAATAGATCAATGAACTTTTAAGTACGCCTGAATTTAATAAAATGTAGTTTATTATTTGACAAGTTATTAATAAATACAGATCTTAGAATAATACTAACCTACTTAGTAAAGTTTCATAATTATATAATATTATTCATTCAGTCAGTCCTAAGCCTGCCTAGTACGAAAGAAAATTCATTGATTTCGTTTAAAAACCAATACTTATACTTAACCAACTAAAAAAGCAAACAACATAATTTCATTATTTTTAATGTAAGAAAGTAAATAAGCGTATTAAGCAGTTTACGTAAGTGACTTTTGATAAAAAATAAACGAATAAGTTCGTTAAAAGTTTTAAGTCGTTTATCACATCTTTAATTGTAGCACTTTTACTTCATTGTTTAAAGAACTGTCAAGATCGTAAGTGTAAATGTCATATAATAAAGGGCTAAGAACTGATCCTTGAGGAAGACCTTTCCACACGACTCTAGATTCACAACTAGAATCCTGAAGTGTAAGTTTAATATACCTCTCAGATAACATGTTTAGAATGAAGTTTGTGAGTAAAATGGGGACATTTAACTGCTCCAGTTTATATTTTAATGTTGATATTACAACATTATCATAAGCAGAGGTTATGTCAAGAAAAGCAGAAATTATGGATTGATTCGAAGAAAATGCTAACCTAATATCAGTGACAAAGATGCTTAAACTATCTATGGTACTTTTACCTCGCCTAAAACCAAATTGACTCTCACTGAGTAATTTCTTGTTTTCTAAAAACCATTCTAACCTATTTTTTACTTAATGTTCTGTGATCTTTAGCAAAACTGATGATAGAGCAATTGGTCGGTAAGAAGTGTTATTGGATGGACATTTGTTGGGTTTGAGAATAGGTATAATATCTTGTGCTTTCCAAGAAAGCGGAATATTTCCGGTTATCATAATTTTATTAATTAGTTTTAAAAAATATAAAAGAGATGTGTCACTCATATTTGATAGAAAAGAGTACGGAATACCATCTGCGCCTGGAGCGGAGTCTTTACTGTGGCATACAACAAGTTTAAGCTCTTCTAAACTGAATGGAGAATTAAGGTCACAAAGAGAATCTATTGTCGAAAGGGGAATAGAATTTGTAATAATCTTTTCCGGGACGTATGAGGGAGCCAGTTTACCTAAAAAACTATTTACCAACTCAGGTGGAAGGAATGCGCTAGATGAATCTGAGAACGCCGATCTGAACCTTCTAATATTCCGCCAAACCACAGATGGTTGAACGTTAGGGGAAATAGAGAGGCAAAATGATTTCCAGCTTTCAAATTTCTTTTTTTTTAATAATTTTTTTGTCTCTGTAATTGAGGTGCTTAAAATATTAAAATTTTCTACGGTAGAATTTTTAAGGTAATTTATTTCACACTGTTTCCTTTTTTTAATTGCATCTGTGCAATCTTTGTCCCACCATGGCGGAGATGGGATTTTATTTTGTGACTTTTTGAAAGGAAAAAGTTTATCTGCAGTTTTTATCATGGCTTCGGACAAGGCATCGGCACAGAACTGTTCATTACCACATTTAATTTCAGGTAGAACGGACACTATGTTATCTAAATGCTCCTTATAAGTACGCCAATCAAAATCCCCCAGTTTGTACTTCAGCCGTGGAGCGCTCTTAGAATAAGGTTTTTGATTGAAGGGAAATGATAAAACTATAGGAAAATGGTCACTGCCATAGGATGAAAGCATAACTTTCCAGGTCAAACGCGAAGCTAGTTTGTCAGTGCATATTGACAAATCGGGTGCACTAGCACCTTCATGTGGAGAAGTGCGTCGAGTTGGAGACCCAGTATTTAATAAACAAAGATTGAGATTATCTAGAATGTCAAGTAAGGTGCTACCATAGTTATTTGTTGACGAACTTCCCCAGACTTCATGCTGGGAATTAAAATCACCTAAAACTATAAATGGTTTAGGAAGAATTGAAAAAATATTTACAATTTCATTAAAAATTACAACAGATGGACGAGGAATATATACAGAAACAAAACAAATATTATCTACAACTGCTGCAATAACAGAAAAATCATTACTATGAGGTGGGATTGTGAAAAATGAAAATGAATGATGATGTTTGATGAGTAAAGCAACACCGCCATACCCATCAGAGCGGTCTTCTCTGAGACATGCATACCCAGGGATCCTAAACAAAGACCCTGGTTTAAGCCATGTCTCTTGAAGAGCAAAAACAAAAGGTTAATATTTATTTACAATATGTATAATTTCTGACTTTTTATTAATTGCACTTCGGCAATTCCATTGTAAGACTTTGTTGTCCATGATTATTATTAGTTGATGATTGAGTAACTGCATTTAATACAGTGGCAGCGATGGACGGTGAAAGGTGATGTGTTTGAGTTAATGATTTTATCAAAGCAATGATTAGTTCATTTACAGTCAATGCAGACAGATCATCCTTAGCGATGAGGGCACAGCCATCTTTTGGTTGAGGAACATTCCTAGCAAGTTCCTGATGGAATTGCTGATCATAACCTTTAGAAAACTGGGGTG
The DNA here is from genome assembly GCA_943138885.2 of Tholera decimalis. Classification (NCBI taxonomy): domain Eukaryota; kingdom Metazoa; phylum Arthropoda; class Insecta; order Lepidoptera; family Noctuidae; genus Tholera; species Tholera decimalis. The sequence goes on from OW964555.2 coordinate 30,862,329, forward strand.
GGGAGCGAGGTTTAGTAAAAACTGTTTTTTTATATGATATTTTATTTTGTTTAGATGGAGAGTAATCAAGGGGAACAGAAGCATTGATATGTCTTGAAGTTGTGGGAGAGGAAAGCAAGGCATCAGCATATGATATTTTAGAAATTGTGGGATGAAGCTTTGAAGCTTCAGCATATGAAATACATGATTTGGCCATGGATTCTTTAATGTTTTTTTTGACGTTCATATTCTAAACATTTCTTGCTAGTAGCCTCATGAAAACCATTGCAAAGACAACAAGATAAATTATCCTCAGAGACTGTGCACCCTTCCCCAGAGTGACCTTGACCACACTTATAACAGCGGGGTTTGGACCTGCATTGAATCTTGACATGGCCATATCTACAACAATTGTAACATTGAATTGTTGGGTAGATGTACAGGTCAACAGAAAGTGCTGTATAACACATATATACACGCTTCGGAAGAATTTGGCCATCAAAAGTTAAAATAACTGTTTCTGTATTTTTTAATAAAGGTTTATCATCAAAAATAGTTTTTCTTTTGATTCTCCTTAGCTTTAATATTTTGCCACAACCAATTGGCACAGAGATGTTTTCTAATATTTCATCATCATTCCACTCTACGGGTATGCCTCTGACGACACCCATGCGAGTCACAGAAAATGAGGGGATAAAAGCTTTATAACACTCCCTTTCCAACAACTTGCTGGTTATAAACGAGTTGGCATCATTATAAGTGGAAAAAGCAATAACCAGCCGGTTTCGACCTATTTTCTTTAGACTACCATTAATTATGTTATTGAAAGAATTCCTTTTTAAGAATCGACCAAAAGTAACTGGATTCAGAAAAGTATTGTCATTAGAGGCAGTTTGCTCCCTCTGAACATGTATTAAAAACGAAGCCGCATCGGAGGAATTGTATAAGAGCCGAGCAACTGAAGCTGGACGCTGAGACGACCCACTCAGATCGTCAACGCCAGCCCTTAACAAAGGAGTACGCGGAGGATCAGATGCCTTATTAGTATCATCTACAGTAATCATTGTATCCATCTCGCCACAATCACAATCGTTAGAACGTTTCCCGCCATTCTTGCGCCTTTTTTTATTACAATGTTTGCAAATTGTCGGCCGAGCGGACACCCTTTTGCGTTTTGAGCTATTGTTGCTTAATGATAATGAACAATCAGTATCAACTGCACTGGTTTCATTATTAGAAATTGTCACATAGTGACCTATTTCTAGTGGTGCCGTTCCTCCGGGGTCACCCGGAGGATCCATATTAAAACTACAAGAACTAAAAAAAACTTACCAAATTTGAAGAAAACACTACGACTACACTAATACTAAATAATAAAATGAAATATATACAAAAATTTAATCTAATCCAATATACAAAAAATAATTTATAGAGAGCCAAAAAAAATCACGTCCGCCAAAGTTCAGGTTTCCCGCGCTTTTTTCCTTACCTTACTTAGTACTCAAAAAATCAGAGTGAGTGTTGCCAATGATTAAATATTTTGATTCCGTTGTTGTTCCGTTTCAGGACTTTCTTGCCAAACTGTAAATGTCTCTGGGCCCTATTTAATAAAGCTGACCCGACAATTCCGACATATGTCAAAAAGTGACAATTCGACAATTGTTCTGTTTAATAAAACTTATAGAAAATTTACAAATATGTCGGAAAATCGCGACAGTTCGACATTTTTCTGTTTGATAAAACTTTTTAAGCGACAGGTCACAATTTGTCGTGGAAAAGTTGTCAAATTTGCTTTATAAAACAAAAAATTGTCATGACATGACAAATTTGTAGAATTGTCAGACAATGGGGACTATCGTTTTTTGCTCACCAGTTGGCGCCACTGTTGACTAAGGTCCAGATGTATAGCTGTCAACGGCAACTTTATAAGATCGGTGCCAAAATAAATAACTATCATATCGAGTAGCTGTGCCGCAATGATGTGCAGTTCCGTTTTATTCGGAAAAAAAGGAGGGCACATGTTTCCAAAAGATAAAACTGTTCTAAAACAGTGACTTGTGGCGATTCGCAGGAATAACTATACTCCGACAGAACATTCTCGTGTTTGTAAAAACAATTCAACACCGAGGATTATGTGTTACCCAAAGAATCAAATACAGAAAATCGTAAATAATTTTATTATCTTTCTATTCATCCTGATCTGAGTACCTAACTGTTACGTTAGGTACTTTCATCTCTTGTAATCTTCTGTTCACAAATTTTTAGCTACTCCTAAATTAAAGCCAAAAGTTGTACCTAGTCCAATTTTTTTGGAACCAAGACAGTGAGAACAGAAAGGAAATTAAAAGAAAACGTGCAGTAAGAACTCGTTCGTTCAAAAATCGTTTTGTAATACTATGTTTTCCTATGCGTTTCCAACAAAGTAATTGTTTCGGTCATAGTCTTGAAGTCTGTAAAAAGAAAAACATAGCTATTACCTCGGCAAACAAGCATACTTTTGGCAAAAAATAACTTTGTAAACAAACTAACCTCTGAATTAGCTCCTCTTTGAGGCCGCTTATTTTTGCGCCTTTTTAGGGTTCCGTTGCCGAATGGCAAAAAACGGAACCCTTATAGTTTCGACATGTCTGTCCGTCTGTCTGTCTGTCTGTCTGTCCGTCCGTCCGTATGTCACAGCCATTTTATTCCGAAACTATTTATACATGTAAAACTTGGTAGGTAGATGTATTCTGTGAACCGCTTTCCGATTTTAAGAGAAAATTAAAAAAAATATTTAAAATAAAGGGGGCTCCCCATACATGGAACTGAAACTGAAAATATTTTTTTTCATTAAACCTATACGTGTGTGGTATCTATAGACAGGTCCTTAAAAATGACATTAAGGTTTCTAAAATGACTTTTTCATAAAGTTAATCGTTTAAAAGATATACGCTTCCAAAGTGGTAAAATGTGTGTCCCCCTCCCCCCTCTAACTTCTATAATAATGAAGTGAAAAATCTAAAAAAACCATATGTTGTAGATCTTAATGTAAACTTCCAACCAGAATTGGTTTGAACGAGATCGAATCAGCAGTTTTTGAGATACAGTATATTTTCTAAAACCGCAAATATAACTTTGTAATTCATACAAATACTATGAAAAACAAAGTTATTTGGCGTAGTTGTAAAAATTGTAAATAAGCTAGTTTTAAGAAATTTGTAAGGTTTTGTTGTTTTTAGAAAAAAAAAATATGTATATTATATTATTATAGTTACTACGGAACCCTTCATGGGCGAGTCCGACTCGCACTTGGCCAAATTTTTTTCTTAAGCTTTCAAAGCGTTCACATTCATCGCCAAATAATCCATATTTGCGATAATTTCATGAAGGAGATCACTTTCAACCAATAAATTAAAGAAATTATAATTTATGTCCAGAAACCCGCTAAAACCAGTGAAAATTTGATTTTTTTGAACCTCACGCGACACAAGTGCCTCTAGTGGCAATCTCACACGCAGTAGCCCCCATTCTGACAGGAGCATTTCCCTCTGTTGCGAAATCATATTTTGAATTTTGAAGGTGTAAGTGTGGGTTAATTTATTTATAACCATTATGCAAAACTAAAATAAAAGCAAACTAAAATAAAGCAAAAAAACACATCTTATACGCTGTCAGCTGGTAAGTAAACACTAGTGGTATTGCCTCGTTGTTTGGCAATGCTTAGCCATTGGCGAAATAGCCAGCCCTTGGGACAAGGGAAGCGTCAACGAGCCTTTACGATATTTTTATAAAAAGGCTGTGTGCACACGCGCCCTTTTTTCCCTTAAGTTCCGGGACTGCGGTATCTTGTTAGAACATTCCTGTAACCCCGGGCACATGGGCCCTACGGTCCAAGAGTTTCAACTCCAAACGGCTCGAAAATATAGTGATCACTGAGATTATTGTATTTACGTCGCTTGAAGAAGCCGCAGCAGGAGCGCCAGCGCAACATGATGAACTGGAAATATGGGATTGCGCGAGAGTATCGACACAAGTTGCGTCCATCTTTCAAGGAAACAATGTCATGCCATCCGGTTATTTGCCATCGTCACGCACCAAGCCATTGGGTTCAAATATAGTCAGAACGCGGACGGTGAAAAGGGCTCGTCGGATGATGTCGTTTAAACATTTCAAAACAAAAAATCGTAGTTGCACTAGTAATTGATTCATTCTGTTACTTTGGTTGGTTACTATTTTTTTATATTTTATTATATTATACAATCCGACAATTCAATATCGACTGCCCGGCAATACAATCGATATCGACTGCCCCATCACTATTTCCTCGGTGACGTATCATGACGATAGCTCGCTTACCAGCCGACGCCATTTGTTTGGCTGTTTACCAGTATTTTTATGTACTAACTACCCACTTATGCTACGATATCATTATTTATAATCTTAGTTGATTATTACAAAAAAACTTTTGTGCAAAAAATAAAACCGACTTCCATATCAAAACACTACAAAGCGAAAAATAATTTTAATTTCGGTAGTCGGTGTTATTGGCTTTGTATTTTCTTTTTTTTTCACACCGCCTTCCGAAATTAAAATTATTTTTGACTTTGTAGTGTTTTGATATGGAAGTCGGTTTTATTTTTTGCAAAAAAGTTTTTATTTTCGTGCTTTTTAGTGGGTCAGTGAATTTTCCAAATCGGTTCGTAAATGACGGAGTTATGCGCGAACAAAAACGCAATGCAGAGTAAATGAAAAGATCATCAACGTAAATATTTTTTTAGACTTTTGTTGATTTTTCAGAAACGGCTTGTCCGATTTCGATAAAATTTTCATGGGACCATTTGGGAAGTATACCCTTTCTAACAAGATAAGAATGTTTCATATCGGTTGGCAAGCGACGGAGTTATGCGCGGACAAACATAAAAAAAAAATACAAACATCCGAATTGAGAACCTCCTCCTTTTTTAGAAGTCGGTTAAAAAAAATAACGATTTACATTAGTAAAGCTATTTTGTTACCCAAAGAGCATATTATGTGGGTCCATACAAAGACTTGCACATACAATGTTAATCATGTAGGTATTCTATAAATCAACTTAATAATCTGTTAAGAATACTATATATAATAAAAGCATGTTTAAATGTGTATAGAGCCTATTCGACATTGTAAATCAGGACTCGTATATAATTAGAATAAGTTCAATTGTAAACTATCTTTTAAAACTTATTTTTAAATAAAGAATTTGAAATCCGACAATTGTCATCGCCAATTGTCGCCGACAATTTTCAGAAATATTTTGTTGTGATTTTGTGACATACCTACGAGGGGGCGTTTTTAAGTTCGCAAAACGGAGGGCAAGGAGTGAAAATAAAAATACTAAATTATTTTCTTTTTCAATATATTCACCTGCTACCCTACCTACCTTCATAAAAAATGTTTTGTCTTGGTCCGAAACATAAGCTGAAACTGCGTCCTTCACTTCTTCATCAGTTGAAAATTTCTTTCCATGAAGTTCTTTTTTCAGTTTTGGAAAAAGGTAATAATCACTGGGAGTTAGATCTGGGCTGTAGAGTAGATGGTCTAAAATATCGAAGCCCACCTTATGCAGAGCAGCCAACGCAACACGGCTCTTGTGAACAGGCGCGTTTTCGTGAAGAAGAAGTTTGGTCAATATTCCCCTCCTCTTTTCTTTAATGCTTTCTTTCAACCTCTCGAGGATAGAAGTATAGTATTCTCCGGTTATAGAAACGCCTTTATCTTTATAATCGGTCAACAGGATCTCTTCCGAATCCCAAAACACTGTTGCCATGATTTTTCCATCTTGGGTGGTGGTTTGCCTTTTTTTTGTGCTACTGCATAGAGTCCTGTTTTGACTCAGGCTTATAATGATGAACCCAAATTTCATCTCCAGTAACAATTCGACTCAATAGTCCATCCTTATCTTCGTTACAGAGGTTTAAAATCGTGCGAGAACACTCCACGCGGGGTTAATTTTGAGCCAGCGCGGCGCGTGGCGTGAGATTTGACACTTATATGCAAGTGGGGCTTTGATGGTGCTTCAGGGCAAACTTTGTATAAGCAAACTATGGCAGACGAAGACGATTCCAGTATTTTTGTGTGTTCTTTTGTGCCTCTGCGTTTGGTTTGTGGCGATGAAAAGGTATGGGAGAATCCAAAGCTATTTATTTTAAGTTTTCAAACGAAAACAAGTTAAACATCGTGGAAGAACAGGCTTTGATTGAGGCTGAGATTGAAGCACTGCAGCCTTCTATTATGGTGTGGCGTAGTGGTTTAAGTGGTAGAATTAAAACACAGAGACCACAGGAGTTTACAGCATTTATTGGTAGAGGGGTGTGGATTCAGTTCACTAAGGGTTCTCCACTGGTCGATGGTTTGAGGAAGGTACTGCCCTGGGCTTAGGCCGCGACGCACGCAGACCGGCGGGCCGACCCCGTAGCAGGCAGCTCGCACGTGGTAGGCGCCGAGGTTATGCCGGCAGGCCACGCGACAGCGCGCAGAGGTTTTGCTGGCAGGCCACGCGACAGCGCGCAGACGGGCGCAGAGGTTATGCGGGTAGGCCACGCGATAGCACGCAGACAGGCGCAGAGGCAGCGTGACACCCGTCGAGCGGCGGACGTAGAGGTAGTTGATAGTAGAGATGAAGAAAGAAGAAAAAACCCTGGAATCAACACGAAGGGTGCTTCCGTAAGCGTGGTGCCAGGAATCGTGAGCGCCACAGATTCGTGCGTCTCCCAGCCGTAAGCCCAAGGAACAGCTTCAGGGAAACGGAGGGAGACTCACCATCGTGGCGGTTCACAAAGGTTAAATAGAGATAAGCGTGCGCATGCCGCGTGCATCAATATAGAAGGTAACCGCGTGGCAAGGCGTTTAAGCTCGTAGCTGCTATGTCACAGCAGGAAAGTAATGCTGCGGCCTGCGGACGCTTCACAATTTAGAATCACTAGTGGAAAACAGATGACAATGAAATAGCATAGTTATGTTCTCGACAGAAGCCATCTTGACAACCGGCAATTATATAAAATACAAACGCTGCAGATTATGGCGAAATAGGAGGATTGCGATTTGGCAAGATGGATAAAAATAGCAGACACGTTTAAGCACTTACCCTTGGGCACAGAGGGGTTTCAATATTAGGTACTTGTAGCAGAAAGCGGGCGAAAAAGACTCAGCGGTCCGGGGGTTAGAATTTATAGCTGGTCACCGCAAAGTGCTGTCACTCAGTGAAACCATAGACATTAGAGATTAGTGTGGTAGTCGACTTCTAGTTTATTCGACTACGACGCCACAGTACCCCGCCTGTTAGCGAAGGATTTTCCCTAGGATAAATCCGCTAGAAGGCCTAAACCACTAATACTGACTACCTATACCTTCATACATCCCATTGATGTGCTTCCATACTATTAATCATTCATCCACCCCCCTCTACCAATAAATGCTGTAAACTCCTGTGGTTGTGTTTTCATTCCACCACCTAAACCACCACGCCACAATGGGAAGCTATGTTGTAAAGCACTCAATGCTTATGACCATGGTAGATGGCAAAATCATTTCACAACTATCAAATACCTCATCGCAGACATGTGATATATGTGAAGCTACTCCTTCGGAAATGAATAAGTTGGAGAAGATCTCATAGTGAGTTTTCAATTATTTAATAAATTAATATCACTGCAGTACTTCAATATTTATATTCTTTTTATTAATTTAACCATTTTATTTTCAGAAAACCGGTTTCAACAGAAATGTTCTTGTACGGGTTATCTACTCTTCATTCTTGGATCAGGTGTATGGAGTGCCTTCTCCATATTTCATACAGACTGGACTTTAAAACATGGCAAGCCAGAGATGCAAGCAGTAAAGAGTCATTGAAGATTAGAAAACAAATCATACAGCAGAAGTTCCGTGATGAAATGGGCCTCCTGGTAGACATCGTCAAACAAGGTGAGATAAAATAACTTTTAAATCTACATTTTTTCAAGTAACATTATTCATTTACATCTTTTTCCTGCACAGAGTTAAGAATTTTTGTTTTGTTTCAGGTTCGGGAACTACAAATGATGGGAACACAGCTAGGAAATTGTTTAGTGATCCTGCGAAAAACGCAGCTATCACAGGATTGGATTCCTGTTTGATCCAAAGATTTTCAACACTTGCGTGTATTAGCCAGTGGGGAAGGCTCCCCACTGGACACACACCATAAATATTGACGCATTTGCAAACTTTGCACACGTTACTGCAGAAATTCCGTGGAGCTCTATGGCTGGTATTACATGCCTTCGAGTGTCCACAAACTTTTAATGCATAGTGCTGAAGTTATCAAACACTTCAATATTATGCTCATTGACAAATTATCTGAAGAGGCAACGAAGGCCAGAAACAAAGATTTCAAAAAAATCCGAGAACGCCATTCACGCAAACTTTGCCGTAAAGCGACAAACGAAGACATTTTCAATGCTCTCCTTGTATCATCAGATCCCTACCTGTCCAGCATAAGACCTGTGCTACGAAAGTCCACAAAAAGAGCTGTCACTGATGACATGAGACCTCTTCTCATTAGTGACGATTCAGATGTAGACAAAGAGAACATTGAATTTGTCGATGTTAATGTTAGTGCGTTAATTAGGGACTCCGATTTAGAGGACTCTGATGAGGGCGAAGATACTGTCTGTTAGCAGTAGTTTTTATGTTTACTATAGATAGTAGTCAAAAATATGTAAATAATTATAATTAAATGTAGTAGTCAGAGTTGTAATAGTGGTAAAAGACCGCTAAAATAGTAATGAATGAACTAATGCTTATTTTATTACTATTTGAGCTATTTATCTATTTTATAATTTTAATACTGGCTTTGTTATTTATTTTTGTTGTTTTTGCTGTAGATATTTGTAGTGGATCATAATATTATAGATGTATTTTGTTGCAATGTCTTGATGTAAGTATAATTTTATAATAAAAATTATTTATTTATTTCTACAAAATCGTTTATTTTTTCGAGATTTTTAACTATACATTTTTTGATAAAATTAAAATCAGTTTACTACACAGTTTTTTCTTTTAAAATGAATGTTTATAAAGCGATCGGAAAAACCACATAATTAAAATTCATGACCTCAAAAACTGCTACGTGCAAAGCGATACCCAAAGTTGCATTACATTAATGCTCATGTCATTAGTATCTAATTATATCTCAACCTTAATCACGGTAATTAACAAATGAGTTAAGTAGTTCTTGGAATGGACAAAAAACCTATACAATCAATATCTTTTTTAATGATTGTCATCATAAACGTCATTAGCAGGCTAAACCTAACTATAATATAAGTTAATCGATCGGCAACGATATTTAACCAAGGCAAAAGGAGATGTTTCATTTTGGGCTACCATTAGTACACCACATAGATAAATATAAAAAATAATAGCGATTATCATAAAAATACCCAAAAAAATATTTGGAGACGGGTAGAGCTGTGATAAATTATTATTTGGGAAGATTTTTATTATGATAACCCTTGTTTTAGGGCAGCCATGACAGTCGTGTTTGACAGATTTAAGTTTCATGACGTTTGATGTCTTTCTGTGAGTCGTAGAGATGGGCAAGCGAAAAAAAAATACATCGATTAATATCGAATCGATATTTTCGATCTATATGAATTATTATCAAGTCAAAAATAGATATTTTCCGTAAAGGTAATGCACGTAGGTAATATTGACTCTAGCCACCGCGGGATCCAGAGTATCGAGGATCGCGAGCCGATCTCCGGCCACCGTAGATGCGCGCTTGCGGACTGCGAGCAGGGATAGCTCACTGTCCGATAAGGACCAGGACCGGGTCGGCTCTAAGAGCTGTCAGCACCAGTGACGGGGCCTCATAGGACTATTGCCGCCGGGGTCGCGGGAATATTCTAACGAGATACCGTGGCCCCGGACCTTAAGGGCAGCTTGAAGGGAACAGGGTGGGTTCAGTAGAAGTCTGACACGCCCTTTGCTTCGCGAGGCCAAAAAAGAAAACTAATCTGAAGATATATGCATATTTTGATAGCGCAAACGTGCTGACGATCTGGTGCGACATTTGAACTACTCCCCGGATCTGACAAGATTAATGTAACTAAGACCAATAGTATACTAAAGTGAATTAAAAAATATCGATTTATTGAGATTTAAAATATTGTCTATATTTATCGATTATTTTATGAAAAATATCGATATTTTTACCCACGCCTAGCGAGTCGTTGAGTTATACCTATATTGCACATTGTTGGATTGAATGTTTTCGGAGTTTTTAATGATTATTTTGTTTTGCGACCCAGTTTATTTCGAAAGACATTGATTTCGCCTGTGATTTAGATATCATCGTTTAGGTACGGTATTCTACAATGACAAGTTCAGTTTCAGGTATGTTAGCTTTAACCCGTGCATTTACTTATTATTTTGTTAACATGCTATTACTATATGATGTTATCTTCCCACTTTCCATATTCTAATAGATTTTTACTCATATTTATTCCAGTTTATGTACAATGGCGTGCCTGCAGTGTACCTCTGTTATAGATGAAAATGAACTATATTTTGGAGAGCATAGAAGCACTGGCTTTTTTCTTGTCAATACTCCATAAGGGATGATGCTGAATAAATAAAAAATATTTATATTTAAGTCTCTTCAAGTTGTTTTATTTATATACTTCTTATGGCTGGTTTTTCATCCTCTCAATGTCAACAATTACAGAACTTATTTGGAGTTTTATAGGAGTAATAGTTATCTACAGCTCACAGAACAGCTCACTACTCTCCTATGCATTATCGAAGTCCAGAGATTATTGACAAGCACTAAAGAATGAAACAGCACATTTTGCTACACAAAGTAACATTCAAGCCTTCGTTTATTGTTTCCAATATAACCAATCTTTAGCTACTGAAATATGTATTAGGTAAGAGATGTGCCGCCATAAAGCAGTAATATAATTATCCTGTGGTCTTATTTTATAAGTATAACTAAGTATTTTCGGAATTCGTATGTTGATATTTTATTGTATTTATAGTTACAATAACCTCCTCTTTTTGTCGTCGGTTGAAAATATCCGTCGACATCCGAGACGTCAAAAACACGCTCCGTCAAACCGACATGTCAAAATGACATTCGCATCACTGTTTATTAGCAAAATGGCTGATCCGCCATATTTATTGTGTTGCTCTCCTCGACGGAGTTAATTTGAATATCACACTAAAATAAAGCGAAATCATAGAAAATTAATATTAAAAAACGGTTACTACATTATACAGCTATATTTACATGTGGTGTACTAATGGTAGCCCAGGCTCCATACATTTCTGGTACATCTCCTTTGAAAAATCACATTTCGAAAATTCAAAATTTCATAAATTTGCTACGTGCGAAGCGGTGCCTAATGGTATATGAATTGTATATCATCTTGATCGCCGTGTATGGGACTATAGCTCCTGTGAGCAACAGCCAAACAGTTCCATTAACTTTCGAAAAAACGTACTTTTAGTGTTTTCTCCCATACAAAAAAAAACATAAATCTTTTTTTTCTCACGTGTAGTGTGACTTGTACCATCCATACGTTAATATAATGTAAAGGGTGGTATACCAGAGCTATTTAAATTTTTGTTTTTTTAATTCTTTACTTTAAGTTTCTATGAGTATGGAGCTCGATTTCCAGACCACTGTGTTACGTAGTGGGCGGGCGGGCTGACACTGCAATGGTAACATTCAGTACAATCATGTACCTGTAATTACTGAATGTTCAGGTGTAATAAGAAAATATATTATACCTTTATTCTTATTTTATTGCTATAGCACCGCCGTTATGTAGATACGCAATAATAATATAGGTTTAATATTTGACAAAGTTGATTTCCTTTCATAATTAGCCCTAATTAGAAGTTAATTAATAAAATATTATTAGTAATAATAAATATTCGAAACAAAGCGCACAAGTTAAAATTTATGCTGTGTCCAAAGAAATGAAACCTTATCAAGCACGCAATACTGATCTAACTTTTATATAAAGCCGAGAAGACCGAGACACACACTTCTCGCTCGCACAATTACTCGAACTTTTACGATGCTGAGGCTGACCGAAGACCCTGGAAGTCGAAACGAAAATGACATGACAGTACGCCACCGCGCCGCCCGGCTATTATACTACTGTACTACAATATGTCCATGTCACCCGGTGAAATGGCATGGCAAAAGTGACAGTCACCGTTGCCATGCCATGTTTTAGTGTCATATACCATGCTTAATTTTATCGGGTAATAGGTACTGTTATAGTACGCGGTCGTGTTATATTACGCGTTATGCGTTACTCACAGTACTTACACATCTCTATTAAATAGGGCCCAGGGTGTCTAGGCAACGAGACTGGCATTATTAGTAGGTATTTATTACATTGATGTGATGTGAAGATTGGCGAAAAGAAACACTCTGTAAATGTTTTACCAAGTACTCGAAAAAATTACAAAAAACATAAGAAACTAAAGTAATGTAAACGTCTTTGACGTCTTTTAAAAAACTTTTTAGACTTTCATATAAAAACACTACAAAGAAAAAAATTACTTTAATTTCGGAAGGCAGTGTCAAGAACGAAATTACACCGCCTTCCGAAATTAAAGTTATTTTTGTCTTTGTAGTGTTTTTATATGGAAGTCGGTTCTATTTTTTGCTAAAAAGTTTTTTTCACGCTTTTTAGTGGGTCGGTTTGTAATTTATCTAGTTACAAAAGCCAAAATGTTAACTACTTATCACCTTTTACAAAATATTTCTTTTCCCGGTGCAGAGCCGTTAATTTTTGAGGAGTTCTCCTGGTACATCACCATCAGCTCTACTTCACCATATGCATTGTGACGAGCATAAAGTGCTTAACATCTATATTCAAGTAATCTAAATGCAATCCACGAAATACTTATTATTGAGTAGTTTCGGTGGCCATCTTTGGTCTTTATCATCAGTTCCACTTCCTCAAATGGTACTTTTCAAGAGCAATTGCACAAGGTACTATAAGAAATACCAAAAACGCTATAGGTGTGGCTATAATATTTGAAGAGTTCTCTCGATTTCTCCATGATCCCATCATCAGATCCAAACGTGACGACAATGGGACCAACTAGAAAGCTTCCCTTTCAAACAAAAAAAGAATTTTCCAAATCGGTCCAGCCATCTGCGAGTAATGTGGTAACATACATACGAATTGAGAACCTCCTCCTTTTTTTGAAGTTGGTTAAAAATAGAACGTAAACAAAAATATGATTTAAAAGCCTTAGTAGCCAGGTCATTTTATACCATTAAAAGTGTAAACCATAGATGTAGAATATTCCATTCCACATCTATGGTGTAAACTGTCTGACAGCAGAACAGAAAGATATTTTTTGCAGAAGTGTGACAGAGATACCACCAGATTAATGCTGATAATATAGATTATGATAAAACATTCCAGCTTTCTAGCTGTCAAGTGAATTGTTTTCCTCTTGTCTTTTTCTCTTGCTGTTCTAGGTTAGTGTTTTAGGTTTTTGGAAATATTTCTCAAAATATCAGAGAAATCTTACTCAATTTTATGAGTTTTGACCGCCGCTTGAAGAGATCGAGTATTAACTGTTCTAATTGACTTAACATTTTCTTTACAGAACGCATAATTCGACAAAATGGCAAAGTCAAAGAATCATACAAATCATAACCAAAGTGAGTACTTTTAATAATAATTATGTTTTTATTAGGAATAGGAACTGACGATCTATATTAATTACAAACCGTAATTACCACACTTTATGTCTATGTTCCCCAACATTGTTGATATAAATGATGTCCATAATGAATATTGAATTTGTGGTTAAGTTTACATGTTGTAAAATACTTGTATTATTTTATTTCAGACCGCAAAGCCCACAGGAATGGCATTAAAAAGCCAAGGAACCAGAGGCACGAATCCACCCTAGGTGTAAGTAAAATTATGACAGTGTTTATTAAATTATAGGTCACTCTCCACGAACAAACATAGCACCCTCACTTTTTTCCTGTTCAAATATCATATGATATTAGAAGATTCGTAATTACCTATTAGCCTGTAGTTGTGACATGTTTTTGATACATTAGTCCAGCGGTCGGCAACACGGATGTCTTGCTTGTGGCCTGTGAATGTTTGGTAAATGAGTTGTAAATATCAAAGTAAAAGGAAGCTATTTTCAATAATAAAAAAAAGCTTGAATTAATTTTCATTGGAAAAGTGATAAAATGAGGATAATTTAATACAATTCAATTTAGAAACAGATTTAGTGATTTTTAAAAGTTTCAAGCAAATTGTACAATTATATATAGTTCAGTATATTATTATTCAGTATATAGTTCAGTACAATTTTTGTTAGCACTTGTTTATGTTATCAAACTTTTTCAATTGTCAATTATAGAAAAATAAATATGCTTCTCATCTCACAGATGAGCATTTGAGACCCATTCTATGAATTGCAACTATATGACCTATTATATGTTGGTATCAGGTAGAATCTACACTTAATATCACAAGTGCGGCCCGCCTTTAGTTTATTTTGCCACCTTATGGCCCTTGCCTGCCAAAAGGTTGCCTACCGCTGCTGATTAGTCCATTAGAAATTCTTACAAAATCAAAATATTTCAGACTTCTTATGAACTTTATGATCTGTTAATTTCATTCAGAATCCTATTCAAACATAGACAAATCATAATAGTTGTTCGATATGTCATCATAACAGCAAAAACTGTTAAATTATAAATCTTGTGTAGTCTTGTACCTGCTCGGTCAATTTGGAGATTGCTCCGTACTAGTTCATTTCGGACAGTGAACTAGTTCACTCTAATAGCTCTATTCGTTCTTCGCTCTCGACAGTTCTTAACTCAGAGCACAGCACAGGCCACAGAGCAAATACACTCTTTAAGTAGGTACTATCAAAGACATTGTATTTATTTATCTCTGTATTACCACAGCGTAAACAGCTGACATAATATTAGGATTATGTATAATTTAAACAGAGATATTTTTTACCATTGAAATGGGAATCTGAAACGGTTCTCATTCATACAGACACAATTAATTCGTACGACGTTTCTGTCAACCAATCAGTGACTGTATTTCATTTCTCATTTGCACATTACGATAGCACGGTTTAGAATGTACGAGTACGAAAAGAGCTATTAGACCGATTACAAGCCAGCGTTCTGAAACGGTTCTTTTTGTACACTAGTTTTACCTTTTGTATCCACATAAATATTGTAAGGTGTACAATGAGGTATATAATAATACCTGCCCGACATAATAAATAAATACATTGCAAGCAGTATAGTACAGATCACAATTTAACTATAGACAATCTCACGGTAATAATTATAATCTAACAGGACTATATATGTATACTTATTAATTATTAACAACTCACTCCAGTTTCGCATGGGTGCAATGTACTAATATTATGCATGTATTATACTTATAAACCTTCCTCTTGAATCCCCTATCCATTGCTGAAAACTGCATTAAAATCTGTTGCGTAGTTTAAAAGATCTAAGCATACTGACAGCAAGAGTGACTTTGTTTTATACTACCATAACTGGATGAGAGTACCATATATTGCATGTTAGCTAGTTACTCGAATTTCTTTTTTCAATTAATAATTGTGGTCAATAATAGAAAAAAAAAAATATGGTAGCAAACAGCTCCAGTTTTTATAGAATGAACATTCCAGTACAGACTAACACAAGTTACATTATTTAAATAAACACAATTCAAATCAATACAAATCTTAGAACAACTATTCTGCCGCGCTAGCGATAAGAGCAGTATGTTTTGCATAGTTTTGAGTAATTGGCGTGCAAAGTTTTTGTTACAATTTTGTCTTTCTGGACTTCTTTTTTTAAGTTATATTAATTGTGATAGTTGAAACGTGTAGCCCAAATAAAGCGCTTTTATATTTTTCACTCAATAAAATCGTATATATATTTGAATAGTTTTAAATAAAGAAAATCCTTTTATATCTATTGTTAGTTGAAGCAACTGAAACATAAATTGCTTAGAATAATAGCAGTAAGTAGTAAGTTACTGCTGTTATTATAAGCAACTCATACTAGGGTTAGGTTATAGCTTAGAAAAAAAACGTTTCTGTTTATTAATATTTCTTTACTTACGTATTAATATTATATTAAATAACGAGGTTTCACTATCTGAGACCAATAAAATATTAAAAAAGAAAATCTAAAAAACCCGACTGCTCAACTGAAGTGTAAGAAACAAGCACATTTTTATTTTTAAAAGTGACAAGCAGGCAGACCCATCCCATTTTAAAAAAAATATGTTCAGTTGGGTCCCGCCTGCTTGTCACTTTTAAAAATAAAAATGTGCTTGTTTCTTACACTTCAGTTAAGCAGTCGGGTTTTTTAGATTTGTAAATAAGTTTTTTTTTCAACTTTTTAGTTAAAATATTAATTAACAATTTTTTAGTTTTCCCGGTCGTGTCACATTGGCACTCCACCGGATTCAGAAAATGAGTCTATATTTTTAAACTTTCTCATTGTGTTATTTTGCTAATATTACTCTAATGATAAACATGATATACCTTTTTGAAATCCTTATGTTAAGCCCTTTAATTTGATACCCATATTGTAGTAATTGAAAAAAAAAAAATTTTTTTCACCATGTATCATGGCTTCGCACAGCCGCCACGTTTAAATTTTTTAAATGTCATCTATCTAAGAACACTCGGGCTGTTAGACAAATTTAACGATACCTCAATTTTGCGAATCCGTTCAGCGGTTCTGGAGATATGAGGTAATAAAGAATATTACAAACATACATACATACAAGATACGCGCGAAAAACATAACCCTTCCTTTGCAGTCGGGTAAAAATATAAACTATCATACAAGTTTAAATCAGTCTTTGTTACTTTGAAAGTCTTGTAAAATAATTATAAATGTTTATTGAGCTCCATTCTATTCTCGTATATTATTATAAAAAAACTTAAAAAATATATAAACATTGGCAAGTTAGCCATATTTCAAAGTAACAAACAAAAAATCAACCTTTCTACGTTCACAATTTGAGATAAAACGAAGTTAAAATACTGAAATTAAAAAAAATTAAACATAATGTAAGAAATAAAATAACAAAACCTTTTTTTGGGATGTCATGAAATAACAAAACAAAACTATCTAACAAAACTTAATCTATATCACTGACTTTATCTGAAACCGGTAAATTTAACCAAAACCCCTTTCTGTTATCTGGCATTAATTCTAACAGTTTCTTTAAAATCTCAGTCTTCGTATATTCTGGAATTCCTCTGGGTGTCAATTTTGAACTGAATTCAGGAAAAGTTCTTGATTTCAGGTACTTTAACTGTAAAAAGTCTAAACTTTGTACTTGTTCATCAGCATGGTTAGTTTTGTTTTGCAGTGTGAACTCGCCTCGATTTGCGACTAAAACCATAATATCCTTAAGGTACAATCTAGGTTGTACTTTCCTCATTTTATGTTGCAAAGATAGGTCGATATAATTGTAAAAATTATCGACTTCCATTATTTTTACAAAGGTTTTTCTTGAGTTAGTTTGCTGCACTGCATCAACGAAGTCGTTAAAATCATAGACCTTATTTTATTATATCTCTCCTAAGTGATTAAGGCAAAAGAAAAAACATGCTTTAATTATTACATCGACAGTATACACAGTTACTGCACATAAATAACTTAAGTAAAAGTAAACCTAAATGATAGAGCTTTACTTGCTAACCCGGAGTAACTATACTTACTGTAGTTATGTTAAGGAAGATTTTTCATTTATAGGACTTACTGCCTTTATCCTTAACGAAATTTACTGGTTCCCGATAATCTATTAAAACAAGTGTCAGCACATCTGGTAGAGCTCATTGAGCTGATTCGGGATCAATATTTAACTCATTTTGTCAAAAATTTCTCTTACTGCTGATATCGCTAGCGCGGCAGTATTGCTGTTATATACAGGGTTACAGGTTAAGTTAACTTAGATCCGTTAAGGGTGTGTAGTTTCCATAGTTTCTGACTGATTTGACTAAAACCACATTATTGTTCGCTTGCACACATTGTCTTAACTTGAAGGACAATAGGTGAGGGACCATTAGAACTGCTACCTGGAGGCTAATATCTAAGTTATTATCTATGATTTTTTGATTAAAAGCCTAGATTGTTATATTTATATTGGATAGCTGATGAACCATAGATATTTTTAGGCACATCTGCAAAACAGGAGCTATAATATATTTTTTAGATATCCTTTAAAGACTTATAAACTTCCTACGTACTATCTCTAATAGTCTCACACATTTCAAAATGTCTAATCTAATATCTTGAAAACGGATAGGTTTAGGGTAGTGTGTTTCATAGTCAAATCAGTCATGAACTTTGGAAAGTACATACCCTTAACAGATCCAGGTCGACTTTGTAACACTATAATTATGTTATGGCCAGCCCCATATTGAAAGAAAAGAGACGAACTTTTCATAATGACACTGAACTATTTCTTTTTAGATGGACCCCAAGTTCCTGAGGAACCAAAGGTTCTGCAAAAAAGGCAACCTAAAACCCGCAAAGCAGCTTGCCCGCGCCGCAGAAAGGAAAGCAACACGGGAGGCTAAGGCCAAGAAATGAACATCTAGCTGTAAGAAAAAATAAAAATTTTCAAAAATATTCAGTAGTTTGAATTGAAGAAAACCTGCATCATTATTATTATAAAATACTTTATTGTACACCTTACAATTATAATACTTTAATGGATACAGAACTTAAAGTAGACAGATTTAGGGCTACTGACCGGCTGACAACCCTAAATCTGTCTCCTTTAAGTTCTGTATCCATTAAAGTATTGTAAGGTGTACAATAAAGTACAAACATCATGAATAATATTAAGTTAACATAATACCTAATATAAAATATTAACATACCATACGAGAATCATATACATCTACTTTTACCCAACCCCCGTTTTACCTACCTGACCCCCACAACTGAGTAGCTGGGTACAGTGCTGCCAACCTAACCGAAGTATAAATACTTAAAAAAAACCGGTCAAGTGCGTGTCGGGCCACGCGCAGTGAAGGGTTCCGTAGTTTTTATAACAGCCAAGTGCGTGTCGTATTCGCTGACTGATCGTTTCGTACCATGCTCTAACTAAAAGCCAAACATGAGTACCTAATTTGATTTCCTATATAAATCCTCACCTGATCCGACAATTTTGCACGGAAAGTTTTAATTTTTTTTAGAGATTTGTATAAATAAAACTTGTCATAGCCGGTGTTTTGAATTTAAATATATTCTATTATTACTATTTCAATCTCCAAATTCCTACACTCAACGAGACTTGATTATGAATTTCACAATTCAACTATTTCAATTTTATCTCTAGCCTCTACACACAATCTCAAGAACTTATTTTTTTTTCTACACACAATCTCAAAAACTTAATTTTTTTAGGTAGGGCCACTCGTAGTTCAGCACACTAAGGCTGGTCACTACTCAACCGGGCGATCCTGTGCTGACCTCTAAAATTAAAGGCCCCCAGCCAGGGCTTACAAACTAGATTTACATTTTAAACAACCGTACGCTAAGGGCACTCCCTGTGGAGTATGGGCCTCGGCATAGCGGGGTCGTTGGCAGGGACCGATAGCGCTTTCCTTTTATAGGGTTTTACCCTGGGTTTTGAAGAGCTAGGATATTTTAATTCAATTAAAAACCCCTATGATTTGGCTGAATACTTTTTTAGCTAACCTTCTCAAGGGAAACCCATTCATTGACTTTCCCAATAAATAAGCTAGGTTTTTACAGCCGAATACAAAAGCTTTAACAATCAACTAACCCATTCTGAAAGGGAAACCCTTTCGTAAGCGCTAACCAACATATTAATTCAAGCGAGTTTGGACCGTATTTTTAACTACCTAAGAGCGATCTGAAGCCGTGCGGATGAATTCGGCAACTTCAAGGCTAACAAAGACAAGCCTTCCGATCACCGCGACATGCTAAAATATAACTTATTGTCATTATTTTAAAAGCTAACGTGTGCGTCGTGTCAGTGCAGCAGCGTTGGCGCAGCGCATGATTGTGTACATGACGTGTATTGTGTTTGTTTACTACTAAAACGTCACGCGCGCCGGCGTACAGCCATTTTTGCGAGAGTCGAGACGTCGAGACTCGAGAGGCGAGAGCATTCGCCATTACCTACTGTTTATCGCATGCGATGCGCTTGCTCTAATTTGTGCCGATAAGGTTAATTTATAGTGTTAGCGTTCTTATTAGTGCAGCGACTAATTAATAAATAATACCTCAGCCAAAAAAAAGATGCAGTACATAGATATTTTCAATATGACGAGACAAATAATTGCAGCAAATGCCAAATTTGTGAAAAAAATATTAAAGCCGTTTCAAAAAATTTGAACGCACGAGTTTAGGTAAAAATTGGTATGTGCGCGTGGCAATGCACACATAATACAACACAAATAGTGTAGAGTGAATGTCGAGTCGGAGTAAACAATCTTGAGCTGTTATAATTGTCTTTAAGAGAAAAAATGATTTGATTAATTAAATGACCGGAGTCTGTGTTTCCCGATAGCTATAACCTAGAAGTCTTTAAGTCAAGAGTGAATAGGTTACTTTTAGGTAAGCGTGCTCCATCTTCGACCACAACATCACTTACCATCAGATGAGATGGTGGTCAAACGCGAACCTATTTTTTAATTAAATAAAAATTGGCCAAGTGCGAGTCGGACTCGCCCATGAAGGGTTCCGTAGTAACTATAATAAATATAACATACTTAATATATTTATTTAAAAAAAAAACCTACAAATTTCTTAAAACTAGCTCATTTACAATTTTTACAACTACGCCAAATAACTTTGTTTTTCATAGTATTTGTATGAATTACAAAGTTATATTTGCGGTTTTCGAAAATATACTGTATCTCAAAAACTACTGACTCGATCTCGTTCAAACCAATTTTGGTCGAAAGTTTACATAAAGGTCTACAACATATAGTTTTTTTTAGATTTTTCACTTCATTATTATAGAAGTTAGAGGGGGGGACACACATTTTACCACTTTGGAAGCGTATATCTTTTAAACGATTAACTTTATGAAAAAGTCATTTTAGAAACCATAATGTCATTTTTAAAGACCTGTCTATAGATACCACACACGTATAGGTTTCATGAAAAAAAAATATTTTCAGTTTCAGCCCCCTTTATTTTAAATATTTTTTAAATTTTCTCTTAAAATCGGAAAGAGGCTTCACAGAATACATCTACCTACCAAGTTTTACATGTATAGTCTTAATAGTTTCGGAATAAAATGGCTGTGACATACGGACGGACGGACAGACAGACAGACGGACAGACATGTCGAAACTATAAGGGTTCCGTTTTTTGCCATTCGGCTACGGAACCCTAAAAAACGACTTAAGATAAAAAATTAAACACATGTATTCATTATATGTATAAAGTATATATTTAAAAGAAAAATATACGTTATGTGACAGTCAACTTCAACAAAATTAACCTAAAAAGTGTATATTTCGGTGTTAAATAACTTCACTAAGAAAGATTGCACTTTTTGTGTCGATGATATCTAATATATAAAATTCTCGTGTCACAGTTTTCGTTGCCATACTCCTCCGAAACGGCTTGACCGATTTTGATGAAATTTTTTGTGCTTATCGGGTATCTATGAGAATCGGCCAACATCTATTTTTCATCCCGCAATTCCCACGGGATCGGGATTTACGCGGGAAATCCTCCCAAGCGAACGAAGTTGCGGGCAGCAGCTAGTTTATTTGTATAAATAAATAGTTTACGAGTAAGAAAAAGTGTTTGTATATCTATACAAAAAAATACGTTACACTTTTACGCATAAGTTATGACCATATTTAGTTAAAATTAGTTGATCTCGGTATTTCCTAGCTGATAACTTTGAGAGAAACATTGAAATAAGATCAAATGTTACAGTATCTTTTTAAGCCCAGACACTTGTCAAATGATAAAATATGAAAATCAGGTAGTTTAAATATTATATGTACTAATTATACGAGTATATAATATCGCCGTTTGATCTTACTGCTTTAATTTCTTGTTTATCAGCATTTGTCATTGTTCTTTCGGCACCAGCTTTCCACATAATTATCAGAAATAGCATCATGCGTTTTACTGTACAGTATGTATGGCATTGTCCGTAAATCCATCGATGCAGTGATCTCATTTTGGTTTGAAATGCCAATTCCTGTCATAATTGAACCAGATCCCAATCCTTGATTAAGATTGAGTTTAGATTTTTCAGTTGCTTTGGTGTCTGAAGTTTTCAGAATAAAGCTAGATACACACATCTTACATTTGAAGTAAAATTTGGATATGAGACCCATCTGTTTCTCTTTTTAGATAGCTCATTTTGTAGCCGAATTTTACAGTGTATTTATTACGCTTATATTTATTAATTGACTCCAAAAGTACTGAAAATCTATTATTCGCCTTCCATGCACTTTATAATTATTCTAAAAAATAAAAATAAGCATTTGAGAAATTAGAACCTTGGTTAAAATCTAGTATAGATACAAAGTGTAATGGAATATACGTAAAACTGGAAAAGAGGTAATTGTAATCATCATTATGAACATCTTTTACTATGGGACCAACCTTAAAATTGCGAAAAAGAATAAACGACCTCGTTCATTTATAAGTGTGCATAACTGGATAAAATTTACTAAACAGCTGATTATATTTCACGTTCATAATAATGAGTACAATTACTCCTTTTAAAGGTTTATGTATATTCCGTTATACCCTGTATAACATGTTCAAAAATATAATACCCTAAAGTTAGTTGGTTTATCTTCAGACATGTAGTTGTTACACTACATATCTGAAGATTTTTGTATGTTCAAAATTTCTACCTATGCAATCGTATATACATAATTTTAGGCACTGGTGCCTAATGCTGTTTCATATATATAGTTTCAGACTATCGCCGTTATTTACATATCTTAAATTTATTTGAATTCTGATAACTTCCTACCTACTTTATCTTTCTGTGATTATGGCGTTTTCAATATTACCGAAATACCGGGTCCCAAACTAAAGGCACACTGTAGAAGACCCTATTTATATAAGTAATGCTGTTTCGTATTAACTAAATCCAGAACTAAAGAAATACATATAGGAAGTCCAAAAAGTATTTACTATTGAATCCTAAACTTCCGCTGATTCGTCAAGTCTGATGTCTAATGCAACGGGTGGTTTTTTGTATAAAATTTAAGATAAGATATAATAATTTACCGCTGATTAGACTAGAAACTACACAGTCACTCTGAAAGGTAACTGAAAAGACAGTGCTTGATGACGGCAATTCGGTTCAACAGCTAAATTGAAGTAACTACATAAATAAACAATCCAAAAAATATTTACGTTTGCGTTCGAAAGTTCCATTGCATCATCCATGATCCAGCCTAAGGTCTAAAGCTACAGGATTAATGTGATTGCAACACAATTTATTTTATCTTTTATTTTGGGGTGGAAAAAGCAACAAATGTCTTCTCCCGCTCTGGGTGGAGCGGAAGGGAGTGCCAGACTTCTACTGACTAAAAATCCACCCTGTTCCATCAACATCCCTTAAATTTCGATGTTGCGGTATCTCGTTATTTATTTATTTTATCTAAAATGAAATAAAAACTAAACTTTGTAATAAAAAATAAACCCAACTTACAAAAAAGTACTGCAAAGAGAAAAATAACTATAATTACGGAATTCGTTGTCAAAAACGATACTACAAAGCCAAAAACACCGACTCACGAAATTAAAGTTATTTTTCACTTTGCAGTGTTTTTTTAAAGTTTGATTACATCTCGGTTTTTAGTGAGTTGGTTTATAATTTACCTCGTTTAAAATCCTAAACGTCAACTTTTTATTACCTTTTGCAATATATTTCTTTTTCGATGCAGGGACGATAATATAATATAATAATAATTCGACGACGATATAATTGTTGAGGAGTTCTCTTGGTACTTCACAATCAGCTCCACTTCACCATATATGCAGTGTGACGGGTATGAAGTGTTTAAAAATTTTATTCAAGTAATCGAATCGCAACCTACGAAATACTTGTTATAGGTGTGCCTATAATATTTGAAGAGTTTCCTCGATTTCTCCATGATTCCATCAACAGATCCAAACTTAATAACAATAATTGAACTCACCTAGAAGTAAAGCCTTTCAAATAAAAAAGAATTTTCCAAATCAATCTAGAACTCTACTAAAAATTGCTAAAAGAATACAGTCGAATTGAGAACCCCCTTCTTTTTTTGAAGTAGGTTTAAAAACAAATCAATAAAATAATATGACATTCGTTAAATTTTATTTATAGTTATGTACAGTACTGAACAACGGTCAGTTTTTAATTTCTTTAAAAGTGCTTCTATCTTTTGTTATTTATATTTTAAAAATGCAAAAAACTTAAAAAATAATTGACTTTAAGTTCGTTCGTCGGTGTTTTTGTATTTTCGTGTTTGGACACCGCCTTCCAAAAAAATTGATAAAAAAATTTTTTCATGCTTTTTAGTGGGTCAGTTTGTAATTTATCACGTTACAAAAGCCAAAATGTTAACTACTTATCACCTTTCACAAAATATTGCCCTTCCCGACGCAGAGCCGTTAATTTTTGAGGAATTCTTCTGGTACTTCACCATCAGCCCTACTTACAACATGCATTGTGACGAGCATAAAGTGCTTAACTATATTCAAGTAATTGAATCGCAACCCACGAAATACTTATTATTGAGTAGTTCCGGTGGCCATCTGTGGTCTTCATCATCAGTTCCACTTCACCAAATGGTGCTTTTCAAGAGCAACTGCACAAGTAACAATAAAAAAATAACCAAACCGTTATAGGTGTGCCTATAATTTTTGAAGAGTTCCCTCGATTTCTCCATGATTCCATCATCAGATCCTGACGTGATGACTATCTAGAAAGTATACCCTTTCAAACAAAAGATCAATTTATAAATCGGTCCAGTCGCCTTCGAGTAATAGGGGAACATACATAAAAAAAATCCGACGAACTGAGAACCTCCTCCTTTTTTTTGAAGTCGGTTAAAAAAACTGTACCTCACTTCATGTGCGTTCTTTAAGGGTGCAGAATTATTGCGTTTACCTTTATTTGACACAATGGTAAACACCGTGCGTGTTCTCCATAGCTAAAACAATACAAAGAACAAAAAATATTTCTTGCAAAATAAATACTTGTATCAAAACCCGCGTAGTCGTAGTATAGTAATGCGTTCTCGATACGTGCGCTCGACTTCCGGGACGTGGAAAAAATTGTTATTACAAAATAACATGATCGCATTGTCATAAAAACTATTTATTTAAATTCTTCATAGAACAAAGTTTTTTTAAATAATAAATTTAGATTATAAAAAACTTTTTACCAAAAAATTAAACCGACTTCCAAAAAACACTGCAAAGTGAAAAATAATTAATTTCGAAAGTCGATGTTGAAGTTTTGTATTTTCGTTTTTGGCACCGACTTCCGAAATTAATGTTATTTTTCATTTTGCAGTTTTTTTTGGAAGTCGGTTTAATTTTTTGGTAAAACTTTTTTATTTCACTCTTTTTAGTTGGTCGTTTTTAGGGTACCGTAGCCGAATGGTAAAAAACGGAACCCTTATAGTTTCGATATGTCTGTCCGTCTGTCTGTCTGTCCGTCCGTCCGTATGTCACAGCCATTTTATTCCGAAACCATTAAGACCATACATGTGAAACTTAGTAGGTAGATGTATTCTGTAAACCGCTTTCCGATTTTAAGAAAAAAATTAAAAAATATTTAAAATAAAGGGGGGTCCCCATACATGGAACTGAAACCGAAAATATTTTTTTTCATGAAACCTATGCGTGTGTGGTATCTATAGACAGGTCTTTAAAAATTATATCAGGGTTTCTAAAACCACTTTTTCATAAAGTCAATCGTTTAAAAGATATAAGCTTCCAAAGTGGTAAAATGTGTGTCCACCCCCTCTAACTTCTATAATAATGGAGTGAAAAATCTAAAAAATATATGTGTATGTAGACCTTAATGTAAACCTTCAACCAAAATTGGTTTGAACGAAATCGGGTCAGCAGTTTTTGAGATATAGCATTTTTCTAAAACCGCAAATATAACTTTGTAATTCATACAAACACTATAAAAACAAAGTTATTTGGCGTAGTTGTAAAAAATTCTCCAGGATCCCATCATCAGATCCTGACTTGATGACAGTGGGAAGTATACGCTTTCTAACAAAAAAAGAATTTTCCAAATCGGTTCAGCCGTCTTCGAGTAATCGGTGAACATACATTAAAAAAATATATATATACATATACGCGTCGAATTGATAACCTCCTCCTTTTTTTGTCGTCGGTTGAAAATATTGAGCATTTTATTTATAGGGTATTTATCCAAGAACGTAAATCCCACCCATACGCACAAAACGTTTTGGGAATACATAGGTACTTTCATTGTGCGTACGGCTAAGGAGTGGAATTCCCTACCGGAGTCTGTGTTTCCTGATCGCTATAACCTGGGGGTCTTTAAGTCAAGAGTGAATAGGTTACTTCTAGGCAAGCGTGCTCCATCTTCGATCACATCATCACTTACCATCAGGTGAGATGGTGGTCAAACGCGAGCCTATTATCAGGTAAACAAAAAAAAATAGGTAGTTCTTCATAAAGTACCTAGTCTGTAAATATCGAAAATAAGCAAACGTTTTCGTGTTTTTCTATATAATATATACCTATACATATCCACAGGTTAAGACCTATAAGGACAAAGAAGAATTCTAGCCTGCCTACATAACGGGGATATTTGCTGGCGGAAAAAAATACCCTTTTATTAAGTGGAAAGCAATAAAGCATTTGGTTTACCCGTTAAAGGCTAGGTTAGCGCTTACCCTTACGATATAACTTGGGTTTCCTTTTCAATCGGCTTTCCATAGTATTTTGCTAAGAATTCGTAAAGGTTTCCCAAACAAAGGGTTAGTTGATCGTAAGGGAAACCCCTTCAAAGGGTTTTAAAAATTAATCCGCTCGTCCGGTCCCTGGTCGTTGGTGGAGAGCAGCAAAGGGACAGGCTGGGTCCATATTATTTAAGGGGTTATTTATCGCTACTAGCTCAGCATCGCGGGCTGGCTCGTTTGGCAAAGGTCGGGGAGAGTTTCCGTTACAAGTACGCGGACGTCGCGATGGGCCTCGGCGGCGAGGCCGGAAAACGGAACGCGTTTTATTTCTGTATTTTCTAAGAGTGATTTTTCCTACTGCTCTCTTGTCGGATGGTTGTTAGGGTCGTCGGGCTCGTCTAGGACGTTACGCGGGCGACGAACCCGAGAAATATTGGAGGGTCTGTATCGGGCGGCCGATACGATCAGGGGATTTGTGTGGTTTTCAGCAGAGGTGAAGTAACGCACTGAATGGCGTTTCAGCACTTGTTGTATGTATCATCCACAGATCCGTGGTATCATCAATGGCACTTGCTTTATGGTCGGGGTCGGGGTAAAAACTTAATATTTTTTTTTTTTTTTTTTCTTTTTCGATAGGGCCACTCGTAGTTTAGCTCGCTAAGGCTAATATACAACTTAACCGGACGTCCTTAACTTAATAATTAGAGATGAGTCGTATATACTGGTACAGGTATATATACCAAGTATGAGCTTCCCAGTACGCAGCCCGGGTACAGACCGAAATACTGTCATACCATGAAGGTATGACGTCATACGTATGGACCAGTACGATACGATACGAACCGCTACTACAAGGTAGCGGCCAGTTCGTGCGGTATCGGCAGTAATCGGCACGCCGAAGCTACCCGACAGCTTACGACAGGACCCGAAGCGTCATTCGTGCTATGAACGCTCGGACGATATAATTCAGTTAGGAAAAAATATAAATATGTCTACGTCCTTAGGGAACATAATTGCGTAATAATGTTATTGCCCAACAATTTTACATTTTTTGTCATACCAAAGAGTTCTTTAAGATTGTTAATGTTTGAGAATATTATTGCGTGTATGAAGGAAATTTACGATGTTTAGTGTAAGTAGGTATGTACGTACATGCATAGGTCGAGGTCGACAATATTTTGATTTTTTATTACTTCAGTTGTGATTGCGAATTGGTAAACACCTGTTTGTTTTTATCTGAAAAAGTTTATAGTAGGTACACACGCATAGTAATTGTTTTTATTTATGTGTATATAGTTAACTTTGTAGTGTATGTTTTCTTACTTCCATGTGTAAATATATTCAGAAGAGTGTGTAAATATTAGTATTAGTTAGGTAGTAGATAATTCTCTACAATAATTTATAAATTAGTAAATAAGGGCTCCTAAAAAGTGTGGCATGGGATCACTTTACCGATAAAGGTGATTTCAAAGCAGATTGTAAAACGTGTAAAGCTGTTTTCTCATACAAATCAGGACTCACAAAACTCACAAAATCATCCGTCCAAAAAAAATGCACAAAAAACTAAAACAAAATAATATATAAAACAAAAAAAAAATATATTACACATAAAAAATATAATTGTAAATCAATTAGTTGAAATATAATTAATGTTGCATATAATTATACCTAAATAAGTAACCAACCATTAATAACCATCATCGATTCATCGTACTCTTAGCCGAGTCCTAAGCCTGGTAAAGTAGGAAGGAAAAATTTCATATCTCATAACGCGTACGTATGTACCTAAACTTGAAACGTCGTACCTTCATTGTAATGGTGGCATACCCATACCTATCGCATACGTTTACTTATAGAAATCATAACACACCCAAATACTTGGAAGTATTTTGAAACCCGGTTTTCATATTAGGTATTTAGCGATACCCATACCTTGAAGGCCGGGTATGGACTATGGAGTAGGGATGGTACGTATTTACGCGACCAGGTATTTACACCAGGTATTTACTTCCAAGTACGTACACCAGGTACCGATCCGAAATACTTGCAAGACTTCAAAGTATTTTATACGGCTACTCGGAGTCGGACTCGCTCCGGTGGGGGCTTGACGATCGCCCGACTATGCGATTATGCTCCTTATCTGTAAGAGTCTACGTAACAATTTCGTATGCAAGTCTATTCTAGTATATGGATTGTCTTTGCAAGTATTTATATGTAAACGCGATTGTGCTTCTTATTTATAAGAACTCACGGGTCAATTTCCTATGCAAGTATTTTTTCATTCAACAGGGCTTGGATTGAGTAAAAGTAGAAACGTTCGTCTCTATGCAGGTATTTATTTGTAAACGCGATTGTGCTCCTTATTCTTAGGAAGTCACGGTTCAATTTCCTATACAGATAGAAAATACTTTCAATTTCGTATGCAAGTCTATTCTAGTATACGGTTTGTCTTTGCAAGTATTTATATGTAAACGCGATTGTGCTTCTTATTTATAAGAAGTCACGGGTCAATTTCCTATGCAAGTATTTTTTCATTCAACAGGGCTTGGATTGAGTAAAAGTAGAAACGTTCGTCTCTATGCAGGTATTTATTTCTAAACGCGATTGTGCTCCTTATTCTTAGGAAGTCACGGTTCAATTTCCTATACAGATAGAAAATACTTTCAATTTCGTATGCAAGTCTATTCTAGTATACGGTTTGTCTTTGCAAGTATTTATATGTAAACGCGATTGTGCTTCTTATTTATAAGAAATCACGGGTCAATTTCCTATGCAAGTATTTTTTCTTCCAACAGGGCTTGGATTGATGTGAAAATACTTGCATAGGAAATTGATTCGTTTTGCTTCAGCAAAAAGGAGCATAATCGTATCAGAAAAAAAAATACTTGCAAGGTTCAAAGTATTTTTCATTTGCAAATGCGATTGTGTAGTATTTCTCTAAATATTCCAAAGTTGTCTGAGTACATAAACCGAAATCTGTGTAGGTGTGTGCATCAGGGAACTTTTTCTTTTCTTTTGAGTAGTTTGCGGCGCCATTCACCCTAATGACTATTAATAAAAGACACATTATTGCGTGAACGAAAGTATTTTAGAAAATATTTTGTTATGTTTACGTTTTTTATTTTTCTTTCGTCAGTTGTCGTTTGAGTGAGTGCATAGATGATACATATAAATACTGAGAAGTGAGTGCGAGCTTGTTATGCAATTTACTTGAGTTTATTGAATTTAAACTATTAACAGTTAGTGTGTAAATAAACAAAACTGCTTTTTTATGTGTACGTGACTTTGTTTATTAGTTAGGAATGTAAATATTTAAATAGGTAAAAGACGATTTTTGAACGTAGTTGAATGTAGTTAAGTGTTTTCTTTTAAAATTGATAAGACTTACTAGTTGTAAATAAAAATACAGTTACAAACCATGGCTCCTAAGAAAAGTTTGGCTAAAATAAAGCTGAATGTAAAATGTGCAAAGCATTAATATCATACAAATCGGGAGTGTCAAACCTTATGCCTTATGCTTGCATGTGCAAAAAAAACATATTTTCGTGAATTTTAAGTGAGTGAATTATCAACCGACGACCAAAAGAGGAGGTTATGAATTCGACGCGTATATTTTTTTTTTCTTTTTTTTTTTTTATGTATGATCATCGAGTACTCGAAGACGGCTGAACCGATTTGGAAAATTCTTTTTTTGTTCGAATGGGTATACTTCGAAATTGGTACCATTATCACCAAAGTCAGGATCTGATGATGGGATCTTGGAGAAATCGAGGGAACTCTTCAAATATTATAGGCACACCTATGGCGTTTTGGGTATTTCTTATAGTAACTTGTGCAGTTGCTCTCAAAAAGTACCATTTGGGGAAGTGGAACTGATGATGAAGACCACAGATGGCCGCCGAAACTACTCAATAATAAGTATTGAGTGGATTGCGATTCGATTACTTGAATATGGGTGTTAAGCACTTTATGCTCGTCACAATCCATATGGTGATGTAGAGCTGATGGTGAAGTACCAGGAGAACTCCTCAACAATTAACGGCCCAGCATTGGGAAAAGCAATATTTTGTAAAAGGTTATAAGTAGTTGACATTTAGGCTCTTGTAACTAGGTAAATTAAAAATCATCCAACTAAAAAGAGTGAAATAAAAACTTTTTACCAAAAAATTAAACCGACTCCCAAAAAACACTGCAAAGTGAAAAATAACTTTAATTTCGGAAGTCGGTGCCAAAAACGAAAAAACAAAACTAAAGACACCGACTACCGAAATTAAAGTTATTTTTCACTTTGCAGTGTTTTTTGGGAATCGGTTTAATTTTTTGGTAAAAAGTTTTTTTAATTTCTGTAAATTAAGTAGGAAGGAAAGATTTCATCTACAAAAGCCGTACTAGATTGTGGCATGGTACGACCGGACTAGTAGACTGAAATCCGAAGTGGCTCAAAATACTTTCTAGTATTTTAATACCTGGTTTCCAACCCTGGTATTTTTACAGACTCGTACTTGCAAGCCCTGGTATTGATATTTGCAAGTATATCTCATCTCTACTATGGAGATTAGCAGGTATATCTCATCCCTATTAATAATATTTTTTTTTTTTGATAGGGCCACTCGTAGTTTAGCTCGCTAAGGCTAATATACTACTTGACCGAGCAGTCCTGTGGTGACCTCTAAAATTTAATTTCATAACTACCTACTTATAGTTTTGGCGGTAACGAAACCATTGTGAGATATAATTCGACGACAACGCCATCTAGTTAGAAAAGAAGTACTAATTGTTACACAAAACTGAAAAATGAGACTGGTTTGACACAATCCACCAATTAATTTAATTACTTAAACACAACTAACTATAACTTTACTGGTCAGAAACTGTTTTTTAACCGACTTCTAAAGAAGGAGTAGGTTATCAATTCGTCACGTACATATAATATATATTTTTTTATGTATGTGCACCGATTACTCCGTCAATATTGTGGATCGATTTAGAAAATTATTTTTTCGTTTGAAATGAAATGCTCTCGAGGTAGTACCATTGTCACCAAATAGAATTTGATGAAGGGATCTCATGGAAATCGAAGGAAATCCTCAAATTTTAAAGGCAATCGTTTAGCGATTTTGGTATTTTTTATAGTAACTTGTGCATTTGCTCTCAGAAAGCATCATTTGGTGAAGCGGAACTGATGAAGAAGATCACAGATGGCCACCGGAACTACTCAATAATAAGTATTTCACGAGTTGCGGTTCGATTACTTTAAAATGGTTGCTAAGCAATTTATGGTCGTCACAATGTGAATGGTGAAATGGAGCTGATGGTGAAATACCAGGAGAACTCCTCAACAATTAACGCCCCTGCATCGGGAAAAGCAATATTTTGTAAAAGGTGATGAGCAAGTTGACATTAGGCTATTGTAACTTAGATAAATTATAAACAGATCCAAAGACACCATCTTCTGAAATTAAAGTTATTTTTCACATTGTACCTAGTGGTTTTTTGGAAGTCGGTATTTTTTTGTTAAAAAGTGTTTTTTTTTATAAAACTTATTTAAATATGAAACTAGCGCGATACAACGGACGCTTAGCGCCATCTATCGACATTTCTATGGAGTTGTTCGAAATTTTCGAGTCAAATACGATTGGTCGACTATTACTCGTAAACTTGTAAAGCCCACTCATGTGTGATAGTTTTCCTTTAAACTTCGTTATATATAGGTACTACTGCCATGACATTTGAATTTCTAACTACAACCGTTTAGTTGATACAGGGGGAGGACACTTGACTCTAACGATAATTGGTACTTTAAAGCTTGATAAGTCACGAGCGGTTTACTTAATCAGAAAACGGTCTTCCTAAACCCCTAATATTTTTGAAAGACCTATCCAACGATATCCCACACTATGGGAAGGACGAAAAATAATTATCATTTCACTTTACATGTAGGGGAGGTACCCTAAATAATTGTTTTTTTTTCAAAATTTTATTTTACCACTTTTTCGGCGTCATTAACGTGTATACTCATGCCAAATTACAAATTTCTAGTACCAATAGTTTTTGAGCTAAACCGCGGACAGACGGACAGACAGACGGACATGGCGAAACTATAAGGGTTCCTTGTTGACTACGGAACCCTAAAAACAGTAAAAAGGTAACTTTAAAACATTAAGTCTACTATTTTATTAGAATGGGGCGTGCAAGTGAAAGCTGATCGCAGATGACGCCACCACCGTAAGAACCTTTGTCACTGTCAGTGTTAGTTAGATTGTGAGATAATATATAGTCTGGCAAACGAAAGTAGACACTCGAATTATTTGCAAACTTTTTTTATGGCAATGCTATAATAATGAATGTCAAACTGCATTTTCCAAAACAAGATGGCGTGTTGTTGGTGATTTATTGTGATCTTTTTAATAGCGTTTCAGTGAAAAATGAACAAAACTATTAAAAGTGGAGTATGGGAGATGTTGTTTCGCATGATGTCTAAATATCAAGAAAAACAACAGGAGAAAGAGGCCTAATTCAAACAAAAATAAGATTGTTTACGTGTGGTGTTCGGTTTCATAAGTTAGTAAGACGCTACTAAGTTGATACTTTGTCGTAATTCATAATTTATATATATCTTTTAGCGAGGAAAAATATTTATCTATTTTGATTTACATTCATTTTATAGTCTGGCTAACGAAAGCGTACCTGAGAAAACGCGGCAAATTCAAAAAATCTTTATGTGGTATTACTGACTATTGTAGGAGAAAAACGTTTTGATACTTGGAAATTTTATGTATTTACGACAATCAATTTGTATAATAGTTGTTTACGAACTTAATTTAATTTTTAATTTTAATTTCTAATTTAGGGATAATACCACATAATGTTTTTAAGACTCCGTTTGGTGTCACGGAGCCTTGACTGTCATGGGTTGAATAAAAAAACGAACGCGTAGATTTATTTATTTATTTACATAATATTTTGTTTAATTGTATAATTTGTTTAATCAGCTACAGGCGTTTTGAGTATGATAATTATTCAATCATCGTACTCAAAATCCGATCCCAAAAATTCAACCACTAAGGATTCTTCTGTATCAGTGAAGTCGTCATAACCTACTCTTATTATGAATTTTTCCATGATTTGTCTTTTCCAATCTTCTGCAGTTATTCGGCCAAATGTGGATCAGTGTTTCTGTTTCTTTTACGGGCAGATTAATGTTTTTTTTTGGCACCATACGCTAAGCTGAGCTCCATATAAGCTCAATTGGGTTGAGATCGCAGTGGTAAGGTGGCAATCTCAGTACCTCATGGCC
Source organism: Tholera decimalis (assembly GCA_943138885.2). Lineage (NCBI taxonomy): Eukaryota > Metazoa > Arthropoda > Insecta > Lepidoptera > Noctuidae > Tholera > Tholera decimalis. The sequence continues at coordinate 30,896,569 of OW964555.2, forward strand.
GCATTATTTCAAAAGTTCGTCAGCGACGTACAGGGGAACGGTTTTATGTTTGTTAACTAAACATAACAATTCTGCTTTTGTTAGGCAATCTTCGTAATTTATTCTGTTGTACAGTGTGGTAGCTCACATTATTCATCACATTGACACTGGGCTCATTCAAATTAGGTATCAATTTTTCTTTTAACCATTTATTGAAGTTTTCGGCATTCATGTCATGGTGGTAGTCGTACTGAAATCTAACAGTGCATTTGGTACAAACCTAGTTTCAGAGCCAGCATGTACTATAATATATCTTTTCCCAATAGAGATATATTACAGCGGGCTTGATTGCGGGGAAGCACTCGTTGTTGGACCTTACCATGACATTTTAGGCTTATAATTTTTGTGTACATAAATATATTTCATCTAAATAGATGATTGGTTTTCCTAACGTTCGTTTGGCAGCAATTTCTCGTAGATAACGATGTCTCCAAGCAGCAATATCAAAACGTTTGACAAGAACCATTCGTTCATTTTTTTTTCTTCAACTCATACCCATTAGCAATTAATATTTTACGTAGAGTTTCTCTGCATCCACTATAGCCAATGCTAGAATGTAATTCTTACAACAATGTTCGCAATGTCGGAACCTCCTTTCTCACAATATAAAATTCATTGATTTTATTTCTTATTGCATCAATATCAAAACTGTCTAAATTTGACACTGAGCTTTTGTGAGGGCGTTGTTTTCCTGGAGTGCTCCACATCCCTTCATTCACAGATCCTTCCTTTTTAATTTTTTTTAGTGTTGTGGCACCAACCTCTGCAAAACAAAGAATAAAATGCATATTAAGAAATTAAGGTACCCAAATAGTTTCATAATATCAAATAACACAACTTTGTGAAATGGAACAATCAAATAAAACATTCTTAACCGTAACATACATACCAGTTTATGAAGATATTTCTTCTAAGAACTTAGTCTAAGTTTCTATTAAAGATTTTTTCGCTAAATTTGCTAACGTTTCAACATGGTTTTTAACTTCGCAGATTCCTTGAATATCTCCAATATTATCTATAAAGATAAGAAAAAGTATCATAATATCGTAAATATATCTAATAATCAGCCACCAAGGATCAACATTACAAAGACGTACTAACCTAAAAAACCTGAGATCGCATGTAAACATTGTTGTTTCTCTTGGAAATCAATTTCTTTCTCTTCTTGTTTTTGTTTAAACTTACTGATCATAGTATGTAGCAGCTTTCGCACGTTACTTTTTATTGTTTTACCCATATTATAGCGATTATTGTTGAATATTAATTGTCTTTACAAACTACTGACAATTGATTGTAATCACAGACTTTGACAACTTAATAATGTTGCCATATTAAACTTTTAAGAAAACTCCAGGACACGCTTTCGTTAGACAGACTCTAGTATTTAAACACCTTCATAATAATGCATTATGGCTAACATACTATTAAATGTTGCATGGTTTTTAAGAATTTTGTTTTTCTTTTATTGAAAATCTGGTTGATATAGCAGGGGTTGATAAGATAGTGAAAACTATTTAAAAACTTACTGATTTAGAGCAAAAAGATAGGATTAGAACCAATACTTGGATGAAATAGCTTCAATACAAGTTTTTATTAGGAGTACATAACTTTTATAAAGATGTAATTGAATTCATGATTTGCAGAACCTAATCATTCTGTTTTACGATTCCTTACAGAAGTGAGCGTTACTACATTAATAAGAATTAAAAAGGGAGGTGCGCGTAAAGGCCATATAAACCCACAGTGTCTGACTTAGATAGTTTCGACATAGATGCTATTCGTAACTAAATTAACGAATTTTTTATCGTTAGAAAACAAGTTTAAAACTAAACACACCAGAACCAGTATATGAAGGTGATGAAATTCTGAAGCAGAGTGGGCACGAGGTATTGCGACTTCCCCCCTACCACTGTGATTTAAATGCCATTGAGTTAGTATGAAGTTTGGCTAAACGTAAAGTGGCAAGTAAAAATATTGCTCTGCCTGCAGTGGAGTTAGAGAAAGTTATAAAAGAGTCGTTTGAAAATATAACTCCCGAGGAGTGAAAGAAAATGACTGATCATGTCATCCATGTTGAAAATAAATATGAAGAAAGGGACAGAATTACAGAATGAATTTAGAAAGTTTTATAATTAACGAGGAATTTAGGAATTAGGAAACAATGATTCCAGTGACTCTAATGAAACTTTCCACATGGAAGTCTTACATTCCGATTTTGATTATAGTGAATAAATCAGAACTTTTTAGAATACTGTTGCTTTTTTATTAAATTCGCATTAAGACACAATATCTGAACTATTACTATATAAAACTATTCTAGGTAGGTAATACCTACCTAAAATACCTCTTGTTTTTTTTTATTCTAATGATAATATAAAATAGATAATTCTAAAGTATCAAATATGGTTATTCCAGGTATTTCATAGTAGTTTTGGGGTTGCTATGCTGATATATTTTAAATTTGCCGCGCTTTTTCTACTTTCGTTTGCCAGACTCTAGTTATCTGTATCATCTATGGTTATCTGTGGTGAACTAAACATTTACACGCTTCGTATTTTTTATTTTCATTTCATTGATTTCTTTACAATTTTCCGATTAAAGAACATAATACACGTTCTTTAATCGGAAAATTTCTTAATAACGGAATTCACTACAATTTCCATAGTGTTCCATAGAGAAACTGCTTTGTTTTTTTTTTTTTTTTTTTTTTTTCTTCTTCTGCTCTTCTGCAACTGAGCCGGTGCCGACTATTGGTAAGTGTGCTACTAGCGCCACTTTGACAGTTGCACGCCCCATTGAAATTGAAACCCTTAATGAAATTGAAAACACAAGTACATAATCATTATTATTTATTTATTATGTTAAAAATATGAATAAAATAAAATTCGATAAGTTATCGATAACCAATTAATCACTGCTTTAAGTTCCATATTTTTTAAATAAAATTGTACTGGTTCATTATTCTTTATTTAATTTGACCCTATTTGGTGCTATACTATCATTAAACACCAGTTACAAAGTTCTAAACAACCTAAAAGCAGACATTAGAACTACAAACGAATAAATCAAATAATAATAAGGTACATCACTAATCTCGTTCATGACGTCATCCGCTGTCGGGAAGACCCATTGAGATGGGGAAGACCCGAGTCTGGCGTGGCTGGCACAAGGATCTTCTACCTACTAACTGGATTGCTTACGAATGATTCAAAGAATACAGAAAGTCTTTCTTAACTGTTAAATAATAGAGTATAAACTTGCACGCATAAAACTGAAGGAACTATTCGTTCCGAGCGAGACAGTGCCGTGTGTGGACTGTGTCCCTTTCTTCTGTGTGGCAGATTAAAAATATTTATTTCAATGGTAATTTTTTCGTCCTGTCTTTTGTAGTAATAACACCTAGTTTTAAACTTCTTTGGAATTCTATCTTTAAAATGAATTACCATTATTACTGTATGCATATTAATGAAAATTAAAGTTATTTTACCATGCAAACACAAGATGTTTAAACCAAAAAAAAAATGGAATTTGTAAGAATTAGTAGTGATATATTATGCTATACCTGGCAATTACTACATTGCCGTCTGACGTTTACTTGACATCTGTATGTTTGTAAATTTGAATTATATTTAATTTTGTGGGATTCTCGCCACGGGTTTCTTGGATAACACGTGTGTCTAGTGAATTTTTATTGTTTTTGAGTGACAGTTGTTACTTTTGTGACTTGTTTTTATAGAATTGTGTCGTTCTTGTGTTCGTAAACAGGTTTGTATTGTGTTTGTCCCGGTGTTAGTTCTAAGATGGATTTAAATAAACCTCCCGATCCTGGTCCTCCTGACATCTCAGCTTCCCCAAACCCTTTTCCTAGTGACCCACTTACACAATTCGCAGATGTAGTCTGTAACATCGCAGGCATAGACGTGACCCTTACTTCACAATCTTCACGAAAACGTCCTGTTAACGAAGAAGTTCCTACACCCACCCCACCAAACAAGCAACCCAAAAGCCAAATTGGTCGGCTTAGATACTCCGTAACGGATAAAGGTCCATACATAGTTCATGTGTCCCGAATTGAAACCCAACCAAATGCTGGCACGACTTTACATCCTGTGAATTTTGGGAAATTTTTAATTCTTAATAATTTCACTAATGTAGTACGCGATGGCGTTAAAAGAGTGGGCCGTAACCGAGTTTCTGTGGAGTTTACCTCACCTCAAGATGCGAATTCTTTCCTGGCAAACAATATATTACCAAGATTTAGTTATTCTGCTACGATTCCCACATTTAATATTACCAGGATGGGTGTTGTGACCGGTGTCCCTACTGATATTACAGAAGAGGAAGCTATAACTTACTTATCTGTGCCCTCAGGTTGTGGGCAAATCTTGAAAATTCGCCGCATTAATAGGAAAATATTTAAAGACGGTGTTAATGAGTGGAAGCCCACAGAAACTTGTGTTATTACTTTTGATGGCCAAGTACTCCCAAAACGTATTTTCTGTTGTTATACATCTCTCCCTGTAGAACAATACATTTTCCCCACAATTCAGTGTCGCAAGTGTTGCAGATTTGGTCATGTGGCCAATCTGTGCAGATCCAAACCACGGTGTAATAAATGTGGCCACGATCACCCTGGTGATGGTTGCTTCATTTCTGAGACAGATGCTTTCTGTGTGCTCTGCTCGGGGAGCCATTTTGCTAATAGCAAGTCATGCCCTGAGCATGGTCGACAGAGGGCTATAAAGACTATCATGGCAGAAAAATCTATCCCCTATGCTGAGGCAAGTAAAATTATTCCAGTAGCCTCACGCAACTATGCCAATGCTACTAAATCCCAACAGCAATCATATAATAAAACTGTGACCCTAAAACCCAAGACACATACTCCACTTTCCCCATCGTATGACAAATCAGCTCATAACCTATTAATTAATTCACCCCAACCTAATCAGCCTAATGGCTGCGCTCTAAATTATAATACCTCCCCTAGTAATACAATTTCTGTCATTGAACTTCTCTTAAAACTTCTACCAACAATTATTTCTTCTTCTTCTTCTAACCCCCAATCACCGTCCAACGTTGCCGATCAACTTATATCAATACTGTTAGAAATTAAAAATGGCGTCAAACCAAGTATTCCTTCAGTGGAACGTGAGGAGCGTGTGGCATAAAAAACACGACCTCATTTTCCTCCTTAACAAATACAAACCTTTGGCTTGTTCATTAGCAGAGACCTGGCTAACCCCAAATCTTAGCTTTCGTATGACACATTACAACATACTTCGATGTGATAGACCTGACGGATATGGAGGGTCAGCTCTCTTTGTTAACAGTCGAGTTCCACTGTCACCCTTATCTCTTTCTGCACCCACAGGTGATATGAGTATAGTTGCTAGTCGAGTGGAAGGAATTACAGTCTTCTCAATATACATTGCTCACCCCAGTCTGAACTTATTAAATATTTTAAGAAACATTATTTCCAATGTCCAGGGCCCAATACTGGTCATGGGTGACTTTAACTGTCACCATAACCGGTGGGGGTCTGAACGCTGCGATGCCACTGGCATAGCCCTAGTTGAGATCCTTGATGATATGGACCTTTGCATTTTAAATGATGGTTGCCCAACTCGCAGGTCTCTTCCTGGACAGCAGAAGAGTTGTGTTGACCTAACGTTTTGCTCGGTTGAATTGGCTGCTTCGACCCATTGGAAATGTACAAGCTTATCGCATGGCAGTGATCATTACCCTATTGTCATATCTTTGTTAGATAAAACTTACTTAGAAAAAACTTCTCCTCCACTTTTGAAGTATAATTTGTCCAATCCAGATTGGTCCAAGTTTGCATCATCACTGGAGGAGAAAATAGATATACTTCCAAATTTAGCTTCAAGTTCTCCTCAAATCTCTGATCACCGCCATGCCAAGAGTTGTTATGAAGGCTTTGTTGAGGCTGTAACCTCGAGTGCAGACTCTTGTTTTCCATTGAAAAACTGTGCCCGTAATAAAATCCCGTCACCTCCATGGTGGGACCAAGAATGCACCTCAGTTGTTAGGTCGAGGAATGAGGCCGAAAGAACATACAATGGGGAGATGAACACCCAAAATCTGTTAGCTTATTTACGGCTCTATGCAAGATCCAAGCGCCTTCTCCGTAGGAAGAAACGTGCGGGTTGGGTCAAATTCTGTTCGTCCTTATCCCCCTCCACTCCAATTTCACTTGTATGGAAGAATATTAATAGGTTTAGACGTGGGTGTACTCTTTCATTATCCCCACCGATCGCCAGGGAAACTGCTGAACATTTTTTCGACATAATTGCGCCACCCTACGTTCCGCTCCTGTCTGAGTGCCATAATTTGCCGCGCCTTATAGAATCTGATGACCCTTTTGACGCGCCATTTACCTCAGAAGAACTAGATGTTGTGCTCAACCATGTCCAGGACTCAGCACCTGGTAGTGACGGGATACCGTATTCTTTTATCACTCGTGCAGGAAAAAAAGCAAAATTATATTACCTAGATTTATTAAATTACTGTTACAATCATGGTTGGGTTCCAGACCAATGGAAACTGCAAATTATTATCCCTCTGCTCAAACCTGGCAAACATGTGGATGACCCTAATGGCCTTAGACCTATCGCCCTGTCTTCAGTCTTAGCCAAATTACTCGAACATCTTATTAAAAACCGTCTAGAATGGATAGTAGAATCCAGAGGCTTACTGCCGAACTACCAATTTGGTTTCAGGAAGGGGCTCGGCACAATGGACAGTGTTGGAGTTCTAGTCACGGATATCCGTTTGGCGTTCTCCAAAAACGAGTCAGTTGTTGCTGCCTTTCTAGATATTTCCTCCGCATACGATAACGTTCTTCTTCCCGTTCTCAGGCAGAAACTGCATCAGCTGAGTATTCCGGCTAAGATGATCGAATGCATATGTGGACTACTTTGGTCTCGCTCTTTGGTTTTGAGGGTCCAGGGTGAGGACTTTGATGGGAGGGTGACTTGGAGAGGACTCCCGCAGGGCTTCGTCTTAAGCCCCCTTCTTTATAACCTTTACACAGCTGATATTGGCTCCTGCCTAAACACTGATTGTCGTATTTTACAGTACGCTGATGACTTAGCCCTGTATGTGTCACACTCCTCTATCGTAGACGCTGCGTCATCTCTGTGCCTCTCACTGGACTCTCTTAATCATTGGCTTTCAAAACGCGGCCTTACGTTATCTGCACCAAAAAGCTCGGCAGTAGTCTTTTCCCGCAAGAGGACAATCCCACAGATAACGGTAACCATCTCGGGGAAAAGCATCCCGCTCTCAAGTAAGGTCAAATTTCTGGGCGTTTTTCTTGACCCGAAATTAACTGGCAAGCACCACATTAATCACCTAATCAGTAAATGTGAACGTGTCATCTCAATTTTAAAAGTACTTGCGGGCGTATGGTGGGGTGCTCACCCGTACACCATGAAATTAGTTTATAATGCCCTAGTTCGCAGTATTTTGGACTATGGCACGTTCCACTTAACACCATGCAACAAAGGTGCTTTGGCTGGACTTGACAGGGTACAGTCCAAGTGTCTTCGGATCATCTCTGGATGTATGAAGTCTTCACCCATCGGCGCGTTGCAGGTCGAATGCGCTGAACCTCCCCTGGCCCTAAGGCGACAGTACCTGGCCTCCCGTTTTTTATCTAGGGTAATCTGTAGGTCTTCCCATCCCCTTATTACTAAATTGCATGAGCTAAATTCCATAAGCAGAACCTCAAATTATTGGAAAAATAAAGAAACGCCTTTAATCTTAAAACATTTTCGTCTAACTCAAAGTTTAGAATGCCCAATCGTACAGTTTCCTAAATTACCCCTCTTTCATTTCGACTACGAAGTCTTATGTTTCATTCCAAAAATCCATTTCAATATAGGTATACCCAAAAATTCCCCTTCAGCAAATTCGATCTTCAATGCATCCGTGGCCCAGCGATGGGACGGTTTCCAGAGATTTTTTACAGACGCCTCAAAATCTACTGACTCTAATCACACTGGAGCTGCAGTATTTTTCGAAAACTCCAGGATCATACTTCAATACAAATGCCCCAAGGAAGCATCTGTGTTCACAGGCGAGTGTGTGGCATTATTGGAAGCGTGTCTTTTCATCGAGTCCCACCGCATTGACAAAGCCGTTATATTTACAGACTCCCTAAGCTGTCTCCAAGCCCTAGTCCAAAACCCCTTCAAAGGTAAATTGCACAGTTCGCTTATTTTAAGAATTAAAAAATCTCTTTTCTCGTGCAGTTATAGCCAGAAGGATGTTCAGTTGGTTTGGATACCTAGCCATTGTGGCATTAAGGGCAACGAGTGCGTCGATGCCTTGGCCAAAGGTGCATGTTCATCTACTACAGCCGATCTCTGCCACAATGCCCATCAGGGCTATGATTTACTGAATCTCCCAAAAGAAAACCTTAACAGTACTTGGCAACAGCAGTGGAACTCGACTGGGAAGAAGAAAGGCAAATTCTTTTATGCAGTGCAACCATATGTTAAGCCAAAACCTTGGTTCTACACGTACAAAAAGGTGTCGAAATCCATCATCTCCGTCCTCTGTAGAATCTGCTTAGGTTTTTGTTGCACTCCTGTGTTCTTGGAAAAAATCCGTGTTCGGGACTCATCCCTATGCGAATGCGGCCTGGAAGAAGGCACACTGGACCACATATTTTTTAAATGCCCAAATATCGTCTCATCTTCAGATTTGTATAGTCGTCTCCCGAAATTTAAGATCCCTCTTCCAATTAACTTCCCTTCTCTTCTAACATTTCCTTCACCAGAACTGCTTGTGGCGCTGATGAGTTTCATCCGTCACAACAATATAAAACTGTGAGCCAGAGTACCAAAAATTGTCTGTATGGTTGTGGTATAATTTATGTAATCGTTTAACAACTATAATATTTATGTATTTTTATTCTTTGTTTGTTTCAGTCCTGTACTAACCCAACAAGTTCAACTGTACCAATTGAAGAAACAGAGACTATCGTTCCTGTTCTGATTTTAAGTTTTTTCTTTTCTAAATCCATTCTGTCTCTAATCATTAATCATACACACTTGTTTTTCCAATTTACTTTAGACATTGGCAGAATAGTCGACATCGGCTCCACTTGCCATTAACCAAAAATAGAATAGAATAGAATTTAATTTTGTGAGTTTTCGTAATATTAAAGTGCAAGTTATTGTAACCATGGTAAGAACGTGTTTTGTGGTTAATTGCAAGAGTGAAAAGTGTACCCCGGGTCTGGAATTTCCTTTTTTAAGTAAGTTTTGTGACTTTGTTTACAAATTGCATTTAGGGTGACTATGTTTTCAATGTATAAGTGGATGTTCTTCTCTTTATTCTTCTTATTTATTATTTTTCTTTCTTCTCATTATATATTATTTTTTGTTATTTTAAGCTTTCCTAAAAATGATGATCTTCGAGACCGGTGGCTCAGTGTTCTACACAGAAAAGGGTCAGAAACGGTTCTAAAATTTGTAGCCGCCATTTCAAGCCCGAAGAAATATTGCATTTCGAAACAAGATCATATGATGCAATTCCATCCATTTTCCCTAAAGTAAGTTATCAGTCTTTACAAATGACATGAAGATAACGGTTTGAAATAGAATATGAGCATAGCAAGATGAATTTTCATTTTGAATCTATCTTAACCATAAATACTAAAATTTTGTTCTCATCAATCTATTATTATTTTAGATTCCTGTTAAAGCGAAACAAATAAATGTTTTAAGTACTATAATATTGAAACCCACTAAAAAAAGAATATACAACTTGTACTGGGCACATTCAAAGATCAGTAAGTGAAAGTTATGAAAGGAGTCAAATTAATAAGCATAAAAGTCGACATTTTTGTTGATTTATTTACTTTTGCTTAGCAAATTGATGGCAAAAATATTTTATATCATTTTGGCCAAAAACTCAGCTACGCAAACTTGCTTACAAGTGTAGTTTATTATATTAATAATTACTTATAACTTAATTACTTAACTTTTATCCACTGCAGTTAGTTAATGTCGACAAATAATAATAATAATTCATAATTTAAAGATTATTTCCATACTTTTAACTAATAATAGTGTAACACATTTTTTAGGGTTGTGTGTCAAGCCAATCTTGTAACAAACCTGCAGCTGCAACATATGAGGAACTAGAAAATATAGAACCAACCTAATAATAATAACCTTATAATTGTCATTCGATCTGCCTCCTTCATGTTTAGAATTATGTATGTTAATAATATTGATTTCTAACCTTAAATAGCACATGTGGTGTTAGCCTGTAATTAATTGTTACACTTATAAATGTAATATGACTGTTTCACACAAATGTATAGTGTAAACAATTGTAGGTTAACTAACCTAAATAAATATATACATAAATAAATTATATCTCTTCTATTATTCTTTCTATTTATAATCATCGTTTTTCATGAAGGGTTTTAGTAGTTTTAATTATATATAAACATTGCATCATTTTATTTTTAGTCTACTGGTTCTGACCGTACAAGTGTCGAATAAACGTAGATTACCAATTAATGCACGTTTGTTTGGACGTCTATACCACTGCCTATCAAGGTCAAGCCTTCGAAGAATTGCCAGCTGGTGATTCTGTTATTAATTCTGTATCTGCAATAATTGTATTTGTATCACGGGTCTTAACCACTTTGAAAGTTTATAATTCCACGCAATAAAGTCTGCTTAACAAAACCAATTTTGCGTTTAGCCCGTATAAGGAAGGGTTTATTATAGAAATTAGCGCGCTCAATATAAGTTCCTCAGATATATATTGAGAACTAGCTTTTCACCCACATGGAATTCTGTTATATCGCGCTACCGAGCAATTTTTTTTATTTATAATTGAATTTATTTCTTTCTTTCTATGTAATACGTTATTAAGAAAAAAACCGGCCAAGTACGAGTCGGACTCGCGCATGATGGGTATTTTTATAGGTAGGTAATGAATGGTACGGAACCATTACCTATAAAAAGCGCCAAAAATATCACAACTGTTGTATGGGAGTCTCCCTTAAATATTTATTTTAATTAATTTTTAGTATTTTTTGTTATAGCGGTAACAGAAATACATCATTTGTAATGTTAATAATAAGTGTCTTAAAAAAACCTGCAAATATTGCATCAAATAAAATTGTCCTTACGTTTATCGCGAATTGATATCCACACTACTAGAAAGAGATAGCTAGGTCCTTCGAGGGTATACTCTTCGGAACGGATTTGAGCTTCGCGTCCGCATTCCAGTTTAGGTACAAGTTCCTTGGGCTGGCACGACTTTTGACAACTTTCTGGCATTCGAGTAGGGATGTAATATTGTGGGACATAATAAATAATAATCATATTGTATTTAAAACAATTTAATCAATTTACTTATAATTATTACTCCGAGTGTTCGTAACTTGGCAAACTTATGGCAAACAAGTGCTTTTGCTGTCGTACTTTTCTAATAACGTTCAGTATTTTTACATAAGTTACTGAACGTTTTTCTTCTGGCACTCGATCCAGTTCAAAAGCGACCAGCCTTGCGAACGCAGCATTTCGTGGATCGCTAGGTCACGGTTGGTTAAAATCCAACGGAGGTAAATTGGAGACGTCACACCTTAAATCATTTGCGTCCCACATGCTCCGTTGATAGATGGAGTTCTTCAGTAGTCATTTGACTGCCAGCCATTTTTATTATACACTCGCACAATAATAATGCTGTGACAAATATTACCACCGATCATAATAATAAGTGTAGGAAATCACTAGCAGTCTCCCGTAACGCTAATGACGTCACCACTTGACGTCTATGCTCGACTGTGGCGTACAGTTTAGTGTTTTGCGTAGGGATGCGCGAGAGTGGACAGTAAACTATCGGTTATGGATATCAATTATGTATTATTTCACAATTTTTGTGAATATTATGCATTAGGAATATTCAGAAATAAATAATTGTCAAGTATCTAATCTACTTTTAACCTTTTCGCCGCCAACGTACACAAAACGCAATGCCTCGCCGAGCGCCAAGCTACAAATGTTTAACTAAATATACAGTAAACAGTAGTGATGGGGATATCGTCATATGGATGAATAAGATTTGTACGCGTAAAGTTAAGATTTAAAGTTAATTTTACGAATATAAATAAAATATGATTAAATATTTCCAGATTTGTTTTATTTCACAGTATTCTTAATAAGAAAAAACAGTATAAATTATGAGTATCAAAGAAACTAATACATAAATCAATTAGAACTATAAGGAATGGGGTACATCTCTATTTGTTTCATGATCTCATTCTTTAACTTCATATCAAGTTATTGGCACTGAGGGCACGTTGAATTCGTTTCTGATCAGGGATGGGGTCTATGGTCTTTCTTTCTTCTATTTTTGTTTATTCCTGTGTTTTTTTAATAACTTCAGTCAACGGTTTTTTTATTATTTTTTATCTAAGTGGCAGAATTTTTAATGAATTTAAAGTGTTTTTTGAAATGGAAAGTAAGTATATATTTAAATTCTATCACGCTTGTAGCCGTGTACTTATCAAAGCATTGTTTTTTAAGTGTTGTTTCTCCACAAAATACTCCGAGTCCGATTCCACACCTTGCAAAATTTTAAGAAGTTCGTCCGAATCAAGTTCTTCACTCATTTTTCTATTTGTTATCAAGTGAAAGAAAGAAAGATGCGTGCGCGCGAATCCGATTTTGTGCTGCACTATGCCAAAGTGACCTTGACAGCCGCACGCCTATGACGTCACTGACCAATTTCTATAGTAGTTCGTGGCACTCGGTGGCGCACAGGGGCATAGACGACCAATTGTTTTGTAGAGATGGGAAAATAACTATCGACAAGAATTGGTAACAACTTTATAATTACGTATCGGCATCTAACTGAAGGTCGAAATTCATCTACTATCCTTTGTAATGAAGTAGATAACTTAGTTCATATTTTATTGACCTCAAATTGTTTTTGATATTCGTAACTTTCTGTATTTATAAATATTTCAATGGTGAAATCAACCTTTCACGGCACATCACTGGCCAACTTGATATGAAGTGATTGGCGTTCTGAGGAAAGTAACAAAATTCGGGGTTTCTGTTTTTGCCGATTTTAGGACAAACTAGGGCTTATTTTGTGTAGAAAAATTTAAAACAGGGTAGTAGACAGTGCTATCTTAAATAATAAAATGAAACAAAGCTTTTAATCACAGTAAATTTATTTTAATAAGATAGTTAAAATGAACAACTTCTATAGAAGTTGTGGCGCTGGTGGCACGAAAATCCCGAACTTCTATAGAAGTGCTTGGCGGTGAAAAGGTTAAATAAAATATTTCATACATTTGAAATAGAAGTTACCTTACTTACCATCACTAGCTGTCGTGTCTTGACGACTGTGGCGTGAGGAAGAACGCTTTTTTACGGATTTCGATTAGCAATTTTTGATGATTGTTTTTTCTAGTGAAATGTACGTAATAAATCATTGTGCTATTTTACAATATTTCATTAATGTAGTTTTAAATAATAGGAAAAAAAAACACAGAAAACTTAATTTAGTATATTTATTTTGTACTTAAAAATGTCGTTTTCTTGTCGGCTGTAGACGGTGACGTGTTGGGCACGTTTTCGTTTGTCGGCTATATTCGACCGTGGCGTTCAAAACGTTAAAATATTCGACAATGTTCTGTTGTGTAAAGAGAAGAAATATGTTTTCAATTTATATTTAATATTTTTTCCGGTAATAGTATTTAGTATTATTTGAATTCCTTCGTACAACCCCTCAGTTGGTAGAGGGGATAAAAAAAAGATTAAAAATATCCCTTTACGTGTAGGGGGAGTAGTCTAAAAAAAATTTTTAGCAAAAAATAGAACCGACTTCCATATCAAAACACTACAAAGGCAAAAATAACTTTAATTTCGGAAGGCGGTGTCAAAAACGAAAATATATACAAAACTAAAGACACCGCCTACAATAGAGAGCTGCACTATCTCACATTGAGCTTGAAGCACTTACGTCTATGTTATCACAGGGTGTCTTCTATTAATGTCTATGGCGCACGAGGCACCGATATCTATTAGTTTCGTAGTGACGGGATCTTTCAATATTGATATCAGTGTTAACCAAAGTACGGCACTTTATGTGTATTAAAAGATTCGTGTAAACACATGTGTAAGGGCTAGTAAAATTTTATAGTTTATGGGTCGCATTTTTTTCAAAACTCACATTTCGATTCGATATAAAAGTGTTTTTTAAAATTTCTGGTCTATCGACACTTTAGAAACTTAATCAAGTAACTACAACACTGGTTGTTTTCATATAAAGACTACGGCGCCTGGGACACGAAAAAAATGTTGGCTATTATAATTTTTCTGTTTTTAATGTAAACAAAGACCCCTATTTAAATAAAAATATAAGTTTAGGGTTTTAGGCAATAGTAAGAATACGCACAAAGCATTTGTTCATGTATTTTAATGTAATAAACGTTATAAGGTACTTGATACAAATAAAGCCTACGCTCGAATTAGGCCTACACATTAAAAAACAAAGATAAATAAATCTAGCTGCCAAAATACTACGTGTACTCGTACATACACCAATTACAACCCTACTGAGTACGCGAGCGTCGCGTCCCGCACTCCCTGAGCTAGCAGCACGCATCTGTCGAACGAAGTGGACGTTTTTGTGCTGCCTTATAAAAATCCTGCGCTTTCGAGGTAAGTTTTCGCTGAAAATTACTCTTTTTATTTTAAGCTTCCCTTGGCAATTGTTTCTTAATGTTTTTAAGTTAACTGTTCATAATCTTAATCTGTACTATTAGCTATTGATTAATTAATTATACTTTTTCAAAGTAAGTTTGGGTATTATATCGAATAAGGCCTAGGCCTTATTTCAGCATAGTAGGCTATATTAGTAACCGTAGGCCTTACATACAGCACTTACCCAAATTCAAGCCGTTTGGTAAGTGTCTACTCATTTTTGATGGCGCAAAGAGCCATCTGGATTACCGCATTGTGGAAGAAGCTGAAAAACACGATATAGTGCTCTACTGCTTGCCGTCTAACACGACGCACGAACTCCAACCTATGGATAAGTCGTGTTTTAAGCCTTTCGAATCGTATTGTATTTCGAATTTCTACCGTTCTAATCGTTGCCAACAACACCTGTTACACCAGACATTCATGTATTGCAAAATTATTCTTCTACATGCCATACACCAACAAGCACTGGTATTAAACATCAAGAACCTGGAACTAGTGGCTTATTCTATACTCGCTCTCTTGTAGAATATAGCGACACTGACGAAGACGAATTTCTGGAAAATAAAATTATGGAAAAGATAATAAAAAAGCCTGTTCAAGTTCGAACTTTTCGAACTTTATCTATTCGATCTATTCTTCTTCTGATTCAGAAACTGAAGAAAATGAAGGGTCCTTAATGATGGATGGATTTACTACCGGTCTACCAGACGTACCACAGGATACCATCCACACTTGGTCGATATACCGTCTTGTCGTACTAAGCGCTTTTCTTCAACATTCATTGTGCGCACAGCCAAGATGTGGAACTCTCTGCCGGCTTCTGTGTTCTCTGCCACAAATGATCCGTCAGCCTTTAAAGCAAGAGTGAATAGGCATTTTCTGGGCTCGCTCGTTCGATCGTAGACCTCATCTTACACTTACCATCAGGTGTGATTGACGTCAAGAGTGGGCTCATTCGTAATAATAAAAAAAAGTATATCTCAGTATTCAGGAAAAGATCTTGCAATTGAAATCTCTAACAACGTGCCTCAACCTCAAAATTTAGCTATTGATCCGGTGAACGAAAACTCTAAAAAATTTAATCAACCTCAAGAAATACCAGCACACTATCATCTTAGTCCTACTACAAGCCCAAAAAATATTGTTCAGGATCAGATTTCATCAGAAGAAGATAATATACCTTTAGTTCAACTTAGCACGAAATCAGCCTATCAAAAATTTATGCCAACAACTGATTACGGAGAAATTAAAACTAGACCACAAAAAAAAGCTTTAAATTATATTGGAAAAAGAGTGACAAAGGATTTATTTAATAAAAAATACAGGCGATAAAGAAAAGACAAAGAAATTGGTGTCGAAAAAAAATACAAAACCTATAAGAAAAAACCACTAATTGCAAAGGTAGTACTATAAAAAAGCAAGAAAGTAGGAAAAGAAGAAAGCTAGTATTACCATGCTTGTCATAAAGATGAAGTAGCAGATATGCGTCCTTGCAAAGACTGCTTTAAGTGGTATCACGAGGATTGCATTGGAATAATCAAAGACGACTCTGAAGACTCCTTATGCCCTGAGTGTGACAAAAATTAAGATCTCAATTAGTTCTTAAGAATTAAAGACTGATTTAACAGCCTAAAATGATTATAAAGTTAATTTTGGTTTGGGGCCCTATTCAAGCACTGTGTTTTAATAAGGCCTATCCAAAAATGGAGATTTTTCTGTTTTTGATTGTTTTTTGAAGAATTTATGATAGTATTCTTTAGTTTGTTATAATGAATGTTTAATTTTGTTGATCGTTAATGTGTATTTCTTAATAAAAAGAATCTAAATTTTGGCAGAGATTTAAAAGGCATTTTATTTTATTTTGTTTCAAAACCTGATATAAAATGAACAAATTGAGCTAATGAACGTTATGGAACCATGTCTTGTGTCATGAAACCTTAGATTCCAGCTATTTTTAATTTTGAATCATACAGGCCTTAATATGTGTGCTATATTTATTATGGCCAAAGTGTATGTTTCCGGAATTCGATTAGTTTGCTTATATTTAGTTAGAAACTGTCACGTTTATTAATAGATATCTAAAATTAAAGAATCAATGCTAGTAAACATCTAAGTTTTTATTTTAATGCTTTAATATTTATTGAAATAAAAGCAACTAAAATTAGGTAGGCCTTATTTGTATCAAATACCTTAATTAGATATTGTCTTCTAATAAAGACGTGGCGTGGAGGGCACGGAAACGATTGTCTTCTATAGAAGACCGTGGCGCTCAAAAGGTTAATATAAGCATTATAGTTGTAAGGTTTTAAATTACAACGCATTCATTGCAGAAACCTCTTATGTATTATGTGGAAAATGTTGTTGGTGGCACATTTGCCCATTTAATATTGTATTTTTTCTTAAACTTGATGTAATCTGTTACTGTTTGTTTTCCTTAAATAAATAAAATAAAAATAAAATCTTTGAAACTCCTCAAAGTTTCTCCGTCACAAATTCAGGTTATCATTATCGTCCCCGTCACAAAATTTTGAACATATTTCGAAGGCCGTAGATTATCAGGCAGCGGAGATACATGCCCAGCCAGCTTGAACTCAGGCTGGCTGGACATTAAGTTTTTATTGATTTCTCGTTTATAAACCCTTACATGTGACGCCATAAATCAAATGTTATTACTGTCACACATTGCGCCACTAAATGTTAGTAAAGGAACCATATTCGAAAACGCTCCCGTTATTGAGATTCGGAAGTGCTAGCCAGAAATTTTATACGTAAATTCAAGCTGGCTGGACACAGATTTTTGCATTTTTCTACTAAACCGCTGTACGTGACGCCCGTTGATATGCAAAAAATCGTGAAAGTCACTTCCGTTACCGAGATTGAGAGACCAGCGAAGTGGTTTTCAAGCCGGCTGGACACGTTTTCGATCGATTATCTAAGATTCTGTAGCGTCACAAATTCTGAAATAAGGGTGTTTAACCGTCGCATAAAGTGCCCTGTTGACCTAGTTAAATGCGAGCTATTTTGAAGATTTGTCCTGCCAGCCTGAGTCACATAAAATAACTAAAACGATAACGTCATGAATGCCCGTGAGTCATGATGTATTGAAGGCTCATCTACTAACGTTCATTTCTTCTGACCTGTCCCTTTGTGCATACTGTACAGAAAAGCGACGGGATAAAATAAAACCGCTGAAGCCACTAATTAAACCACAATAAATAAATAAATAAGACCATACACACGATTAGTTACATTCCTGTCAGTTTGCATCTTGTCGGTCATACCGAGGGATTGCGTGTCTGTGGATGTATATCAGAACGTTCGGCCAGTCGAGGTAGGGAGCTGTCTACTACTCCAGTTTTTACTGGCGATTATGTGACGCATAAAGATGCTAGCCAAAGAATATGTGACAAAACAGTTCGAAAGTTAGAAGCATTTATTTATGGCCGAACGACCTGATATCAGAACGTTCGGCCAACCTGAATCTTCATAACTGAGGACCTCAGAGAAACTGTTACTGAATAAAGATTTAGCGACGATTTGCTGACAAACAACCACTGCTTTACTTTTACTCGTAATGCCACCGGTGGCCAGACTTTCTGAAATTCCTCTCGTCTAGCAGCTAGCACACGCACATATGTCAGTGGAGAGGATTGAGGGACCAGTTTTAATCATCACTATCTTCAAAATGCTTTGATATTATTGCTCCATTTCTTTTTTACAAAAAATTTTAAGACTTTTACTAAAACTTTATGTAGAAAAAGAACGGTTTTATTAATTTTATTCAGTAATATTCACTAAAATATTTATCTTTGTTATGTGGACTGAGGGACCATAGTTCAGTCGTTATATTTTTTTTTTCTTTAATGCTTTGTGGTCTGTTATTTAGTAAATATCTTTACAAATTCTTTACTAAATGTCTGTATTCACAAAACCTTCTTTTTTAAGATAAAAGTATCGTCGGAAAGCCGAGATCTGGCTGATCGTCTGTGAGAACTGAGAGACCACACTTTATGGGTCGTAGTTTTTAATATATTTGCTTACAAATTCCCAGATTCATTCTACAATTGTTTTAAGTCTACTAGGTACTAAATCCTAGGATTTTCATTTCGCGAATTCCCGGTGTGGTTCCTCAGTTCACACGCACATCTTTCGTTTGCCTTTAGCCAAAATAGACCCGACTAATAAAACAAAAACTTCACAAGTGGACACTGGTATGCAGGCATCAGCTCAACGTTGCTTGTACTCGTACATTATTTAATATTACGACGTGTTTTGCGTAATTGTTTAGGTAATGAAGTACTCGATAAATATTTGTTTCGTTGGAATACATGGTCACCCTATTTCAGTCACCATCCGCCATAGTGCATTTTTATAGATTAATCTTGAATCAACAAAAATACTGACACCGTTGGACTGAAAACTGATAATACATCAGGGGTTTTCCGAGTCTTCTAAGCTTCTTTGTTGTGGAGGAATCGATAACCCCAATGTTTGAGGTTATATGTTAAATTTTCAATTTACTATTTAAAAGGGCCATTACAAAAAGAAATAAAGCAGTAAAAATTCGTTTCAGTGTCGTCACTTAATCTTTATTGATTAACGGTTTCTCTGGGCTTCTTCCTTGTGGAGGAATCGATAATCCCAATGTTTTGAGGTTAAAATATGTTTGTCACAGAAAAACACTAATTTGTGAAGATGAGTTAAGGAAAAAAGGTAATTTTTACATATAGGTACTTTTTTAGGTATTATTATACTGAAATAGCTTACAAAATAAAACTTAATAGAATCCTCTACCTACATAAATTGTGATACGTATACATACCTAGGGGAAAGCAGGTAGGATTCGTACACTTTTTACACTAAGTCACATAAAAGCAAGACTAATAGCTATTTCAAAATAATTTCAATGCTGCTGATAAACTACATTATCTGGCTTTAATAATAAAATATTTCAGCGTTGATACAAAGTAACACGGCAAATCTACGGTAACTTAAAAAAAAATGGAAATCGTACGAAAGTACCCCATCCGCCGGGTAGATTCGTACATAGAGTAAGGTGCATTCGTACATAGTGGGTCGCCTTCGTACATAGTAATTAAAAAGACTATTTATGTGACATTAAACCTTTGAAAATTAACACGTCAGCCTTAAACGTCATAGTAATTAACAATATAGTATTCTACAACCAAATTGTGAAAAGTTAGGATAGTTAATCAACATTAAAATTAGGATAACGTCGTAATCATACATCATGGACCTACCCACTATTGCACGTTGTACATAACTCGTAAGTTTTTTTTCAAAGCTAGCGATATTAGCTGTTCTTGCTGTAGAAGCAGATTTAAGTGGCGGCCATACGCAGACTACGTCTGATAAAAAAGCTTTTCCCTCATCATTGGTATAAGGAAAAACAAATTTCCAGGTTCTTTCTTAGGAGTTAAAACTTTATATTCTATGGGGTTCAATTTTGTTAGTATCTGCCCAATATAATATTAAATTATGAAGCTGTCTTCTTTAATATTTTTTGTCATATCTGTAATTACATTCTCAATGTCTGATTCTTCATATATGGAAATGAAACTAAAAAAACAAAACATAAATAAATACGTGTTGGGTATCTATAGATAGTAGGTTGAATGCTCTAAGATAGATAGAGGTATTTAAAATGACATTGAGGTTGAGGTTTTTAGATAATTTGTTTCAGTTAATTGCTTGAATGATAGACCCTCCCAAAGTGGTAAAGTACCCCCCCCCACCCCCCCTCCAACTACTAGTTACTAGTACATTTTCGAAAACCGCAAATATTAATTTGTCATTCATACAAATACTATGAAAAACAAAGTTATTTTTCTTGCTTGCTTCTACGAAACTCTTCATGGGCGATTCCTACCCGCACTTGGCTGGTTTTTTTTATATTTTTTCTCGGCATGACCCTGAAATAGGTAATAATATTTTCTCGCAGGGTGCATTCGTACAGTACGAATCCACCCCACTCATAACTGTACGAAAGTACCCCAACCAAAACAACCAAAAACTAAATTCAAAATAAAAATAACGGATTAAGGTATCCCAAACATAATGATTACATATTAATTTAAGGCACTTATTTAAATGTATTCATAAATTACTTTAACATTTTGAGCATAGCGTGTTACAAATAAAGGTTTACAAAGATGGATTGAAAAATTACTTTCGAAGTGCGAAAACACGTTTCAACTGGCTCCACCGAAACTAAACGTTGCATTGGCGCAGCGCTTGGATATGCGCTTATACGCCTGAACGGGCTTCACGAACACACAAATACAAACGCGTCAACTTGTTTAGTGTTGTAGATATGACTACTGTACGAATGCTCCTTCTGTACGAATGCTACCTGCTTTCCCCTACCTATAGAAATGTTTAGTTCTACTAATCTTACTTTTCCTCACAATTAAAAATTGCAAATGATATAAGTTTTATGGTCTATCATAGGTAGACAATA
The DNA here is from genome assembly GCA_943138885.2 of Tholera decimalis. Lineage (NCBI taxonomy): Eukaryota > Metazoa > Arthropoda > Insecta > Lepidoptera > Noctuidae > Tholera > Tholera decimalis. Next base: position 30,917,866 of record OW964555.2, read on the forward strand.
TGACTTTATTGTGTAGCTTCCAAGGATTAAATGGTTTATGGGTTTACGTTCCTTGGTGGCTTCATTATCATCAATTTTGGTGTCCAGAAACTACTCAACAATGTTTTATTTTTATACGTAGGTACCTATGGCTCTTACAAAAGTAAATACGGATTGAACATCACAATTACCTGCGACCCAATTACATAGGTACTTAGGCTTAGGCCATTAACCATGTAATAATTTGCAACTATAATACAAAAGTTACAAACATCTGAACTTATTCAACCTGTTTTTAGCATATACAAAAAAAAAACTTTAAAATCTGTAAAAAAATACTCTTTAAACTTTGTCTAATTTTAATTTAAACTCAAATAATTTTATTGCAAATCAGCTGTTGATACCAAATTGCCTATGTAGGTTTACAGTGACAATGTAAACGCTTTATTTCCCTATCTGGACTTGCACAACCCTAGCCAATCTTTACTCGCTCAAAAGCTCTGTATAAAAACAACACAACCCAAGTAACAAAATTAAGTCGTACAAAAGCCATGCAAACGTTTTGGTTCTAACTATTTTGTATGTAAAATAAGTCATAAAAACATTAGTATAACGCGGAAGTGGCGCACTTTTCATGACTATTTGATCCTATAATAGTCATAGTTTGGTCATATGCAGCAATCTTCAGACATTTAAAAGATGCACATTGCAAAGCCAAGCTTCATGTCAATGTGCACTTATATCTTCCACCGATCATATTAAATACCTAGGTATAGTCATAGACAATAAACTTAAATTTAAATTGCATATCAATGCCCTCACTAGCAGAGTTCGCAAACTAATTTATATCTTTAAAACCCTCCGAACCATTGCTAATCCTTTAATTATACGTACTGTTTATTTTGCCTTATGCCTATCTATTATAACCTATTGTATTCCGTGTTGGGGTGGTGCAGCTAAAACTATCCTTAAACCGTTAGAAGTCGCACATCGAACCATACTAAAAGTGGCTACTTTTCGTCCATTTATTTTCCCAACAAATGAGTTATACAACATTTGCAATGTCCTTAACATACGGCAACACTTTATTTTACAAACTGTCCTATTACAACACCACAAAACCCCATATACTGAAATTAATAAACGTCGAAAAGACATAGTATGTAATCTTCCGCAAACCCGGGTGACGTTTACTAAAAGATTCTAATGTCCAATATATAACTTAACTTATCACAATGGGGCGTGCAAGTGAAAGCTAATCGCAGATGGCGCCACCACCGTAAGAACCTTTGTCACTGTCAGTGTTAGATTGTGAGATATTATATAGTTATCTGTATCATCTATGGTTATCTGTGGTAATATTTTTTATTTTCATTTCATTGATTTCAATTGATTTCTGTACAATTTTCCGATTAAAGAACATAATACATGTTCTTTAATCGAAAAATTCTCAATAACTGTCTCTAATTTAGGAATTCATTACTGTTCCATAGAGAAACTGCTTTGATTTTGGTAAGTGTGCTACTAGCGCCACTTTGACAGTTGCACGCCCCATTGCAAAAAAACTGTCCGTACATTTCTTAAAATCAGACATATGACGAAACAGAAAAATACTTAAATTAACTTATCACAAGCTTGTGTATTGTACCACACACCTTATACTTATACCCACACTGATTCACTCCTCTTTCATCTACACACTCGCATAGCCACGGTTCCAAATACACGCTCGCTTACACATCCACACACACACATCCACACATACACTCACATATACACATGCACTCGCATACACAAAAATACGATCTAGAGTATTTCTCAGCAACTACCTACCTTGCATAAATTATAGCACTTAGTGTTAAATTTTGTTAGTAATACCTTACAATGTACTTAAAAATATTTGACACTATATTAATAAGAGGGGCTCTTTGAGGAGTGGCTAGATCGGCGTCACGGCGTCCTGACCTACCGCATGACGCAGGTCCTCACCGGACACGGAAGTTTCGGGAGGTACCTGTGTCTGATGGGAAAGGAGGAAACGTCTGGGTGTCACCACTGCGAGGGTCACCCTGAGGACACCGTAGAGCACACGGTGCAAGACTGCCCCGCCTGGGCAGAGCACCGACGTGTCCTCACGGCGGCGATAGGCGGAAACCACTCGCGCCCGGCATTGGTCGAGGCCATGCTGCGGGGCGAGAGGGAGTGGGAAGCGGTCGCCTCCTTCTGCGAAGCAGTCATGCTTCCGAAGGAGGAGGCGGGCCACGAGAGGGAGAGGATGGCGTCCTCCCTCCAGCCCAGCCGCAGTGGTAGACGCCCACGGCGTCGGACGTCGGCCGACGATCTCCGGCCACCGTAGGCGCGGGCATGCGGACAGCGAGTAAAGGGCAACTCGCTGTCCGACCATGGACCATGCCCGGGTCGACGGCGCGTCGTGTTCCACGCGCGCCTCAAAGAGCGTCAGCAACATGACGAGGCCCCCTCTGCAGAGGGCCGAAGCCTGCCGGGGTCGTGGGACTCATCCCGTTACCGTGGCCCCGGTATGTAAAGGGTTATTGAAGGAACACCGTGGATTTTAGTCAGTAAAAGTCTGACAGTCCCTCCCACCCTGCCCGGAGTGGGAGGACTTATTTGATAATTTTACCACGCTAAAAAAAAAAAAAAAAAAAGCTAGGAGAACAGCAGTTCACCCACTTAGTCGGAGATTTTATTTTGTATTAAGTATAGTACATAAGCAGATGTAATTTATGTAACGATCTCCCCTTTTTACATAAATAAAGATTATATTATATTTATATTATATTTAGGTGTCATATCTACACCTCTAGTACAACGGATTCGCCCTACAGACGTTATAGAACTGACGCTTGTGCGATACATTGGTCTTACTGTGGTTGCAACTATAACACTTTCGTCACAAAGTTTTACATTGTTGGATTGAGCACTGCATTAATGAAAAATAATTTTGAAAGATTTACTAGGTACCTAAGACCGGCCGCCCATTGCAACTTTTTGTCACCATGACTTATTGTTACTGTCGCCTGCTGTCACCCACGATGCGCTCACTGAGGTGACTTCTTGGGTAACAAATCACGTCGTTCATTTTTGTAATGGACTTCAACGAGGTTGTCAAACTAATCTCCTTATACGCTTATTTTAAATAACATGTTTTATTATATGCTTTTCGTTTAAACGCCCATCTTTACGGCTGAGTGACAAAAAGTCACCAGTGAGCGGACTCCCATAGTAATGTACAGGGCGAGTGACAGTCACGTCACTCCGGTACTGCCTGTCGCTGCAACTTTTTGTCACCGTCTTATCAAGTCACCATAATGAGCGCACTCAGTATAGTTTTCATAGCACTTGACTAAGTGACAAAAAGTCACGGTGACAAAAAGTTGTAATGAGCGGCCGGTCTAAGTAATAAACTGCCTTCTTTTATAGTTTTATTTAGTCCTTTTGTGTTATACGAGTAAGGATACGAAAACCAATGCGAAATTTTCTTTACTGTCAAATAGTGTTAGATTTATGGCGTATTTTGAACGCCCTATTCCAGTTTGTTTATATTTAATTATTTTAATTCGAGTTATTAATATCCATCATCCATATGACTTATTTACGACTATTAATCTCTGTATAACTTAACAGTCATATAAACGACGTTTTATATAGGTGCCTTTTTTGTTTTAGGGTTCTTTCGTATAAAATGGTTTCAATGGTGTAATTGTAATATTAGTGGCCTTGGATCTTTTGGTAATTCAAAAGGCAATTTTTCATGTAAAATGCTTATTAATGCTTTCAATGCAATATGCGATATATTAAAAATCCATAGCCCATTTATCAAAATTATTTTCAATATTTTTGAAACATTCTAACTCTGTATTATAATTAATATCCTCACTAGAATGCTTTCATTATCACTACAATTTTGATTGTCGCCATAAAAATTACCTTCAACTAATTCCTCTACGGAACCATCTTTAACATTTGGTGATTACATCCGCTCAAAATAACTATTTATCGTATAAACGTCGTAACACTCAGTATTTAGTTATAAATCGGTTATACTTACGACTTTAAAATTACTTATTAGTTATAGATAAGTCCTTACTTAGTTATATCAATGACTTGTTATACAAATGTCATACTAAAAACTACTCTATGAGTTTAGGAAAATTATGACATTGTGGAGTCGTACAAAAAAGCGTAAAATTACTAAATAGTCATCAATAAGGGCTCTATATGACCAAAACACCTTACGTCTTAATAGCCCTAACTATTAGTTATACAGACGTTTGTATGACTTCACATTAGGCCCAAATAGCAATTAAACTAAAATGCTACAGTTATGACTTTGGTATAACGCTCTGTCATATTATTTGCTTAACCTTTTCACCGCCAAGCACTTCTATAGAAGTTCGGGTTTTTCGTGCCACCAGCGCCACAACTTCTATAGAAGTTGTTCATTTTAACTATCTTATTAAAATAAATTTACTGTGATTAAAAGCTTTGTTTCATTTTATTATTTAAGATACCACTGTCTACTACCCTGTTTTTTATTTTTCTACACAAAATAAGCCTTAGTTTGTCCTAAAATCGGCAAAAACAGAAACTCCGAATTTTGTTACTTTCCTCAGAACGCCAATCACTTCATATCAAGTTGGCCAGTGAAGTGCCGTGAAAGGTTGATTTCACCATTGAAATATTTATAAATACAGAAAGTTACGAATATCGAAAACAATTTGAGGTCAATAAAATATGAACTTAGTTATCTACTTCATTACAAAGGATAGTAGATGAATTTCGACCTTCAGGTAGATGCCGATACGTAATTATAAAGTTGTTACCAATTCTTGTCGATAGTTATTTTCCCATCTCTACAAAACAATTGGTCGTCTATGCCCCTGTGCGCCACCGAGTGCCACGAACTACTATAGAAGTTGGTCAGTGACGTCATAGGCGTGCGGCTGTCAAGGTCACTTTGGCATAGTGCAGCACAAAATCGGATTCACGCGCACGCATCTTTCTTTCTTTCACTTGATAACAAATAGAAAAAGAAGTGAAGAACTTGATTCGGACGAACTTCTTAAAATTTTGCAAGGTGTGGAATCGGACTCGGAGTATTTTGTGGAGCACATTGAACCAGAAGATAATTCTGAGGTAGTTATGTCTAACTGGATGATAATAATAATGTTTATTCATCAAAGTGTAGGAATTCAATAAGTATGTAAAATGTTCGGTGAGCCCAGTATCTCCAGATGCACTGTAATTACAGTAGATTTAGGTACTGTTTTTATACTCTATACACTATTATGGTAAATACAGTGTATGAAAACACTATAATTTTAACTTTTTTAGAAATTCTTTTCAAAGAAAAAAAGGAAACCTAATTGCAATTCGTATAAAAATCATCTAAATGGATGAAACGTAACGTTATATTGTAGATATTATGATTTATGTACCTATTCTGTGCTTATATCTACTTGGTCATATTATTATGTGGAAAGGGGAATTACCTAGCAAACTGTGTCGCTTTTTCTTAGTGAAATTATGTAGTTAGATTTTAGTTTCGTGTATGGGTTTCAATTTGAGGCGTTTACTTTTAGTTAGGTTATTATGCTTATGACTTCATCATGTTTGTTTAGTTTTGTTGCGCTCACAGGTTCACTGTGCTCGTAGGGATAAACCGAAAACTATTTCTGAAAATGATGAAGGCGGTGGTCTATCGACATCAAAAATAATGAAGAAAAGACAATAAGCATTCAATTTAATAGTTAAAAATACTTAAAATTTGATAAAGTACCTAGTTACTGGAAAATATACTGTAGTTTAGGACATTATAATTTTACCTTTCCAATCTGGAGACACTGGGTAAACCATATACCTAATAAGCGGTACTTGTAGTAGTGGTAACCTTACGGTTTGAGGAGATAAAAAACGCTACCGTTACGTGAGTTAAGAAAAGAACAGAAACAACACTTAAAAAACAATGCTTTGATAAGTACACGGCTACAAGCGTGATAGAATTTAAATATATACTTACTTTCAATTTCAAAAAACACTTTAAAAACAATTAAAAATTCTGTCACTTAGATACCTACGGTAAAAAACGTTGACTGAAGTTATTAAAAAACACAGGAATAAACAAAAATAGAAGAAAGAAAGACCATAGACCCCATTCCTGATCAGAATCGAATTCAACGTGCCCTCAGTGCCAATAACTTGATATGAAGTTAAAGAATGAGATCATGAAACAAATAGAGATGTATCCCATTCCTTATAGTTCTAATTGAGATATGTATTAGTTTCTTTGATACTCATAATTTATACTGTTTTTTCTTATTAAGGATACTGTGAAATAAAACAAATCTGGAAATATTAAATCAGTTTTTATTTATATTCGTAAAATCAACTTTAAATCTTAACTTTACGCGTAAAAATCTTATTCATCGATATGACGATATCCCCATCACTACTGTTTACTGTATATTTAGCTATACATTTATAGCTTGGCGCTCGGCGAGGCATTCCGTTTTGTGTACGTTGGCGGTGAAAAGGTTAAATATGATCTTTTTACGACTGTTTAGTCTTAATATCTCAAGGTTTTATGACCAAATTGTTACTTGGGAAGAAGCACACAACTGTCTTGTCCGACACCTAAGCAGAGGTCCATACCCCACAGGGAGTGCCCTTAGCGAGTAGGCGCCTAGTTTGTAAGTTAAATAAGGCTTTGGCTGGAAGCTTATATTTAAGGCCGCAGCAGACAATTCTGGTTGAGCAGTCGACAACCTCAGAGGTTGACCTGCGAGAGAACACTTACAAAAAGTTTTTTATTTGGATGAAATGTATTTAGATGAAATATTTAACAATCGTTTCTGTTTTTGTACACTTATACTAAAAATATGTGTAAACACTACAACTAAATAATAGATTGAAAGAGTACGTATTTCGGTACAAAAGATTATACAAATTAAAGAATATTTAAGTAACTACTATGATCATTACTGATTAGTCTAGATAAGGGTTCAAACACTTACTTTTCGCGCACCACACTGCCTTCATAATAGATTTATTACATTAATCAAATACATAGGTGTGTATAAGAGCATTTTGTTTAAGAAGAACATATTCGATTGGATGACACATTCGCAATTAAAAAATAATGACCTCTTATGGACGACGTGATCACTGGCTGCCTATCTCCATTCTCAAAATAGATTGACTGGTTGATAAATATTCAGGGTTCCTAAGCATGCCACATGTACTTTGGAACCATATTACTAGTCGACTCAGAATCAATTTAGCCCATACAATATGAATCTCAGAAATTATTAATAAATTCAATGTGACCTTTACTAACTTTTGGCGCAAGTCACTGAGGACCAGATACTTTTCTGTATTCATTGATTAGATACAAGCGTATGCCATTCAGATCTGGAGTGAGGCCTTTGAAAAGCACGGCGAAGCACTTGCTATTTCCCTTGACATCTCGAAGGCCTTTGAGGGTCTGGCATGATAGCCTTATTGCTAAGCTTCCTTCTTTCTGTTTACCCACTCAACTTTGCATTTGGATTGAAGACTTCCTGAGAGATCGGTCCATTCGAGTGATTATTGATGGCTGCTCGTCTGGCCAATTAGCAATTAATGCCGGGGTCCCTCAGGGGTCAGTTCTCAGCAACTTTATTTTTGCTGCATATTAATGATCTGCTTATGCCCGGTATCTTTGGGTATGCAGACGACATATTTTATGTGTCCAGCGCGCGTGCTGGTGGATCACAGATCCAATCTCTCCGTGAGGACATGGTTGGGCGCTTGAACTTGTCCTTGAAGGCTGTCTCCGATTGGGGTGATGCCAACTTGGTCAAGTTTAATGCAGCTAAGATCCAGGCGTGTCTCTTCTCCGCAAAAAGGAGCCAGTTCCAACCGGCTCCTAATTTCCGCGATGTAACCGTGCCGATAACCGATCGTATTGAGCTTGTTGGGGTAACACTAACTTCCACCCTCAATTTTGGTCCGTTTATCGAGGCTAAGGCTCAACTAGCAGCAAAAAAGTTGGGATGGTGCTCAGTTGGGTTGAAAAGATGCTCGAACTGCATCAAGAATCATCTTTGGGACGGATCTGCCAAATACCAACTGGACGCGCTTGAGTCTAACTAGAAACGGGCCAAGAGACTCATTGGCAACAATTCACTGGTAAAATCAAAGCTCCAGAGCCTTGTACATCGACGACGAGTTGCAAATCTATCGGTTTTCTATCGGTTACATTTCGGGGATTGTGCGATGGAATTACACAATCTAATACCGCCAAGCCCGTTCGCCAAACGGCGATGTACCATTGTTACATGGTGTACATCCCACCCATACGCACAAAACGTTTTGGCAATACTTTCATTGTGCTTACGGCTAAGGAGTGGAAGGAATTCCCTGCCGGAGTCTGTGTTTCCTGATCGCTATAACCTGGGAGTCTTTAAGTCAAGAGTGAATAGTTTACTTCTAAGCAAGCGTGCTCCATCTTCGACCACATCATCGCTTACCATCAGGTGAGATGGTGGTCAAACGCGAGCCTATTCTGAATAAAAAAAAAGATACAAACTATTTTTTAACTAATACTGAAGATGAGTTCTAGAGTCATGTGTGATTGCATGTAGGTAACTCTTAACATCGAACTACTCCAGTAATACTATCTCTTTTAAAACGAACATTTAAAAAGCAAACCTTATTCATACACACATTATACACTTAAAATAATGTAGCATATTATGAGGCCCGTGTAGTGCACGTAATCATGAGAATTGAACTCCAATGTTGACTTCCTCAATATAACAAGTCAGACTAGTTACATAAAATCTAGAATATATCCCAGTTTTAGTCGACAAGCGACATCATGGAATAGTTACGCAATTTGTGGAAATTACGTCTGTCCTTTATTTTTACCCTTAGGTTGGGAGGGCCCTGCTCCATTCTGTTTATTTTTACCCTCCGCGTTTTTATTTCCCTTAGGCGCGGGGCCTTTAGGGCCCAGCCCTTGGTTAGGCTTGTTATCATCTTTGCCATCACCCTTGTCATTCTTGTTCTTGGCAGGCGGGGGCGGGATCCTCTTGATAAAGAATCTGAATGACAATTTCTTGTCTTTAATGTAGTGCACCAACACTTCTAAAGGCAAAACGGCACATTTCCCTTGACGGACGATATCTTCAGGCTTAATAGCATCATTGAAACAGTGCTCAGTGAACACGACTTTTCTTCTAGAATTCTGGTTGCTCATTACGTGAATCTCGTAAATATGGTCATGTGCTGCTTTCTTGCTGCCAATGTGCTGTATAGTCCAGTACACCATTTTTTGAAGAGTGTCAATCTTCACAGTGATGATGAAGAGGAACTTAGTCTGCGCCACCAAGTAAAAGTGGCGATCGTCATGATTGATGTCAACATTGGTAAGTACCACTTCTTCGTCAGTGGTGGCGTTACAGTTGTCGGCGTGACGCTCCTTGAAGTGGTCCATCATCTCCTTTATTTTGCCTGTGGAACACAAAAATAAATATTTTCAATACTTTCATTTATCGTAACATTATATTTATGTATCTATTATTGTTATTTTTTTGTTTTTTTATTTTTTTTTATTATTATTATTTTATCTTTTATTGTAACATTTATAACCACTGTTCGACACAAATGTAAATTTGTTGAGAAGAATAAATAAATAAATAAATAAATTATCATGTGAAGATAATTTATTATTATCATTGGATCAACTGTCAGGTATGGTACTTTTGAATTACCTGTCCAAGAACATTTTCCGAACACAACGCCGAGCGGGCAGTCCATTTCTCGGAAGATGCATTCCTTGAGATGTTCCTCCAAATCCACTGACATCATAGTGTAGACACATCCCAAAGACTTATTTGGGCATGGCACCTTAGCCTGGAAATTATTAATATACTAATTGAATAGGAGGCAGTATTGTAATTATGAAATGTTTTGTTTGTGCTGCACATGCTTTGTTAAATATTTTGAAGGCAAAATCAGTGTTACTTAACGAGCCAAGATGCTCATTGGCCACGAGGTATGGGTCGAGTTAAAGCTCCAGAGAACACCGGAGTCAGGTGAGATGGTGGTCAAACACGAGTCTATAATCAGTAGGTAGAAAAAAAACCATATGCCAATCTTAGTAGCTTTTAAAAACACTGCTTACTGAAAATACATAATTGTTTTTGCATTCTAAGCATAATTTCGTAAGTAGCCCGTACATTGAAAATTCTAAAGAAAACTATATACAACATGTATCGTAATTGACGCATACCCTCTAACACCCCAATTAGAAAATTATGTTATCATCATAATATATACTCTGAATTTTTAGTTTTACTTGTTTAAACAGTTTTTTTTAAGACTTTAACTTTCTTTAAATGAGTTTAATTTTTCTGTAATGTGTACTGAATGACGGAATTTATATAAATCTGCATTTAAAAAGTTTCTACTTTAATTTACGGTTCATAGTTAGTTTGTTTTCACATACAGCGAAAGTGTAATTTGTAATTTACGTAGATTTCATTGCTTTGGGATAAAAAATATTGATATTAAAAACGATAAAAATCGATTCAGTAGACGATTCTGAACAAACCAATTCCAGGATGTGCATTAATTATGAGGTAAAGGCGCCAATGAAGGCCCGCTTAATTTCAAAACCTCGTAAAATCTTGCAGATAAGTAAAGTAAAGAAAAAACATAATGGAAGTTGTAATATATTTATTTGAGAAACAAAATATGTAAAATAGTAGTACAGCTTTTGGCATTTTAACAGAAATGTAAACACTTTTTTGAAACTTGGTATTGGGCTATCTTGGGAGACTGGTCGCTGAAGATGGCCCGAAAAATATTAATGAAAATATAATCATTATAAACACTTAAACACTTTTAACATAAAACACCAAAATAAAAACACATCCTTCTCATAACATTATTCATAAAAGGTAAATAACCAACCAAAAATTTAAATGTGGGCTATCTTAAATCTATCAAAATAAAAATTAACTATAAAATAAAATAAAACTACTGAATAAAATAAAATGTAACTTTGAAATCAACTTTGAAAGTAACTTTTCAAAAATTAAAATAAATCAGTTCTTTTTCTGTTTATTTTTTTAAATGTCATTCGAATGGGTGGGCTATCTAAGGAATACTGAAAATTAACTTTGATATCAATCAAAATATACTTAATTAATTAAAACAAATTAGACGCTACTGTCTTTAATTTAGTGTGTACACTCCCAAAAAATTAATCTGAAAAGAATCTCAAAAGTGAATTTACTTAATAGCTTAATCAGAACTTTAATTGCCTAAAAAAAGGTACCTAATTCGAGATTTATTGCAATCCAACAGTTTCCGAAACATGCGCAGACAAACTTAAAAAAAAAAAACAAACAAACAAACAAACAAACACAAAAATATACTAATACTACATTTCAGTAATCTTAGAAAGGTCTGGGCTATGTTGGGGAATTATATTATGGGCCATGATAGGATATTACACCCGGGTTGGGTATAGTCTCGTAAAAATACAAAAATGGAAATAAAATAATAACACTCACCAGTCATTCGCTGATAAATAGATTAAATGTGAATTTTCACAGTTTACAGCAAAGAGATTTGTTTTAAATTTGTTAATTTTCAAAAGAATTTAGATAATGGAGGTTATAAAACGTGCATCGTCTTGACATTACCGAGCAAACTGTCACCTGTCTTCAAAATGGCGATGCGCCGGTAATGAAACTGACTTGCACTATTGTCTTAGGTACTAGTAGCATAAACCAGCGAAAATTCAAATGTTTCGAATAATCATAAATGTATTTTTTTTAAAGTGGGCTATCCTAGGAGCCGGGCCATCTTCGGCGACACTACCTTGTTACATGTTGTATATCCATAGAAATATTGTAAGGTGTACAATAAAATATATTTCGGCGAACCGTCATCATCGTAGTGCTTTCGATGAGTTACGTTTAGATATTACATTTTTAAGGAACATACAGCGCCTAAAAATGTAATTTAGTATTTAAATTAAATACTTGATGATATGATAGCGTTCTTATAATTTATAGGGATTTAGTTTAACTATTGTATGTTTTTGGTATTGCAATATCCTGTTGAATATAATATTTCACTTGGCAACTTCCTTTATTTTATGAATATTGTAACATCCGGTTGAGTTTAAAGATGACAAGTTTCTTTTTATTTATATAGGAATTAACTTAACCACTTCAGTCTAATTATTTATTTAAGAATATTTCTCTAATGTCTAAATTAATATTGTTTTAGTTTTTGCCGCCTTATTTGTTTAAAGTTAATTTCCGCTATCAACTTCTGTGTATAAAAAGCGATGTAATGCGGCAATCTGCCTCTTTCTCTGACTACTGTGGAATAAACACCTTGGATTTAAGTTAAGTATCTTTATTTTGTGAAAGCTTTGTGTAAACCCTGCTACCTACATAGTTGTTGTCAAATTGTATTTTAATATACTTTATTTTGTGTGATTTCAACGCCGACGGCGATGATCCGCCGACGTATATAATAATAATAATCCCGATTTTTATCAATAATTTAGAAATAAAATAGTTATTTAAAATGTGCGATAGAACGAAAATAGTTAAAAAAAATCTACAATCAATGAATCCCACCTACACTACATTTACTAACCATGAAAATAGACCAAATGATGTGAATAAAACCTTCGTGCATTGTAAACTATGTTGACCAGAAACCGGGCACGATTGCTCAAGACTACACGCCCAAGATCTTCGGATTCGTCGCTCAGCCCCGCCTCGCATCCGCCGGGACCTGTTCCAGCCGTGAGTGAAGAGACTCCGGCCGCTGCAGTTGCGTCGAGCTCGAGCGACGAATACTTCTCGCCGCCGACGACACCACCACCTGCGTGTCGACGGGGAAGAAGCCGACCTCCGGCCTGCTTGGAACCTCGAGGCCCGCCGGCCTCTGATAGGGGACTCGATCCATTGAGAACGTCATGCGCTCATACTATGGGCACAGTATAAAGATCATACAGATCTTGTGGAAAATCCCGACAACGTCTAGACAGTATCGCAACGGCTAGGGTTGTCACAAGTAAACAACATTTATGAAATTATTTCTTTATTGCAGATCGACACCGTTAGCAATATTATTACTTAATATAATAATGAAAACAATTTTAACCCGCTCTTTACTTACTGCATGTATTATTTAGGAGTTGAGGGTGGCCATAAAAATGCAGATGAGGTGTATACAAACGGATTTAAAATTTGAACTGATGCACGTGATAATTAAGTACTGTTACACTTAATGTATTGTAATGTTGTTTAAGTGAAGGTTTTTAAATAAATAAATTATGGATTTCAAAAAGGATGGCATTTTCGTAACAAGGACCCCAATTAACCTCAAAATTGACACCCATATCAAATTATTAAAAAAATGACGTCCGCCATCTTGGATTTCAAAAAGGATGGTATTTTCGTAACAAGCACCCCCATTAACCTCAAAATTGACACCCATATAAAATTATTAAAAAAATGACGTCCGCCATCTTGGATTTCAAAAAGATGGTATTTTCGTAACAAGCACCCCCATTAACCTCAAAATTGACACCCATATCAAATTATTAAAAAAAATGACGTCCGCCATGTTGAATTTTGGGGTGCTTGTTACGAAAATGCCATCCCTTTTGAAATCCAAGATGGCGGACGTCATTTTTCCCCGTCATTTCTTCAACACCTACACCAACTTCTCCCACTTTGGATCCGTTTTGGAAAAGGCGCTGGGGAGGCTGGTGAGTTGCTTTTGAAGGAGCTAACGGCTCTGATTAACCTAATGCTCTCGCCAGGCGAACGAAGCCGTCACCGATATTTTGTACAGGGCCAATCTATGTGCCCTACGCAAAAAGGATGGCGGCTTTCGCCCCATTGCCGTGGGAACTACTTACCATCGTATGGCAGCCAAGATTTGCTCTAAATTTTATGATGAGGATATTTTGACCAAATTTCAGCCCCTGCAACTGGGTTACGGCCCCAAAGGGGGTTGTGAGGCTGCCGTACACGCCTAGTCGACCTATTTAAATTCAGGTAAAGGAGAGGTCATCGTGAAGGTTGACATCAAAAACGCATTTAATTCAGTCAATAGGAACACTTTGTTGGCAGAAACTAAAAAAGAAGTACAACAAATTTTTAGTTTTCTTTGGCAATGTTACAGACATCCGACTAAATTACTTTATAAGGAAAACCTTTTGGAGTCAGCTGTTGGCTGTCAAGGTGATCTCCTCGGGCCACCGATCTTTAGTTTAGCCATTCACCCAATTATTCGACAGCTAAAATAATACAAAATTCAATGTTTGGTATCTCGATGATGGAACCCAGGGAGGCGATGTAGACAGTTTTAGATGATCTACAGTTTTTAAGAAATCAACTCCATACCATATTATTGGATCTCAACCTTTCGAAGTGTGAACTATTCATATCCGACAGTGCTGACAGACAACTGACACTTTCAAAATTCCACGCATTAGCTCCAGAAATACAAATTGTGGATAAAAGTTCTCTTCGTCTTCTTGGGTCTCCAATTTTTGAGGATTCCTCTCCCAATTTTGTCGAGGAAAAAATACAAAATTTTAACGACATTTCGGACAGATTACACCAAATTAATATGCATTCGGCTATCACCTTAATTCGTTACTGTTGTTTTGGGCCTAAATTAACGTACTTTCTTCGTGCTTCGCATAAGTGCCGCATAGAGTGATTCGAATAAACGACCGTTTAAGTCGTCGGGCAAACCCGCTTTCACTGATTTCCCTAGCTGCTGTCTGGATTCTAGTCCTCAAATTGTTAATACTTGTGATTTGTTCCTTGTAGACTTTTTCTTTTAAGCAACCCCAATAAAAGAAATCTAAGGGATTAAGGTCTGGCAAGCGCTGTGGCCACAATATTGGATCTAAGCGACCTATCCACCTATTTGGATACGCTGTATTAAGGTGCTCTCGTACTCTAACAGCATAGTGAGCGGGAAAGCCATCGTTCTGCAGCCACGTCTTCTTGGAATTCAGGAACGACACTTTCCAGAAGCAAGGGCAAGTCAATCCGCAAAATATTTAAATATCTTCCTGCATTTAAAGTTTCTGGCAGCTCGTGTGGACCATTTATGTCCGTTGATGATTCCGGTCCAAAGGTTTATTTTAATTTGATACTGTGGTCTGTCTTGCCTTATGAGATGCGAGTTTTCTAGCTGCCAGTTATGCAAATTGTGTAGATTTAAATATCCATCTTTTTTTGCACGATGACTCGTCGCACCATAGTATTTTATTAAAAAACTGCGGGTCTTCTCTCATTCTGCGTAGCATTTCTTTACAAAATGTTACTCTCAAGTCATAATATCTTGGTAGTAATGACTGTACCCTTTGGTAGTGGTATGGGTACAGTTCATGTCTTTTGAGTATTCAGTGTACAAATCTAGTTGATATGCCAGTTCTGCGACTTAAGTCGTTGAAGGCAGGGCTGGGCAAAATACATGCTTTGCTTTAATTGAAATACAAATTACAAAATACTGTATCGCAAGTAATTAAAATACGAAATACAAAATATCCTTAAGTAAGGTATTTGAAATGTAAAATACAAAATACAGTATTTTAGCTATTTTTAATTGAAATACAAATTACAAAATACAAAATAAGTAATCTAGACCAGGGGCCGAGTCTGCTATTGCAATAGTGTCGGAATGGTGGATCATTGATTTTTAGGGTTCCGTAGCCGAATGGCAAAAAACTGAACCCTTATAGTTTCGTCATGTCTGTCCGTCTGTCTGTCTGTCTGTCTGTCCGTACGTCGGTTCATATGTCAGTCATTTTATTCCGAAACTATTAGGACTATACATGTGAAACTTGGTAGGTAGATGTATTTATTCTATAAACCGCTTTCCGATTGTAAGAAAAAAATTAAAAAATATTTAAAATAAAGGGGGGCTCCCTATACATGGAACTAAAATTGATTTTTTTTTCCATGAAACCTATGCGTATGTGGTATCTATAGACAGGTCTTAAAAATGATATAGGTAGGGGTTTCTAAAACCACTTTTTCATAAAGTCAATCGTTTAAAAGATATAAGCTTCCAAAGTGGTAAATTGCCCCCCCCCCCCCCCCTCTATAATACTGGACTGCTACAATAATACTACAATATATATACAATAAAACTGCTATAATAATGGAGTGAAAAATATTTAAAAAAATATTTGTTCGTAGATTTTAATATAAACTTTCAACCAATTTTTGGTTTGAACGAGATCGGGTCAGCAATTTTTGAGATGCAGCATATTTTCTAAAACCGCAAATATAACTTTGTAATTCATACAAACACTATGAAAAATAAAGTTATTTGGCGAAGCTGTAAAAAATGTAAATAAACTACTTTTAATAAATTAGTAAGGTTTATTTTTCGTTAAATAAATATACGTATTATATTATATTATATTATTATAGTTACAACGGAACCCTTCATGGGCGAGTCTGACTCGCACTTGGCCAATTTTTTATTTGTAGATTTTGACAAGTTTGGTAATCTATTATTATAATGTTCAACCCACAGAAATCAAAAATACAGAGAAGTGGTAAGGGGGCGTATCGGTGTCCGCGCGACATGGCCACAGGGCTCATGTCACAGGCAAGTGGCCGTCTCCGCGAACTAGTGCGCTTTCGACGGCGATCGTGATAACATATATGAATGCCGAGTTGTTCTGTGGTATCTTGTAAAAACCGAAGCCAAAATCAAATCTATGTGAATCATGGAATCACTTACCATATGTAAGTACAAGTATTTTACAATATTTGTCTTTAAAATCATGAAAAACAATAAATCGTAAAATATTTCTTGGTTTTACTATGTTATTTTTGTTTTCAAATATCAGAGCGACTGTACTCCTTTTGCTATAAATACATTGCTCCTTAACCACTACCTGAGTTCGTCACTAAGTAACTGGACAAGCAATGTAAACATAACATACGAAACTGTATTACGCGGATTCATCGCGTAGTGAGGCCGCCACTTCTTGCGACGAATTAGTGATGTGCTTGTGCAGATCCACTAACGTAGGCTATCGACAGCAATGTCGATTGACGAATGAAATATTGCTATTATAGTTTAGGGGTTTTTCAACCGATGACATAAAAAAGAGGAGGTTATCAATTCGACGCGTATATTATTATTATTTTTTTATGTATGATCACTGATTACTCGGAGACGGCTGAACCGATTTGAAAAATGCTTTTTTTGTTTGAAAGGGTATACTTTGAAATTGGTCCCATTGTCACCAAGTCAGGATCTGATGATGGGATCCTGGAGAAATCGAGGGAACTCTTCAAATATTATAGGCACACCTATAGTGATTTGAGTATTTTTTATAGTAACTTGTGTAGTTGCATTCGAAAAGCACCATTTTGAAGTAGACCTGATGATGAAGACCACCGATGGCCACTGGAACTACTCAATATATAAGTAGGAATAATAAGTAGTTCATGTGTTCCGCTTCGATTACTTGAATGTGGTTATTAAGCACAATATGCTCGTCACAATGCATATGGTGAAGTGAAGCTGATGGTGAACTACCAGGAGAACTCCTCAACAAATAACAGCCCAACATTGGGAAAAGCAATATTTTGTAAATGAATATAAGTAGTTGACATTTAGGCTCTTGTAACTAGGTAAATTAAAAATCGACAAACTAAAAAGAGTGAAATAAAAACTTTTTACCAAAAAATTAAACCGACTCCCAAAAAACACTGCAAAGTGAAAAATAACTTTAATTTCGGAAGTCGGTGCCAAAAACGAAAATACAAAACTAAAGACACCGACTACCGAAATTAAAGTTATTTTTCACTTTGCAGTGTTTTTTGGGTGTCTGTTTAATTTTTTGAAATAAGTTTTTTATAACATACGGAAACCTCTAAGAAAATATGTTTAACTTTTATTTTACATGAGATGACAGAAATAAAAATACGTTGAAAAGTCAAGTGTACAAAAAAGTAAAAAAAAAATAAACAATTTATTTTACGCCCGCAGCATGCGTAAGGAGTTCCGACGTCGCCGTCGCTACAATAGTTTATTTTTCAATCTGCCAACCGTTTTAGCCCGTTTGGAAGATCGATGTAAATAATGTTTTTTTACTTATTTTGATTTTTTTACAGAGTAGTAGAGAAATGCGTAACCAATATTCGTAAAGTAAGTTACTTTAATTTTAGGTTAATAATCGTTGGTGTTTTTCGGTTTAGAATTATCGTATGTTATGCCTTATCCTCATGCTGTTTCTTTATTTTTTATGGTTTTTGTATTTTGCTTCCATTGAAGCTTCGAATGCGTTATAATAATCGGCATGGTTCAGATAATATATTTGTGAATTGAGCTTAAAATAAGTCAATATATTCATGCTATTTATTTGTTATGCATGGATGTGTGTTTGTTTTCATATATTTAACAATTTCTCTACTAACTAGGATTTTTCTTATAACAAAAACCTATTATAACCTACTAAACTATTACCTGCGGTTACCCCGCAGGTAATAGTTGCGTAACACACTTACAGTAGGAATCGGTTTCATTATGCTAAATCAACAACACTCACTGCGGTATTTACGTTGTTGAGCAGACCAATATTTCGAACATATGAAGCAATGGATTAGCAATATACGTCAAAATCATTCAGATCTTGATTTATAGTGTGTTACGTAATTATTGCGATGCTTATTATATGGTGACGTTTAGAAGTAGCTTAGGATGTATGTAAATGATAAATAAGTGCTTTTCGTACTTTTCAGCTTCCCAAAAGATGGTAACATAAAAAGGAATGGATTGATGCCACAGGCATGCCACCTAACTGGTACCCTACAAAAAATAGCACCATATGCTCGGTTCACTTCAACGCAGAAATGTTCTAGTCTCTAAAGAAAAGTCGCAGGCTTTTTGAATGGACAATTCCAAAATTAAGAGTACAACTGATATTTGCAGAAGTGTGTTAAATTTTATTTTATTACTGAAAGCTATTCTCATGATTTAGGGTATTCATAAAATCTGTCATTCAACTTTTCAGGATTCTATACAACCTATACGGCTGGTATGTTGCGATCAAGAGCGTAATGTAAGTTAACATCGACTTCTATTTGACCTATCACTATGATAATTAAATATTAAGATTTAAGTCGAAAGCGCCAGGGTAGCCCTTAATACTTAGTAGGTAGTACTTAATAATAATTATGTAATGTTATGTTCTTAATAATATGTTTATTGTTATTGTAATATTTTCTGGACATGCCATTTTTTATTTGGTTCATTTTCAGGTGCCCAAAAAAAATTGTACAATAATAAATGGAAGAATCGATAACTTTCCGATTTAGTCAATCACTAGCGTATATGTAAAATAAATTGCTTTTGCACAGCACAACGATAGCGACCGATGTTTTTGTGTGGGTAAATTCTACGGTGCATGGTAAATACACGCTGTGTTTGACGGAATAAGGTTTATTATTGATTGTATAGTACGTTCTGATTTAAGAAATGCGGGTGTGTGCGCGAGTGCGTATATATTGATTTTATTAAACTGCATGTGTAGTTGTTGCCCCGCCCAGCGCCTAACTGGAGACACACGGTTCCGATATAATTTCGTCTGTTGACCAAATCTACTTATTTATTTTATCTATGGTTCAACCACTGACACTCCATTGAAAGAAATGTCTTAGAATGGTAATCTCGTACACAATGACAAATGAATGACTGACTTACGCGGTTATCTGCTAAAATTTTTACAGTTCCAAGCGAATTTTGGTCAACTAGCACCATTTTGAAACAGATAAAACGTCAGTAAGCAGTAATGTCACATTTGACTTTGACAGCTAAAATATTATTGAATTGTATAGTTTTACTACATTTCTATCATGGGCGTAAGAAGGGGGGGGGGGAGGGATGGACCGTGCCCACCCCAGAATGGTCTGGTGCCCACCCCAGAATTTTTACTAACAAACAAAGGTTAAAAATTAAAAACTGGCCAAGTGTGAGTCGGACCCACCCATGAAAGGATTTTCATAAATTACGAAGTTCATTCATCAATCATTTGTATAAATGACCAAGTTATATTTGCGGTTTTTCAAAATGTTCTATATCAATCACATGCACTGAGCTGGCAGTACCTATCTCATTGAAACTAATTTTCGTTGTAAGTTTTCGTTAGGCATATACTTTTTTAGATTTTGCACTCTCTTATTTTAAAAGTTAGAGGGGGAGCACACATTTTACCAGTTTGGAAGTTTATATCTTTCAAACGATTGACTTTGTGAGGAAATGGTTTTAGAAACCTCGTTCCTTCGCTCTTATTTTTTTTTTATATAAATAAACCATAAACCGGTTCATAGAATACATCTACCAAGAAAGTAGCCGTGACATACGGACAGAGAAACAAAATAACCTTCGCCCATGTTTTTGCGTTTGTCTGACCCCGCTGGGCTGCCTCCAGGCTATTGGAGGTCTCATCTCATGGGGATGGACCACCGAAGTGTCGTTCACTTTCAAGTAACCACACAAATGGGCGCGCGCCGAAAAAATGCCAAACATTCTCGACTTTAGTTTAAACAGATATTTTCGTGCAAAGGTTTTTAGGGTTCTGTAGCCGAATAGCAAAAAACCGGAGCCTTAGGCATTCTCTACCATTCTACCATGTGTGGTGAAGAGATAACATGGCAGGAGCATAAAAAAGATAAATAAGTGGATTCATTGAGACATTGAGGTTCCAAAAACGACTTTTTCTCAAAGTCAATAGTTTAAGAGATAGGTTTCTAAATCGATGTTTTCTCAAAGTAAATCGTTTTAAAAAAGACCTAAATTTTAAAATAAGAAAGTGAAAAATTAAAACATTTTTTTTTTCTGTAGATCTCAATGAACACTTTCAAGCAAAAAATAGTTTCAACAAGTTATAGTCAGCAGTTTTTGAGAGATATAACACATTTTATTAATACCGCAAATATTACCGGCCATTTACACAAACACCGTTCATGGGCGAGTCACACTCGCAGTTGGTCAGTTTTTAGGCTTCCGTTCGTTCGTCGTTAGGAGTCTGTTCGTCCGTATATCACAGCCACTTTATTCCGAAACTATTAAGACTACAGAGTGGAAACTTGTTAAGTAGATGTATTCTGTAAACAACTTTGCGAAAATTAAAAAAAAAGAAAAGTCCGTGGAATGCTCCGCATAAACTATATAATAGCCTTTTCCCAATTATGTTGAGGTCAGTTTAACCTGATGCAGCTGCAAATTAGTGTTTTACATGGAGCGTCTGCCTAGCTGACCTCCTCATCCCAGTAGCTGGGTAATACGATACTCCTTGGCGAGACCAGTATCATACCCGTAACGACTTTTGAAGATGTCCAAATGATAGCCAGGACCAACTACTTAACGTGCTTTCCAAGGCATAGGGGTATCATACCGCCAACTTCCAAACTCTGGGCTACTACTGAGACTTTTCTTACAGAATACCCATATATAGCACTTTTTGCCCGACCCGGTAATCGAACCCGAGACCTCATGTTATACAATTGCTTGCGACCAATGACAAAAAAATTATCAAACCTATATGACGTGTTAGGTCAATAGATAGGTTTTTAAAAATTATATTGAGGTATCTGAAATTATTTTTTCTCCAAATCAATCGTTCGAAAGATAAGCTTTTCCAAAGTGGTATAATGTGTGGCAGCACCCCCTCTAATTTTTTAAATAAGAGAGAGAAAATTCTAAAAAAAATATGCTGCAGATCTTAATAAAAACTTTCAACAAAAAAGTAGAACAAGATATAGTCAGCAGTTTTTGAGATAAAGCACATTTTCAAAAACCGTAAATAATAGGTGAAAAAGTATGAAAGGAGATTCTGGAAGCCGATGCGAGTCAAACTATCCAGGAATTGGTGGATGGTATAACGTTACCTTACCTACAATTCACATTCACGTTCATTCACTCATTTGCATGAAATCAATAAGATAAAAAAATACGAAAAATGGGTGTCTCATTATTTGACTGATTTGTAGAAAAAAAACGCGTGTTGAAACTTGCGTTGCCTTGTTGAATCGGTACAGAAATGAAGGAATATTGAATCAAATTATGACATGTGACGAAAAGTGGATTCTCTACGAAAACTAGAAGCAAAAATGCAATGGCTGACCCCAGGTAGAACGCCGCAACAGTGCCTGGAAAGCTTAACAATAAAAAGATACTGGTAACTGTTTGTGGTGTTATTTACTAATTTCTCAGGTCTGATCTGGCAATAACGGCCGATGTTTAGTGTGCCGAACTTCGAATAATGATGGTGAAACTAGTAGTGCAATAACCCCGACTCGTGAATCGATCTTCACCATGATAACGCAAGGGGCATCACACTTCACGAGAAACCGTAGTTACTCTGCACAGAAGCTGCAGTTATGTTAAACCATAGCTGATCCTAGGTACCAACCAGACCGAGAAGCCAGATCTTGCTCCAACGGACGTATTTTTTTTGTGATTTGGTAAATATTCAACGATTAAAACAAATTCTGTCCAAGAGGCAGTACGAAATGCTTTCAAACAGTTTGTAGAATTTAGATCCTGAAAGGTCTATCGTTAAGGCATAAATAACTTTGCAATTAGATGGCAACAATGTACAGATAATGAGGGTAAATATGTTGATTAAATAAGTATGTTACATTTTAGAAAAAAAGGATTTTTCATAGTTTTTGTTTCAAATCAGCAATGACATACTTTAACCCCTGTCCCCTAATATAACTTTGTCATTTATACAAACGCTATAAGAAATTAAGTTATTTTAAGGTAATCTATGTTTGCTACTACGGAACTCTTCATGGGCTAGTCCGACTCGCACTTGGCCGCTTTTTTTAAATACTAACAATTA
Source organism: Tholera decimalis (assembly GCA_943138885.2). Taxonomy (NCBI): domain Eukaryota; kingdom Metazoa; phylum Arthropoda; class Insecta; order Lepidoptera; family Noctuidae; genus Tholera; species Tholera decimalis. The sequence continues at coordinate 30,940,781 of OW964555.2, forward strand.
CAATTGACTATTCAGATTCTTCTTGTTGACACTACTGTTGCGATAGAAGTCAAATTAATTAATGTGAAAATTTTCATTTCGTTCATTAAGGCAACTTAAGTGACCATCGCTTCTACCACAGGGGGCCATGCCCCCCTTGGAAAATATCTCTAGATACGCCAATGATTTCTATTAACAGGTTTTATAATAATGGCAATACAACTATGTCAATTTATAACACAATTCTACTAGGAGACCATTTGTTACATAGGAATTAAGTATGTTGGCAACACTTGAAGACAGCCAGCCGGGCTAGAGGATCTTTGGAAAATGGCGTCAGTCCGCGTCTCGCTTTGTCTCATCTAATCTAGATTATTATCATGTAAGTTGAACAACAATAAATATTGATTATAACCAAACTGCAGTATCACTAAAGTAATACTACAAAAGATCCTTCGTGACATGGTGTCAGAAGAAATTTCAAGAAATTTAGTCGACAACGAAGGTTAGTCAATGCATGCGCCCCATCCTCTTCAAGAAGCCAATTGCAAATTGCAATGTCCGACGATATCAGGGCTGCCAGCACATTAATCTCGTTTATACGGTCGAGTGTCTGCAATTATACGAAATTCGACTGCATTATACATAATTATTTTTATACCCGATTTTTTTATTCCTTGACAATAAAAAAAATACTGGCCTGTATTTAGTCGCCACCGTTCCGTTATATTAAATTTTTATGATTTTTGTTCATTCTTCGAATTCATCAAATCAACCAGGTACCTGTCTATCCTTTTTAGTACTGGTCACACGCAATCATATTTATCATTCGCCGAAATAAACGACAGTTATATTCAAAGTAAACGTCAGAGTGTTGAGAATGTTCCCCGCCGCGTACAGGAATTATTAGCAAACAAGAATTATTTTACTGTGTTGTATAAGTACATTTGTAGTACGGTAGAAAAAATTTAGTTAAAATTAATAATAATGTATATAATTAAATTAGCTATAAGCAATGACATCACAAAAAAAATGTATTCCTCTATTATTGTATTGTGATATAGGTATATAACCATCTATGTATCCGACTGAAAGACTTGCATCTATGGTCAAAAGTAAATTTAAAAAAATATATTATTCACATTGGTGGTAAAATTTAAATCTGGAATAAAATAAAATAATATGAATCGCATTCACATGAATACATACGAAGATTGCGTCGATTTAGACTGCCATCAATCGTTTTACTCCCCTATTCATTTTCAACAATTACTATGTACCTACACTTGACATTTGCGAAGTGCCTTGCAAAAGCAAAAACAAAAGCAACACACAAAAAGAAGGTGGTAAATGAGAAGCACAGGTTAGCATAGTAGGATAGTTAGTTCTAGTCTTACCAATTTCCATTCATGCAACCACAAGAAACCAACCATCATGCAGATTTCTAATATTAATTCTTTTGTAGATTAATTTTTTGTTTAACATAGCGCTAAAAGGCTCAAAAGTAATGCACCTTCCGTGTTTGGCTATGCCATTTTTTGTACTCATAAGAGCAGCTATTATTTCAGTTTTCAAACAGTTCCTATCTTGCGTTTTTATTTTTTTTAAATGACTAAAAGTGCGCTCAACAGATGCATACGAAAATGGCAATATAAGCAAAAGTGCTATGACTAAAGCTTTTGTTACCAAGTCGATCACTAAGTGAAAAAACTTTTTTCCAATATTGTGCTGCTGAAAGTTTATTATCCAGACCTAAACTTTCATGGTCTAGGACGCTTTTCGAATGGAAGAAACAAATTTTGTTGTTCGATGTATGTACACATAAAAATCATGAAATATCCAACTTTTCACTTTCAGCCACACAATATGAGTCAGTCAGTCACACAGCTTTAAGTCACATAATATGAGATATTATTCATTAATTGATTAATAACTTGCTTGACGCAGAACGCAAGACTTGAACAATCCGACCAAAGTAACCAAAAGAGGCGCCAAAACACAACACACGACAGTCAACAATTCTACATGGAAAATTTAAAATACAGGAAAAGGAAAACACGTCCCACAGTTGAACAAACACCACACCAAACCAACCAAACGTTCACAGACTATAAAACATAGTGTATTACATACTCTTTGACAGACTAAAAAAAAACCACCAAACTACTATAAATTATATTGTCAAGTTGGTAAGCATACTGATACTGTATATATCTCCATCTCTGTTCATCAGTCGTCGTGACCGAAAAAGGCGAATAAGTACACAACGTTTCTTTTCAAGGTCTCTTTTAGAAATAAATATGCCATTTGCCGTGTTGTTTTTTGTATCCAATTATACTGAACGACTACCTATACGCAATAGATACAATGAACAGTCCGATTATACACGTTTTGTATCCAAATATACAATCTGGCAGCCCTGGACGATATGGATCAAAGGAAAAACACTACAATGGAGAGGATAGATTTAAAAAGTAACAACATGCCTAGAGAGTGGAAGAATTGGTCGAATAGATTAAAAATTTATTTAAGAGCCAACAAGCTTGAAGACGAAGATGACAAGCGGAAAGTAGCCATTTTGTTACAATTCATTGGCCCCGAGGCACTCACAATTTTTTACTCCTTTGACGTAGATATTGATGTGGTGACATACAAAGAGTTATTAGCCAAATTCGAGGCTTATTTTTTGCCAAAAATAAACATCACAATGGAAAGACACAAGCTATTTAATCGTCGACAATATGAAAACGAGAGCATTGACGAATATGTTACTGACCTCAAGAATATCAGCCACCAGTGTGAATTCGGTGTACTGCGTGAAAACTTGCTCAGAGACCTTTTCAGCTTAAACCTACACAGCGACAACCAATACCTAAAAGAAAAACTATTAACAGACTGTCCGAAGACTTTAGATGAGGCCATCAATATAGCTAAGAGTTTGGAAGAAACCAAACGACAATCCAAAATTCTAGAGAATTCAGCAAATTTTGTTGGACAAATCAAAACAAAGCAGCAGCAGCGAGCCAGCCGTCCAGTCAGAACTGAAAGCCAACCTAGAAGTCAGTCCCAGTCTCCATTGAGGAAGAAATGTGGTCGTTGTGGTCAGATACATAAAAATAAATGTCCAGCTATGGGTGTGCAATGTCATAAGTGTAAAAAACCAAATCATTTTGCTTCATTTTGTCGAACAAAGTCTATTAGAATAGTAGAGTCACAGGAAGAGAACATGGTAACACCTAACGATAATTTACTCATAGGTACGATTTATTCTCTAAATAATGTTTGTTCAATTATGTCTGAAAGTAAGCCGTGGCATGTAGACTTAATCATTAATGATAATCATGTGCAATTCTTGTTAGATTCTGGGGCAGACACAAATGTAATATCATACCACACATACAGAAGGCTTGGTATTCCAAATTCAAGTCTAAAGAAAAGTAAACACACTCTCTCAACATTCAGCGGGGAGGTTATACCAACTTTAGGACAGAGTAACTTATTGGTCAGTCACAAAAATGTTAAATATAATCTAAATTTTCACATAGTGGATTTAAACTGTCAAAACATCATAGGAAGAGCAACATGTAAGGCCATGAACTTTATAAAAAAGGTCAACTCTGTATCTTTTAATGATAATAACCCACCCATGAACAATCCATGTCAAAATATTCTAAAAAAGTATAATAACTTGTTTGAGGGTCTAGGTTGTATAACAGATTTTGAATGTGATTTTAGCTTGAAGCCAGATGTCACTCCAAAAATAAGTCCGTGCAGGCGAGTACCATTTAAATTGCAGAGTGTATTGAAGGAAGAACTTGATAATCTTGAACAAACTGGTGTGATATGCCGTGTTGAGGAACCAACCTTATGGGTAAGCCCATTAGTTATTGTATCTAAGAAGAATGGTCAAATAAGACTTTGTATTGACACTAGACATCTTAATAAGGCCATAATGAGACCTCATTACCAATTTCCTACATTAAATGAAATTAGATCGGCTCTTGTAGGTGCAAAATATTTCTCAACTCTTGATGCTAACAAAGGGTACTGGATGCTAAAGTTATCTGAGGCTTCTTCTAAGCTGTGTACCTTTATAACTCCCTTTGGCAGGTTTAGATTTACTCGGCTACCCTTTGGGATTAATGCTGCCCCTGAAATTTTTCATAATGAGATGGTGAAAAGATTCGGTGATATAGAGGGAGTGAAAATAATGCTCGATGATTTTTTAATTTTTGGTAGAACAGAGTCAGAACACAATGAACATTTAGAAAAAGTGTTACAAAGAGCAGCTGAATGTAATTTAAAGTTCAATAAAGCAAAGTCTAAAATTTGCCAAACGGAAGTTAAATATCTTGGTCATGTATTCAGTGCTGATGGTGTTAAGGTTGATGAAGCCAAAGTTGAAGCTATATGTAAAATGCCTAGTCCAACTACTGTCCCTGAATTACAGAGGTTTATGGGTATGGTAAATTATTTAGGTCCATTCATAAAGAATTTGTCACATGAGTCTAGTCATTTACGTTCACTTTTGTCAAAAAATGTAGCTTGGAATTGGACGGAACAACACCAATCTGAATTTGATAAAATTAAAAACCTTATTAGCTCTACACCAGTCTTAACATATTATGATCCTGATAAGGAAGTCACACTGTCAGTTGATGCATCTAAAGATGCTATGGGAGCAGTTTTGTCTCATGGTAAACAACCTATTACTTATGCATCAGCATCCCTCAATAATTGTCAACAAAACTACTCCCAAATAGAGAAAGAATTGCTATCAGTACTGTTTGGATGCACAAAATTTCATCAGTATGTATATGGACAGCAGTTCACAGTTGAGACGGACCACAAACCCCTAATTACTCTTTTCAAAAAAGCATTACATGACATACCTCCCAGGTTACAGCGTATCATGCTAAGACTTCAACCCTATGACATAAGAATAGTATTCAAACCAGGTCGTTACCTCTATGTTGCTGATACTCTTTCTCGTATGGCTTTACCAGAAATTTCTTTGGAAGACCTAGATAGTGATTTAGATTTACATGTAAATTTGATTTTGTCTAATCTTTCTGTCAGTCCTGAAAAACTCAAAGAAATTCAAGAGTTGACTTCCAAGGATAAAACATTATGTCAAATAATTCAATATTGCAAAAATGGCTGGCCAGAACACAAACAATCAGTAGGTGAAGATATTAGACCTTATTTTCCATTGAAAAGTGAGATTCATGTTATCAATGACATTGTTTTCAAATCTAATAACATAATAATCCCAGAGTCATTCAGAAATACCATACTTAACATTATTCATAAAGGCCATCAAGGAATAAATAGCTGTATCCGTCTTGCTAAGACTGCTGTATATTGGCCAAAAATTGATAGTGACATAGAGAAATATGTAGGTCAATGTAAAATATGTTTATCATTTCGCAGAAATAATAGTAAAGAACCCCTTTTACACCATGATTACAAGTTGTTACCTTGGAATAAAGTTGGTATAGACTTATTTGACTTTGACGGTGAAAAATATCTTATTGTAGTCGATTACTACTCAAAATATGTTGAAATGGCATTATTAAAATCTGGGTTTGCTGCACATCCTGTCATTACTCAATTAAAATCAATATTCGCCCGTCATGGTATACCAAATATTGTTGTTTCTGATAATGGACCTCCATTTAACAGTAGTGAATTTAGAAGTTTTGCTAAAGACTGGGATTTTCAACATGTCACATCTAGTCCATACCTAAGTTGTTCAAATGGAATGGTTGAGAGAACGGTTGGAATAGTAAAAAACATGTTAAAAAAATGTCATGTTGATAAAAGTGATCCATATTTGGCATTGTTAATATACAGGAATACTCCTAAACATAACCATTATTCCCCAGCAGAACTAAGTATGTCTAGAAGTCTAAGAACTGTAATACCAGTAACAGAGAGTAATTTACAATTTAAAACAATTGATAATAAACAGGTGCAGGAAACAATTGAAAAACAAAAAGTAAAATCATCATTTTATTGTAATAAAAATAGGACACAATTAAAGCCTTTATCAGTTGGTGATAAGATAATGTTTAAACACAAACCGAATGGAACATGGATTCCTGGTATTGTTTCTCAGGTAGGCCCAGAGCCTAGAAGTTTCATTGTAAACAGCCCAGAAGGTTCTTTTCGCCGGAATAGAATTCACATTATAAAACCATCACATTCTCTTGAATTGTCAGAAAACCTTGATTCCAACAATGATAGTTTGTCTAGTTCAAACACTTTTGATAACACACCAGATGTTGTTGATAACCCTGTTATCACTGATAGATCAAGATATGGTCGTTTGTACAAAAAACCTTCTAGGTATGTCGAATCTTGTTAGAATTATGGAAATCTACTGTAACACGTAACCTAAGTTTTTTTTAAATAACAGAGTTTGTTATTAATTTATTGTTGGTTTGTAAACAAAAGCTTGAAGAAAAAAAAATTAAATTAGAAATGTCAGATGTCAAAAGTCAATCACAGATTAAACATGATAGTGGTTGCAATTGTCGTGCTGGAACTGTCACATTTATAGTTTTCTTTCTAGTTCATAAAGGACTAGAGAGGTGTTTAGTTTTTAGTAAAGTAGTTTGTTTTCTAAACAAAGGAAGATGTTATGATGTTTAATTTTACTATTGTGTATTACATGATAAAAAGTGTATTAATTTAAAAGTAAATACTTATTATAAGTTATATTAATTAGTTAAAAAAAAAAAAAAAAGGAAGATGTTACATAGGAATTAAGTATGTTGGCAACACTTGAAGACAGCCAGCCGGGCTAGAGGATCTTTGGAAAATGGCGTCAGTCCGCGTCTCGCTTTGTCTCATCTAATCTAGATTATTATCATGTAAGTTGAACAACAATAAATATTGATTATAACCAAACTGCAGTATCACTAAAGTAATACTACAAAAGATCCTTCGTGACACCATTATGAATTTAACAGATTACGAACTTTTAGCAAAATGACAATGCCATTGATCGACAATTAAGAAAACAATGATAGACGATTGTGGCACTACTGCAATAGCAGACTTGAGGCCCAGCACGGGCTGAAAAGTAGAGGAAAACAACATGAATTAATCAGTAAAACCAGAGTTTCCTTTCATGAACACTAACTTTTTAAATGTACTGTCAGACAAACAGCCTCTTGTTGGAGAATGAATAAAACCTGCTAAAAAAACAATCTTTCTACAGGTCCTGATGAGCACAAACTTGTGTTAAATTGTTTGAACACATTTTCGTTCGTTCTACACAGAACAGAAGCTTTATTTATTCCGTGTTTGGAAAAAACAAACCGTTATGACTTGACAAATTGACATCTTAGCTTGACATTGACAATTTGACGTAAGTCCATTTTTTGCGTTTTGTGGCTGCTTTACCATCATTACAATCTCGCGGTCTCACCTCGCACTCACACTCACGATCGCTATATGAATGAAGGTTAAATGTATTTTAATGTTAAAATGTATTTTAAAGTCTCAAGTATTTGAAATACTAATTACAAAATACCTCGGCGTCAGGTATTTGAAATACGAATTACAAATTACATTTCAAAGAAGTCATTGAAATACAAATACCAAATACGTATTTGTATTTCAATTACGTATTTTAATTACAAGTAATTCAAATACTGCCCAACCCTGGTTGAAGGATCTTCTGTAACTAAATTCATTAACTCTTCATCAGTGTGTAGTTGCGGTCGTCCTTCACTTGCACCGCCTACGCCTGTGCCAGGTATCCTTCCCTCTGTGTATGCATTATGCACTCTCCCAAAAACTCGATGGTCTGGATGTTTTATATCGAGATATCTATCCCGATAAAGTCGAGCTGCTTCTCTACCGACACCTCTGCATTCGCCATAAATAAAATGCATGTCAGCATATTCGCGCGGTGTGTACTGAGACATTTTCTATTGTCCCTGCACTGCACGTTTGTCCAAATCGTTGAGCAAGCCAATGTCACCAGTACATGTAGCCAATATCGCAGAGATCACCAAAACAATAAATCCAATCAGTTGGCAAATTAAACAGAGTCCGGGGTCAGGGGTAAAGAAACGGCGGAGGTAAACACAGGCAGAATAAAAACGAAACGCATACGATGCACGACACGAGTGACGAAATCGTACTAAATCATTTCGAGATTTCTGGAGGCTTCAAAGTAAGTAATGAAAGAGATAGCAGAAGAGATACCATATCCTTTCCTTGTCACTCGTATTGTGCGTTACTCGACTGCGAGAGCTTCAACGGGTTTTTGTTAACAAACATGTCTCAGGAAAAAAAAAAGGGTCGGGGTTTTTTTTACCTGATATGTTTGTGCTCAAACTCAAATCACACTTGAAAAGTAAAAAGTAACATTTTATCCATTTTTAAGTTTTAATACGTTTTGTAATAGTATTAACGCACCAAAGTTTAAAAAAATAGTTTAATGAAAATCTTTTGTTCAATTAAATTGAATATCTTTTTGTTAAATAATAGGATCTGTACAGTGATACCCTTTTAAATCGGTATTTAGTAGGCATATCATTAAATGAATGGGCACTGACAGTGTAGTACGTTTTTTTTTTACAAAAATCGCTCTTGAATTTGGATGGTACTTATGTCAAAAATTACAGTTAAAATAGAGAAAAACCAACTTTTTCTTAAATTATCAAAATGTACATTGAAGAATCATGACTTCTCATGATAGCTCTAGTATTCAGCAGTAATTGACAGGAATCAAAATGAAAAAATAATGGTTTTTAGGGTTCCGTAGCCGAATGGCAAAAAACGGAACCCTTATAGTTTCGATATGTCTGTCCGTCTGTCTGTCTGTCTGTCCGTCCGTCCGTATGTCACAGCCATTTTATTCCGAAACTATTAAGACTATACATGTGAAACTTAGTAGGTAGATGTATTCTGTGAACCGCTTTCCGATTTAAAAAATAAATAAAATGTTTAAAATAAAGGGGGTCCCCATACATGGAACTAGAACTGAAAATATATTTTTTTCATGAAACCTATGCGTGTGTGGTATCTATAGACAGGTCTTTAAAAATGATATAAGGGTTTCTAGAACCACTTTTTCATAAATTCAATCGTTTAAAAGATATAAGCTTCCAAAGTGGTAAAATGTGTCCTCCCCCCCCTAACTTCTCTAATAATGGAGTGAAAAATCTAAAAAAGAATATATGTCTGTAGATCTTAATGTAAACTTTCAACCAAAATTGGTTTGAACGAAATCGGGTCAGCAGTTTTTGAGATACAGCATATTTTCTAAAACCGCAAATATAACTTTATAATTCATACAAACACTATGAAAAACAAAGTTATTTAGCGTAGTTGTAAAAATGTAACTAAGCTAGTTTTAAGAAATTTTTAAGGTTTTTTTTATTCGTCAAATAAATATACATATATTATATTATATTATTATAGTTACTACGGAACCCTTCATGGGCGAGTCTGACTCGCACTTGGGCAATTTTTGTTGAAACTATAACCAACTTTGTAATAAAAGGTAGAAATTTCGTAAATAAAAGATAAAAAGGAAATATTTTCGGAACCCTTGGGTAAAAATGGTTAAAGTTGTGATATGTTATAGTTAATTATCTGGTTTATCGAATCCTTACCGGTGGACCACTATTTACGCCAGACTCTGTATACAACGTGTAACGGAAACCCCATATCTATCCAAAAGGGCTGAAGACAACATCTGGTATGGAGTCTCTATGCACAGTTTCTGCTTAAAATAAGTGACTCAAAGAATTGATACCGAATTATCGGTTTCATATGTTTCTTGAATACCAATCATAACAAACGTGCCACAGCACTACGAGGGTCAATAACTTTCCACGTCACTTGCCAATAACACGATAATTATCTGCTTTCTTCTTAATTTGGAAAATTCGGTCTCCTCAATGTATTGAAATTTCTAATAAGTTCCACACATGTAGACATAGGATTACAAAACCCTTGCCATATCGTTTATCATCCAAAAAAGCCGTGCACTTGGTATGTATATACCCTTTAAATTACACGTTGTATGTAATTTAGGGTTTTTATTTAAGTGTATACATATTCCATTATTGATAAAATAAATATATCTACTTCCTAAAAAAGTGACACAATAATGACTCATCTTAATCATAATCAGCCTATCTATTCTGTTTTCACTACTAGGACACATGCCTTATCTTTAGGAGAGGGAAGAGCAAGAGCATAATAACTCGTTCATGTCGAATTCTCATTTATCCTCAAAGGAATTTGAATTGAATTGAATGTAAAGTCGAGCATTATGTTCAAGTGTCAGCACAGTCTACAGTGGCAGACAATAAGATGAACTATCAAATCCAAAGTCACCTTAGCAACAATTTCTTCCAATTGCCAGTTTCTCATTTGCGTGAGGTTCTGGCGGCAGATGGGGCATATAGGAGGCAGCAGGTTCTGAGTGCAGGTGTTGCACAGACTGTGTCCAGACTGGCACTGGAATATTGGTGCGCACATGGTCTCCATACAGACTGGACATTCCGGCAGGTCAATCGCCACTGCTGCGGCCCTGTCAACAAACATTTTCTCGTTTAAACCTGTGAATACAGTACAGCCGTTACTTTAACAAACTTTTTACCAAAAAATTAAACCGACTCCCAAAAACACTGCAAAGTGAAAAATAATTTTAATTTCGGTAGGTAGTCGGTGTCTAGTTTTGTATTTTCGTTTTTTGCACCGACTTCCGAAATTAAAATTATTTTTCACTTTGCAGTGTTTTTGGGAGTCGGTTTAATTTTTTGGTAAAAAGTTTTTATTTCACGCTTTTTATTTGGTCGATTTTTAATTTACCTAGTTAAAAGTGCCTAAATAACAACTACTTATAACCTTTTACAAAATATTACTTTTCCCAATGCTGGGCCGTTAATTGTTGAGGAGTTCTCCTGGTACTTCACCATCAGCTCTACATCACCATATGCATTGTGACGAACATAAAGTGCTTAACATCCATATTCAAGTATTCGAATCGCAATCCACGAAATACTTATTATTGAGTAGGTTCGGCGGCCATCTGTGGTCTTCATCATCAGTTCCACTTCCCCAAATGGTATTTTTTGAGAGCAACTGCACAAGTTACTATAAGAAATACCCAAAACGCCATAGGTGTGCCTATAATATTTGAAGAGTTCCCTAGATTTCTCCAGGATCCCATCATCAGATCCTGACTTGATGACAATGGGACCAATTTCGAAGTATACCCTTTCAAACAAAAAAAGAATTTTCCAAATCGGTTCAGCCGTCTTCGACTAATCGGTGATCATACATAAAAAAAAATATACGCGTCGAATTGATAACCTCCTCTTTTGGTCGTCGGTTGAAAATATGCTCGATGCTCTTGCATAGTGGTCAGAGTTTTCCAAATTTCAAGAATTTATAATTTTTGGAACTCACTTTTTATTCGCCTTAGCTGTCGCCATTTTAGGTTACGTTACCGGTATAAAACTGAAATAAAAAGAAACATAAAATTATTAAATTTAATTAATCACATACATATACCTGTCGCCAAATAACTTGGCAAGGTTTTGGCGTAGTGGGGGTAAGTTCGCGCATCGTGCACTTAGTGGAAGAAAAAAGAGGTCACTTTTACTGCTTGCCATTATTCTATGGTTATTGTCATCATTTATTTTTAATCATAGCTGTTCAGAAGAATGTTAAAGAAAGAAGAGGAATTCATTCGTTAATTCGGTATTATAAATAAAATAGATAAATACATTTAAAAGTGAAAAAAATGTATTTAAAAAAGCATTAAAAATAATATGTTCTCGTCGTCACAATTAGTTAATAAAACTGCTACCCCTTTTATATTCTTCTTTTTTCCCGGTGTGCTAAAGACAGTGACGAATTCGGAATTTCAACCTTCCTTAACTATAGTGTTTAACTGTTCTTTCTGACGTTTTAATAGTCTGCGTAAAACGGTATTTGGTCCTGGCATTGTAATCAAAACTAAATTTAAAACAACAACTCGTAACAAAAACAAAGGGTACAACTTTCGTGTACGCAAGTGTATTCGGGAGCAAATTGAACGAGAACTACTGACGCACCAATCGCGCGCTCGGAGCGGCGCTACGTCACACCGCGCGTCCCGCTGACACCTAAAAATCGACTTCTGCGCATTGAACGACTCTTGCCAAGTTATTAGGCGACAGCTATACCATAGACTAGTACTCTCGCGGGGCTTCGCTCCCGTGGATTCTATCACGGTAAAAACATAACTCTCCTTTTTTGCAGTCGGGTAAAAAGTAGCCTATAACCTTCCTCAAGCTTCAAGCTACTTCCATACCAAATTTCATCCAAATCCACCCAGTACTTTCGAAGATTAGCGCGTTCAAGCAAACAAACAAACAAACAAACTAACAAACTTTTCCGCTTTATAATATTAGTATAGATGTGTATGTAGTTGGACAAGTGTACATATTTGTAGCTACCAACATTGTAAGTAGTGTACAGTCCGCGACACATAAGTTGAATCAAAATGGCGGTTGTCTGCGCAGATACAATTATGAAGAAAAGTGTTAGAAATGCTCCGCGGTTGTTCGGGAAATTCAAAAAACTAAAGTAATTAACAAACGCAAATTAAAAATAATCTTTAATATTACCAATGATAATGTGCAGCTACATGTTAATCGCTTTCACTCACTGGCATAACACCAAACCTGGGAAATCAGTTATATTATTTTGTTTTAAAAAGTAATTGTAAACGTTAACTCTCATTCACCTCCCCTCTCTCCTAAAAGTTCGTTGTGGTGGACTCATTTTCTTGAAATTAAATTAAATGATCACACATTTGACGGAGACGTAAATTGTAAAACTTCGTGCCTGATTGTACACTAGGGCCGCGGCCGTGCGGAGAGTGCGGGCAGCGCGGGCTAGCGTCGCGCGTCGTCGCGTTGTTATGGTTACGCGCCGCCCCGCACGCCGCACCTCATACGCACTTCGATTGTGAGACCCAAAAATGTGTTTTGTGTGTGTATTAGGCCGTGCGCGCACTGCCTTGCGGTGGCCGCAATTCCGGTAGTTCTACCGCACCGGTAGACTGACCGCAGTGCGCGCACTTCTATGATACTCCATACTTCACAGATTTTGCGGTGCGGTAGAACTACCGCAATTGCGGCCACCGCAAGGCAGTGCGCGCACGGCCGCGCACATGCTGCGCATTCAAATTCAAGGTCATAGTCCAACTTACGTGTCCCGTACAATGCGGCCGTTCTAACTTGGCGAGTGTGAAGTTAGGCTCTGCGAACTTTAACGCTTGTGCACTCGTACAAAAATAAAGGTTTTAAAAAAATAAATGCAATTATCAGTTGTTATTCCTGTTAACAACTGTTATTGGCATTTATTTTTTTAAAACCTTTATTTTTGTACGAGTGCACAAGCGCTAAAGTTCGCAGAGCCTAACTTCACACTCGCCAAGTTAGAACGGCTATACTGTACTATAGGTATTATTTAGATTGTCGTACCTAATCACAGGACGTGAGTATTCTGTGGTTATACATAATAATAACAAAGTATTAAACAACTATAATATATTTTTCTTTGTTCATCAATGTTAACTTGAAATACCAAAAGCTCATTAAATAACTGATCTATTAATGTGTTTGTTTTAGAATTAAATTGTACCTTGAGAACCCCATTATGTAATCTCAGGATGATAAAACATGTCGAAACTACTTATTCTGTCGACGTAGTTATCTATCTAACTATCTTGTAAAAGTCGATTAACTAATAATGGTTGTCCATTGTTAATTGATTTCTCTGGTAATTAATAATTGTTAGAGTTATCGTAATACAAATACCTAATTAGGTATAACAACAGAATTTATAAGTTTTTTTAGGGTTCCGTAGCCGAATGGCAAAAAACGGAACCATTATAGTTTCGACATGTCTGTCCGTCTGTCTGTCTGTCTGTCCGTCCGTCCGTATGTCACAGCCATTTTATTCCGAAACTATTAGGACTATACATGTAAATTCTGTGAACCGCTTTTCGATTTTAAGAAAAAATAAAATAAAAAATATTTAAAATAAACCTTACAAATTTCTTAAAACTAGCTTATTTACATTTTTTACAACTACGCTAGATAACTTTGTTTTTCATAGTGTTTGTATGAATTACAAAGTTATATTTGCGGTTTTAGAAAATATGGGTCAGTGGGTCGTCTTAGGTTTATGCCGTATCTCAAAAACTGCTAACCCGATCTCATTCAAACCAATTTTGGTTGAAAGTTTACATTAAGATCTACAGACATATATTTTTTTAGATTTTTCACTCCACTATTATAGAAGTTAGAGAGGAAGGACACACATTTTACCACTTTGGAAGCTTATATCTTTTAAACGATTGACTTTATGAAAAAGTGGTTTTACAAACCCCTATGCCATTTTTAAAGTCCTGTCTATAGATACCACACACGCATAGATTTCATGAAAATAAAATATTTTAAGTTTTAGTTCCATGTATGGGGAGCCCCCAAGGGAATTGAATAGTTGTTTAATGTTATCTGTGGCAAAATCTGGAATGGTAAAGCCTCGTGTCTGAAAAATGAAAAATATCCACGAGTGTGAAATACATTGCACGTTGAACCTAATCGTAGTGCGATAAGAGCCAATTTTCGAGGAAGTGTATTGAAAAGAATATTTTGGTGAAAACAACTCTTCAGCGATCTCAGCGCGCACTATCCGAAGGCGTTTGGTAGAAGCTAAGTTGAACGGAGGGATAGCAAGAAGTTCTTGCTATCCCTCCGTTCAACTTAGCTTCTACCAAACGCCCTACCTACCCATGTTGAAACGGTGTCATAGGCAAGCCCGGCTTGCCTTTGCTAGGGGGTATTGATAACGATTGCAATAAGTAGGTACTTGAAGGAACGATATGAAGCTAGTATATATTACCTCAATGTATGAAGCCTAGAATGTTAAGAGTATCTCAACAAAATAAAATTTTAATCGACTTAATTATTAAAAAAAAAAAAAAAATGAATTGTCGAATAATAAAAATAACAAAATATTTGTCGAAAAAATACCTAAGTACATTACGCGATTTCGGTTTGAGATTATGAAGATAAAAGTAGATACCTACAATATTATGTCGTACAAACGATACTAAATATATTATAATGTATCCAACAATTACTATAACAATGATTACATGATCAAACCGGCGCGCCATTTTGGACATTTTACCTTTCAATTTTGCACACGCATTCACTATCCAGAAAAAATATTAAGCTTTAAAACTACAAGAACCTATCATACAATGGAAATCTTACCTATTATCTTGGGTGAGAAGATAACTGGAATCCAAAGTGCGACGAAGCTCTGCACGATGCAATAGCCAATCTTAAAATAAGCGTCTGACACTCTCGACCGCCATATATGAAAGAACTGCACTGAGCAGTATGCACTTATGCACTATGCAGTTAACTAAGCACTCAGCCAAGAGAATTTACTTTGTGACGTATGTGACTCACTCGCGTCGCATTCTGTCTCGTCTTTGGATACCAATAACAAAATACGAGCCTTAGACTTTATACCTTATTACACAGAACATAAAGTTGATTTCTACTATGACTAGTTCGAAGTGTCGGGTAATCCTGAAAATTGGTGGGCGATGTTGCCATATTAATTATTTATGTTGTATTTAATTTTATTAATATTGTAAACATTTAATAATAAAAGATCAAACATTCAAGTGAATTACTTAGTAACAATTATGATTCAACGCCACTAAAATTTTTAGTCGTCTTCTTGTAAGTGTAATGCCAGGTACGCACCTACTAACTATTAAACTTTTTTAACACCACGGACTTCGTAGTAGTTCCGGATTTTAGTGCCACCAGCGCCACGACTTCAATAGAAGTTCTTAATTTTAGCTACGTTATTAAAATTTTACTGTATTTTACCGTTTCATTCATTTTACAATCCACACTTGGTTGATATATATACCGTCTCGTCGTCGTACCAAGCGCTTTTTCTCCACATTTATTATGCGCACAGCCAAGTTATGGAATTCTCTGCCGGCTTCTGTATTCCCTGCCACTTATGACCTTTCAGCCTTTAAAGCAAGAGTAAATAGGCATCTTTTGGGCTCGCTCGTCACATCGTAGACCTCATCTATCGCTTACCATCAGGCGAGATCGAGGTCAAGAGCGGGCCCATCCGTAATTAAAAAAAAGAAAAGAGCACTGTTTTGTACCCTGTTTTTTTTTATATATATTTCCACGCAAAAGTCAAATTTTAACAAATCTAAGACATATAAAATGTCTTAGATTTGTTAAAAACCAAAATACCGATTTTTACGGGTCCTGGATTGAACGCCCAGGACTTGATATAAAGTTGGCCAGTGATGTAACGCGAAAGTTATCACTCGTTTATTTCCCTTTCCCTTTCTTATAGTTATAATAACTACTTTATAACAAAGGAAAAATAGAGGAATTTCTACTTTCAGAAGGGTGCCGATTCGGAATTAAATGCTTGTCGATAAATACGTCTAATAAAACAATCATAGTCATAAAAATAATAGACTCACCTTATTTTTGAAAGTTTTTTTCCGAGCACGTTACAAAAACACTGAATTTTGTTCATACGAATAAAACAAACACAAACGATTTACGGCGCCACTTACTGCCTAAACTAAGTGTAAGCGTAAGTTGCATTACTATAATAGTTTAAGAAATAATCGCTAAATGGCATGAATTTAAAGAAAAAAATAATGAAATATGTGGTTAGCGTAGCTAACCATTGACCGTCGTGTGCGTTGTCACACACACAATGACAAGTTCGATCGAGGCCCGCTTGCCGTTGCACGACGAAGTTTGCTAACTTTGCATTTTTTAATTTTTTGTCGTTATGTTGAATAAACTTGAAAAACGAATATTAATTATTTAGATGGTTTTATTTATCACACTAATATTATAAAGGCGAAAGTTTGTGAATGAATGTGTCTGTTTGCATGTTTGTTACTTCTTCACGCTCAAACGGCTGGATGGATCTAAATGAAGCAAGTAGGTACGTAAATAAATCACAAAAATAAATTTAATAAATTATACCTATTATATAAAAATTAACGTTTGTTTTTACTGTAGTAATACATTATCCGTTCCCTCACTATTCATCCTATTGCAATAAAACTTTGATTTTATATATTAAACTCATCTGATTTTTTTTTAAAGAATACTAGCAATGTGGGTACATTTCACATTACTAGCAATCTTGTTAACCCCTCCAACTAAGCTAAATATGCTTGTGTCTGGAGTGGGTTCACGTCAATAGTGTAATGGGTGGGGTTCGAACCCGTGACCTCTCGATCACAAGTCCGACACCTTATCCATTAGGCTATTGACGCTTCGAAACTGGGTAAGTAGCAAGTTAGGGTAGATGGGTATGCAGTACTTATTTGAATAATAAAACCAGTATGAAATAAAAAAAAATATAATTATGTAATGTCATAATAAAACCAATAAAACCACTGAAATAAGTTTTGTTTATTAAAATTTCATTACTGCTCGTTTAAATTCTGATGTACTGTCATATTTTTAATAACATTCGGTACTTTATTATATATAAGTGGGGCCATACCAAAAAAACATTTTTTCATTAATGCTGTCTAGCGAACTTACTTCGCAGAAAATATAAGCGTAATTTATTTCATAACAATATATGTATCAAGTGTAACTTAATTTAAAAGAAAAAAATAATAAAAGAAATCTATAAATCTAATGTTATATTGCTTATTATAACATTTTACAAAAATTGGCCAAGTGCGAGTCAGACTCGCCCATGAAGGGTTCCGTAGTAACTATAACAATATAATATAATATGTATATTTACTTGACAAAAAACTAAAACTTACAAATTTCTTAAAACTAGCTTATTTACATTTTCTACAACTACGCTAGATAACCTTGTTTTTCATAGTATTTGTATGAATTACAAAGTTATATTTGCGGTTTTATAAAATATGCTGTATCTCAAAAACTGCTGACTCAATCTCTTTAAAACCAATTTTGATTGAAAGTTTACATTATGATCTATATATATATATATTTATATATATATATATATACAACGTGTAATTTAAAGGGTATATACATACCAAGTGCATGGCTTCTTTGGATGATAACAAACATTATGGCAAGGGTTTTGTAATCCTAAGTCTACATGTGTAGAACTTATTAAAAATTCCAGTACACTGATACCAGAGACCGAATTTTGAAATTAAGAAGAACGAAAAGAATTATCATGTTATTGGCAAGTGACGTGGAAAGTTATTGACCCTCGTAGTGCTGTGACACGTTTGTTATGATTGGTATTCAAAAAATATGTGAAACCAATAATTTGGTATCAATTCTTTAAGTCAGTTATTTTGTGCTGAAACTGTGCATAGAGACTCCATACCAAATGTTGTCTTCAGCCCTTTTGGTTAGATATGGGGTTTCCGTTACACGTTGTATATATATATTTATATTTTTCACTCCATTATTATAGAAATTAGAGGGGGGCACACATTTTACCACTTTGGAAGCGTATATCTTTTAAACGATTAATTTTATGAAAAAGTGGTTTTAGAAACCTCAATCTCATTTTAAAGACCTGTATATAGATACCACACATGCATAGGTTTCATGAAAAAAATATATTTTCAGTTTTAGTTCCATGTATCGGGCTCCCCATACATGGAACTAAAACTGAAAATATTTTTTAATTTAATTTAAATATATTTTAATTTTTTCTTAAAATCGGAAAGCGGTTCACAGAATACATCAATCTACCAAGTTTTATATGTATAGTCCTAATAGTTTCGGAATAAAATGGCTGTAACATACGGACGGACGGATGGACAGACAGACAGACTAGTAGTTGTAGTAGTTATACATATTATATTATTATAGTTACTACAGAACCCTTCATGGGCAAGTCTGACTCGCACTTGGCCAATTTTTCTTTGGCTAATTCCCGTAGTAGACAGACCTTGTTATGGCACTTGGCGTATAATTTGTCGGACATAGAGGGAATTTCAAAGGAAGCTGAAACTTGTTCTAAACCAGAAAACTCGGCTCCTATCGACATAAAACTGCTTACAGAATTATCGTTCTGATTGAGGTCTGTAGGGCTATCTATCTGATTCTTTACAATTTATTAATTCTATTTTTTTTTCGACATATTTGGCAACTAAAATAGAATTTCGATAGAAATCATTTCTTAGTTGCAACTAGAGAATACAATCCCGAGCATGTTTTTCAATCCCGGGATTACGTGATTCTTGATGCTGAATCCTGGGACCCTGGGGCTATCCCCGGATTGGACTATGTGGTTTCTAATTGGTCTCAAATGTAAAAAATTGGCCAAGTGCGAGTCAGACACGCACATGAAGGGTTCCGTGTGTAACTATAATAATACAATATAATATTTATATTTATTTGACGAAAAAAACTTTACAAATTTCTTAAAACTAGCTTATTTACATTTTTTACAACTACGCTAGATAACTTTGTTTTTCATAGTGTTTGTATGAATTACAAAGTTATATTTGCGGTTTTAGAAAATATGCCGTATCTCAAAATCTGTTAACTCGATATCATTCAAACCAATTTTGTTTGAAAGTTTACATTAAGATCTACAGATACATATTTTTTTAGATTTTTCACTCCACTATTATAGAAGTTAGAGGGAGGGATACACATTTGACCACTTTGGAAGCTTATATCTTTTAAACGATTGACTTTATGAAAAAGTGGTTTCAGAAACCCCCATGTCATTTTTAAAGACCTGTCTATAAATACCACACACGCATAGGTTTCAAGAAAAAAAAAATATATTATCAGTTTTAGTTCCATGTATGGGGTAGTAGTATGTTCCTTTATTTTAAATGATTTTTAATTTTTTTCTCAATATCGGAAAGCGTTTCATAGAATACATCTACTTACCAAGTTTCACATGTATAGTCTTAATAGTTTTGGAATAAAATAGCTGTGACATACGGACGGACGGACAGACAGACAGACAGACAGACGGACAGACATGACGAAACTATAAGGGTTCCGTTTTTTGCCATTCGGCAACTGAACTCTAAAAAACGAGTAATTTCTTAAAATATATATTTTTAATTTTGGTACACTACACATATCACAGTATAGTAAGAAAAGAAAAAATGACAAAAAGATACTATACTTTGTAAGAAATAAAAAGACAATAAAACTTATTTCGAATTTTGAAAATACAATCGTATAAATATCAATGCATCCAAGGTTTGACTTCCAAGCCTGCTTCGTAGTTTATTACCAACATAAGCAGCAGCTGAAAACGCTCGTTTAGGTTTTACACTGGTTGGAGGAATAGACAATAGATACTTATATGCTATTTCTAAGTGATATCCACTAATTCCTCCATTTTCAAACAAGCTTATTTCACGTCTAATACTATATTTTACCAAACCCCGATTAATTTTGTATTTGTACTTCACTATCTGGGGATTTCATACTCTTATCAATTTCCAGCTGTAACTTTTCCTTTAGTGTCAATTGGGGTTGGGATTGGGAGGTTTGTGGCCTTAACTCATCATCTGTTTGTGATCCTGATCTTCCTTCTTCTTCTTCCGTGTCATCTCGACTTTTAAGTTTTTTAACAATACACTTTATTTGCTTCCAAACTAAAGCCTGTGTAGAAAATGGAAATAAGTCATGCCATTCCAAATCCGATAATAACTGATTTTCACAAAACAAATCATCACTTCGTCGTTGCTTCATACGTTCCACTAAGGATGTTTTCATTTTTTGGCAAGTGTCAGCACTTGCCAAAAAATGATTATGTTAGATAGCTGTTTTATAAGAAATTTCAAAGCGGAATCAGCTGTGCATAAATTAGCATCTCACCGACAGATTGCTTCTACTGTCAATTTAATTGGGGTCAGCACATCAACAATTTTATTTACCAATTCAAAATCAACTTCTTCCAAACGAATTGGATGATTGAGATCTATAAGAGTTTTTTGAATGAAGGTTTTTAAAAGATAAAATCGCTCCAGCATTGTTAAAAGACTATTCCACCTGGTTTTACAGTCCAAAAGAAGTGACAGCTCTTTTCCATGTTCAATTTTCATTTATTTTTGAAGTACTGTTTCATTTTTCAATGGTGATCTTTTGAAATACACTCTACAACTTTGCGGATTTTCTTTATCAGTTCATTAATGTTTTCATCTTGTGTTAACTCTGGTATGTGTTATAGCGCAAGGTCATTTTGTGACATTAAGATTAAGTCTGATTCTGGACTGTCTAAGTCTTCTAAATGTTCATCATCATGGATGTCGTCCATATGATCAACAGCCACAGGTGGTTCATATATAGTATCATCTGAGGTAGAGCTGTCTTGCAAATAATTATGTTTTTCATAAATCCAGTATCCAGGGAAATATCAAATATACTTAGACGCTCTTTCAATATACGAAGACAATTTTCAGCCATACATTCATACTTCCATAAATAGGAACAAGTCCTAAATTCCAAATTTTTTTTCAAAGTTCTAAGATATGCTTAATTATATTTAAAACTTTGGTCTATACTATCGTATAGACCAATTAATACAGCACAATGGAATTACAAATAAAAAATATCCGATAAGTTGGTCATCATGTATGTCATTGATATACACTATAAAAAGGAAAGGGCCAAGAATTGAACCTTGCGGAGCACTCATCTTGGCTAGGGATCCTGCAGATGTCGCTCCATTAACAATAACTTTTTGTTGCCTGTTTGATAAATATTAAAGAACAAGGTCAGCAGAACACGAATCCACGAACTCCGTAATGGTGTAATTTACAGATCAGTGTTTTGTGGTCAACGCAATCAAAAGCTTTGGAGAGGTCACAAAATATGCCAATTGCATCCTGAGATTTCTCCCAAGATTCCAGAATGTGACGGATGAGCGCTACTCCTGCGTCTGTTGTTGACCTACCTTTCGTGAAACCAAACTGCCGACTATGCAGAATTCCATTTGAGTTAAAATATGATAGCATCTGGTCCAGCATGATTTTTTCGTATATTTTGCTTAATGCTGGAAGCACATATATCGGTCTATAGTTAGAGGGATCACTCTTACAACCCGACTTAAAAATTAGTACTACTTTACTATGTTTCATTAAATCGGGAAAATTACCGCTGTCTATACATTAATTAAATGTGCCTGTTAGGATAGCAGCAATTGAGTCAATAATATTACCAAGAACCCTAACAGATGCACTCCATAAGTCATCAGTGTTTGTTATGTTAAGACTTTGGAATGCTTTTTAATTACATCAATAGAAATGGGCTTAAATGAAAATGTTGGTATATCCTTATTGAAGTTTTCCTTTAAAAAAGATTCTGCTAATAATGGCGAAGAATTTAGAGATTTAGTAACCTCTACTGGAATATTGGTAAAGTAATTTTCCAACTTCTCAGCCACTTTTGACTTATCTGAGATGACCTGATCATCGATGTTCAAAGTCAAATCATTCTAACCCTATTGGTTTGTGTTTCCAGTTTCTTTGTTTATCACCTTCAACACAGTTTTTATTTATTGTTAGAAATGCAAATTTTATTACTTTCTGATTTAGATTTAGCTTAGGGCGCATACTCTTTTAAATATCTTTAAGTAGTTTCTTACATAATTATGGAAGGCTTCATCGGAAGTCAATGATTTTTCATGGTATAAGTTGTATACATTGTCTCAGCTTATTCTTATTCCAGCAGTGGCCCATTAATTAAATTTAGATTTATTACTCATTTGAAATTTTTTAACTGGACATGTCTTACTAAATTCGTGGCATAGTGAAGAAAATAATATCCTGTAATTTTCATTGGGGTCATGGGAGTCAAAATTGGCCATTGAAAGATTACTTAACATGTTATCATTAAAAACATTAACTTCTTTTTAGTTAGCGGCCTAAATTTAATAGTCTTATTTAATTGCCGCTTTTTAACCAACTCAAAGGATACTAGTTGACATGTATGGTCAGACCTAACTCCACTAATTTGAGACGAGTATTTTAAGGCACAATTAGTATAAATGTTATCTATGCATTGAGCTGATGTTGCTGTTATTTTTGTTGCTTCCTTGTATGTGCATTTTAAGTGAAATGAACCAAACAATGAAGTAAGCTTGCAGTGTTCAGGTGAATTTACTAACAAATCAATATTTAGGTGACCACAAACGAAAACTAATTTATTATCTCTTATAAGCTTAGGTACTTAAAATTTCTCCCATTATCATTAGGAATGATGACAAGTTTGATGCTGGCGGTCTATAAACACTTAAGAAAGTTTGGCCTTCAACTTCTGTACATGCTACCTCACACAAGCAATCAACAGAGCAAGCGGTGATATATTTTTGTTCCTTATATCTAAGAGAATTACTACGTAATATTAAAGTACCACCTCCTACTGAGGACCTGTTGTATGCACTAGTAACAGAAAAATATTAATTTTAAACAACATTCTATCTGGTTTTAGCCAGGTTTCACAAAAACATAAGATATCTATATCATATTTATCTATTAACATTTCCTCATCTAATATTTTGCCGGAGAAACGATTTATATTCTGATGATATAGTAAAATTGTGTTATTATACCTCTCCTTTGTCACATCTAAGGGTTTAAACAATTAATTTCAGTATTATTAGATACCCTAGATAATACTGAATAGTCACTTAACCTAGGATCAGTTAAATTTTCAATAACCCAGTGTAAATTGTAAGCTAACAAAGTAGCCAATGAACTTTCGTCGTAAATTCTAAAATGAATGTCAGGATTGCAATCGGTATGCCCAAAAACCTATTACACGATGTGTGATGCAATATTTTGCAATCGACCACGTTTGCTGAGCAAGCGATATAATGCGGTCGCACTAAGTTCGCCGCGAGCTTAGTGTATTTCGAACAGCAACCGGGTGCACTCATTTTCATCATTTAGCGATAATTTTAGCCCTTACGTTACTTTGTTAATTATACTTAGCAATAAACCCTTGAAGGTTATCAGTGTATTTAACTTAGTAGACACACACGATATCCATATTGAATGTTGGAGAAAAAGTTGCATCCACCAAGGATGCAACTTTTTCTCCAACATTCAATATGGATATCGTATGTGTTTTAAATTGGATTTCAAAATGAAAGCCAGATTTGCAATCACCACCCCCAAAAACCCATTACACGATACCCATATCGAATGTGTGAGAAAAAGTTGCATCCGCCATCTTGGATTTTAAAATGAATGCCAGATTTGCAATCACCACCCCCAAAAACCCATTACACGGTACCCATATCAAATGTTTGAGAAAAAGTTGCATCCGCCATCTTGGATTTTAAAATGAATGCCAGATTTGCAATCACCACCCCCAAAAACCCATTACACGATACCCATATCGAACGTTTGAGAAAAAGTTGCATCCGCCATCTTGGGTTTTAAAACGAATGCCAGATTTGCAATCACCACCCCCAAAAACCCATTACACGATACCCATATCGAATGTTTGAGAAAAAGTTGCATCCGCCATCTTGGATTTTAAAATGAATGCCAGATTTGCAATCACCACCCCCAAAAACCCATTACACGGTACCCATATCAAATGTTTGAGAAAAAGTTGCATCCGCCATCTTGGATTTTAAAATGAATGCCAGATTTGCAATCACCACCCCCAAAAACCCATTACACGATACCCATATCGAACGTTTGAGAAAAAGTTGCATCCGCCATCTTGGATTTTAAAACGAATGCCAGATTTGCAATCACCACCCCCAAAAACCCATTACACGATACCCATATCGAATGTTTGAGAAAAAGTTGCATCCGCCATCTTGGATTTTAAAATGAATGCCAGATTTGCAATCACCACCCCCAAAAACCCATTACACGATACCCATATCGAATGTTGGAGAAAAAGTTGCATCCGCCATCTTGGATTTTAAAATGAATGCCAGATTTGCAATCACCACCCCCAAAAACCCATTACACGATACCCATATCGAATGTTTGAGAAAAAGTTGCATCCGCCATCTTGGATTTTAAAATGAATGTCAGATTTGCAATCACCACCCCCAAAAACCCATTACAGGGTACCCATATCGAATTTGTGAGAAAAAGTTGCATACGCCATCTTGAATTTAAAAATAAATTCCAGATTTGCAATCACCACCCCCAAAAACCCATTACACGATACCCATATCGAATGTTTGATAAAAGTCTTCATCATCACTTTCACTTCCTCAAATGGTGCTTTTCGGGAGCAACTGCACAAGGTACTATTAGAAATACCCAAAACGCTATAGGTGTGCCTATAATATTTAAAGAGTTCCCTCGCTTTCTCCAGGATCCCATCATCAGATCCTGATTTCATAACAATGGAACCAACTAGAAAGTATACCCTTTCAAACGAAAAAATATTCCAAATTGGTCCAGCTGTCTTCGAGTTTGAGGTTACATACATTAAAAAAAAGTTTAAGACGAACTGAGAACCTTCTCCTTTTTTTTGAAGTCGGTTAAAAAGCAATAATAACATCACAAAATAGAAATAGGTACTTTTTATGAGAATGGCTTTTTTTTTCGAAAATTTGCGCCAAATTTCTTCTAATAATATTTTTTTTTACATTTTCCCATAATAAAACAAATATTTAAAAAAAAAATGTTAAAGAAATATATATTGGACAATAAAAAGTAATTGTTGGGTATGCATAATAAATCGTACTCAAAAA
Source organism: Tholera decimalis (assembly GCA_943138885.2). Classification (NCBI taxonomy): domain Eukaryota; kingdom Metazoa; phylum Arthropoda; class Insecta; order Lepidoptera; family Noctuidae; genus Tholera; species Tholera decimalis. The sequence continues at coordinate 30,966,527 of OW964555.2, forward strand.
AACAAAAAATATGACTTATGTTATTCAACGGATTGCTGCAATACATACGTACACAATAGATCGCGAATTATCGTTACCGGTGAAACGCTCCACGATGAGACGTGACCCCTCTCTGAGCTCCCGTGGACGACTGAATTTTCGACCGGTGTACGTTGCGTATGGTTCAAAATAGCGCGCAAATTAGAAGAAAAAATTAAAATTAAAACAACCAAGCGACATTTTTGAAATTTTAAAGCTGTAAATGATAGTATGATAATTAGAGAATAATATGAATTGAAGTTTATGAAAAAATTCAACAGTTTACTATCAAAATTCAACGACGCACGAGCATGTTTTGTAAGGATTTTTGTCCAACTTTGTGTATTTTTGTTTAATAAACTATAAAATATTTTTAAATTTTGCCAACTATGTTTGCTAACACATTTATTCTAGTGTTCATTACATATTTTTGTATGGTAATTAAAATACTATTATAGGTTATATTCCTTTAGTTGTGAAGACCGTTTTGAGTTATTTTACTCGGCGCAGGCTTAAGTGAGCAGATATAGAGATAGCTTTCCTAAAGTGGGTTAAGAAAATGCAAAAAGATATATACTTAATATTCATTTTAGTCAAAGGGAAACTCACAAGTAACTTGTTAAGATTGCTTAAATTTTCAAGAATTTTTCAACTTTGGTTTATACTGGTTTGGTCCTCAACATTGCAACCAGCACGTTTCACTCCCGTTTCCTTAAGAGAAGAATAAATTTCATAAGTGCCAGAACTAGTACTTGGTACAGCTAGAGCACCTATTTGTATCATAGACTCTTCATGTAATGAACTTGCTCTTTGAAAATTATTATATATTTTACAAAATATTGCCTTTTATCATATAATTGAACAATTTGAAAAAAAAAAGTCTAAAAACTTAATAACATGTAATATAGATAATCAAATTTTTACCTTGCAAGATGATACTACTTCTTGATTTATTATTATAGTAGGAACTGCTGTTTGTTTTAAGCGCCTTGTTGAATGATAATCTGATTCTTGAAAATGCAAATTGCAAATCCTTGCACTTTCATAAAACTTCACTATCAAATCGAAAAAAAAATATTATAATTATTATACATTAATGTTATATCAAAGAAAAACGTCTGCGAGTGTGATAATGGCTGTATAATTTATATATGGTCCCAGGGAAAGTCCCAGATATATCCTCAATATGGTCACACTACTTCAGCATGACTTTTAATAAATAAAAATAAATAAAGTTGCACTAAGTCCATGAAATTCAATGTAAAACTATTTGGTCTTTACATAGTTATCTAATTTATCATTAAATAATATGTTAAAATCATTGGTCAAGCGTTTTATAAAGTAATTAACTGAAAATACAAAGAAATATGTTTACAATTATTTAGTGTCAAAAATCACGATTTAATCACTTACGCGTGAAATCTTTATATCACCTTCTGGACACCACGTACTACCACAACCACGGGGTCTTTCCCTGTCCTCCGATCGGAACTCCGATTGGTAGGAGGAGCGGGAATTTTTTTTCCCATGCCTCCGATTAAGCATCTTATAAACATTGTACAGTCTAGTACAAAATAAATTATGTAAAATTATTATCTATTGATTTATTAATCTGTTCACTATAATCACTTACATTCAATTATTTTAGTACAAATCAATGAACTAAATAATTAACGGCATACTATTTATAAATCTGTTAATAATAAATATTATGCTAGTAAATACTTCCTGAAAATTTTAATTCTCTTTAGTTTCCTTAAAGTGTGATCTATTTTTAAAATAGTCATTTCAATTACAAGTCTTGTCAATTATTGTGTTACGTTGTTAATATTTAGACAAAAATAATTTAATATTGTATCTGTAAATCATGGAAGGTCTTGTATTGTCTTGTAGACGCATAGTTGCCCTTTATGGCGTTCTGCCCTTATTACCGGCTCATTTGATACGTGAAGGTTGGGCATACATTATAGATGATGCAGGGATCTACCTAAATTGCAAAGTTTTAAAAATTACACGAATATGCAATGGTTTAAAAATTCAACATTTATTTAATCCTGGTCAGATTTTGGTTTGCAACACCAGAAAGCTGGCACAAAATTATTATCTATTGATTTATTAATCTGTTCACTATAATCACTTACATTCAATTATTTTAGTACAAATCAATGAACTAAATAATTAACGGCATTCTATTTATAAATCTGTTAATAATAAATATTATGCTAGTAAATACTTCCTGAAAATTTTAATTCTCTTTAGTTTCCTTAAAGTGTGATCTATTTTTAAAATAGTCATTTCAATTACAAGTCTTGTCAATTATTGTGTTACGTTGTTAATATTTAGACAAAAATAATTTAATATTGTATCTGTAAATCATGGAAGGTCTTGTATTGTCTTGTAGACGCATAGTTGCCCTTTATGGCGTTCTGCCCTTATTACCGGCTCATTTGATACGTGAAGGTTGGGCATACATTATAGATGATGCAGGGATCTACCTAAATTGCAAAGTTTTAAAAATTACACGAATATGCAATGGTTTAAAAATTCAACATTTATTTAATCCTGGTCAGATTTTGGTTTGCAACACCAGAAAGCTGGCACAAAACACTGAATACAAAAATAATTAGGAAGGCACCAAGTCTTCTTAACTTGTTGCAAATATTAGAAGATGACGCTTTGTTTCAAACACCCATAATGAGAGGAATTTTTAATAAATTGTCAAATGATTAGCATCATTTGACAATTTATTAAAAAATCCTCAAAAAAACTCCTAAAAAGCACTGATGAAATTAGCATAGGTCGAGATTATTTAGAAATGCTAAAAAATTAAGTTTTATTTTTGTAGTTTATTGACTGTACAGTCGACATCTTACAGACTGTACAAGGTTTATAAGATGCTTAATCGGAGGCATGGGAAAAAAATTTCCCGCTCCCCCTACCAATCGGAGTTCCGATCGGAGGACAGGGAAAGACCCTTCAATTATAACATTGATTACAGACAAATATCTCAAACGAAGCTATTTTATATCTATAAGTTTCTTTGCACAGTCATTTAAAGGCTGTATTTGTTAGCATTTTTACGAAACTTTTTTTTCTTTCGGTATTAATTGCGACTTGTCAAAAACCTGTTTTCCTCGTCAGTCTCGATCTGTACGTAGTACACCTAAATATCATATTGGAATCTGTATAGGTACTGTCTTGAGTACTTTTTGTGTTTGTTGTTGGAATAAACGAAAAAAGCATGAAGTTTAAGCCAACAATAGAAATGTTAAACAATATGACCACAGAAAATTTGTATAAATCTAATAAATAGTTATATTGCATTTCTTTTCTAGAACTAAACGAATTTTAGTTATTTCGTATTCCTAAAAGTTGAGGAATAAAATGGATGTGACATACGGACAGACAGACAGACATGATGAATCTATAAATACACCAAAGTCATAGGGAGACTTTTTTGGTAGTAGCGAAGGCGTGCTTTTATCAGTGCTAAGATTTTTTTGATTTTGGTGTTTTTTTTTTAGTGTGAATCCAGATCGAAACTGTTCTTTGTGTGTGTTTTTAAGGTTTAAGGTTTGTAGTTAGTTGTAATTGTCCTTTTATTTGTGTATTTTTAACTATAATTATCGACAATGAGCTCCAACAAGCCTCCTGATCCTGACCCCCCCGATGAATTATTTGTATTTTCGCCGGGTCTTACTATTACCCTCCCACATGATATCGGAATGCCCTCGCAAGATCTTAGTATGGATACGCAGGCTACCAGCCGTAAAAGGACCGCTGGTTCACCTCCCACTGTTATTGATACGAAATTGAAAGTTCCGAAAACGACTACTAGCAGACATTCATACACAGTGAGAGATAGTTCACCGTATATTGTTCATGTGTCATTGAAAGATGAACAGACATCAGGTACTGTGCTACAACCCGTTAAGTTTGGTATGTTTTTGACGATGAATAACGTGAATAACATTCGTCTCGATGGGATCAAACGTATAGGCAGAAATCGCGTTTCGGTTGAGTTTAAGTCGCATCAAGATGCAAACAGTTTCCTCATCAACAAAATTCTTACACAGCATAGCTACATTGCCACCATTCCACAATATAACATTACAAGAATGGGTATTGTTACGGATATAGGTACCGGTCGAATCGTCTGAGGAAGAAATAATTAAGAATGTCCAGGTTCCAGAATGGTGTGGGGCAGTCATAAAGATCAGAAGGATGAGCCATAGGATGTCTTCTTCTGGTGTGACAGAGTGGAAGCCTACATAAACTGTTGTTCTAACATTTGACGGTCAAGTTCTTCCCAAACGTGTATACTGCTTCTACTCTGCTCTGCCGGTTGAGAGATTCACATACCCTACCATTATGTGTTACCATTGTTGTCGATATGGCCATACCCGCACTCTCTGTCGCTTGAAACCGAGGTGTTATAAGTGTGGTGAAGATCATCCAGGTGATGGATGTGAAGTCACCCCTGAATTGAGCTTTTGTGTTTCGTGTACTGGTAACCATTTTGCAAATTATAGTTCCTGTCCTGAATTAGGCCGACAAAAGAGCATCAAAGCTCTTATGGCGGAGAAGTCAATCTCATATTTGGAGGCAAGCCGTGTTTTCCCACCTGTTTCCAGATCATATGCTGATGTCTCCAAATCTTCAACCCATAAAAACAAATAAGTACCCCATATCCCAGTCAACAAACCCAATACATCCTACTCAAAAATCATACCGTCAAACGGTCTTCCAAAAGCCTAAACCCCGCACCCCCCTTTCACCTTGCTATAATAAGCAAGCCCACCAAGAACTTACCCAAAACTATTCCTTCAGCCTATCCAACAGATAGTGCACAACCAATGCCAGTCTATAACCACTCTGACAATTCAAAAAACGTTTTAGAGCTAATTACTAATATGTCAATGTCCATGCTAGCAAGTCCAACCTAAACTATACCTGACCACGGTGCCTTGAAACTGACATTGATTTTAAACTATATTCAGGATATTCCATCCCCTGACATTCCTTCAATGGAACGTGAGAAGCATTAATCCCAGAAAGTCTGATCTCTCTTTTTAATAAATAAATTTAAACCATCAGTCTGCGGTATAGCTGAGACATGGCTTCTGCCTGGAAGTAATTTCAGGCTACCATGTTTTGGCAGTGTACGTAATGACAGACCTGATGGATATGGAGGATGTGCCTTACTCATTAATAGCAAGGTTTCATTCTCCCAGATTCCTCTAACCTTTGTTGGTGATAACATAAATGTTGTTGCTGTTAAGGCTGAGGATATAAATATTTTTTCTTTCTATATTACGCATCCAAAAATTGAATATCTTTCTGTTATTAAAAATTTGTTATGCAGTGTAAGCGGACCAATATTGGTTATGGGGGATTTTAATTATCACCACTATCTTTGGGGATCAGATACTTGTGATAACTTTGGCATAGGCTTACTGGATATACTGGATGACTTGAATCTTTGTGTCATTAACAATGGTAGTCCTACACGCAGATCTGCTCCTGGGCTGAATAATAGCTGTGTTGACTTGACATTTTGTTCACCCAATATATCTAGTCTCCTCATTTAGCGTCGCTTGGATATGACCTATGGAAGTGATCACTATCCTATCATAATTGAGTTCCCTTCCAAAAATACTCCCATCAAAGTTTCCCCTCCCATTTTAAAACACCAACTTAATAGAGCAGATTGGGATCTGTATTCTAAAATTTTAGATTTAAGAATGCCCATGAGTGTTTTTTATCATTTTTTTCCACTATCTCTTCCACAGCAGATGACTGCCTCCCTTCCAAAAACCCCACTCCGGTAAACTTTCTAACCGCCCATGGTGGGATAGGGAATGCACTAACATGGTCAGGGCCAGGAATGAGGCTGAAAAGACAGTTAACAACGATATGAACCTGGACAACCTCAATGCTTTCAAGCAGATATTAGCTAAGTCCAGAAAATTCATTAAAAGAAAGAAACGCGAAGGTTGGGTAAAATTTTGTAGTTCGCTGAGTCCATCCACTCCGGTTTCGGTAGTTTGGCGTAAAGTTAAACACTTTAGGAGCAGTTTAACACCATCTCTTCGAATACTATCACTGAGGAACTGGGATACCGGTTTTTCTCTGAAATCGCTCCAGCTTATGTTCCAACTATAGAAGACGCTAGTGTTGGCGTTGAAGATGTAAACAACACTGACGATCCTATGAACAAACCGTTTAGCTTGGACGAACTAAAAACCGTGCTTTCCCATGTAAGAGACTTTGCCCCAGGAGTGGATGGATTTACTTATTTCTTTATTTCTAAAGCGGGTCCAAGAACCCACGAATATTACCTGGATTTGGCTAATTTCTGCTTTACATCCGGCTTCATTCCCACAGAGTGGAAGGTTCAAGTTGTTATTTCGTTATTGAAACCAGGCAAAGATCCTAATGATCATTGCTCATACAGACCCATCGCTTTATCGTCCATACTCTTAAAACTTTTGGAACTTTTAATAAGAAATCGGTTAGTGTAGTTGGTTGAAAACAGGAGACTGCTCCCAGCGACTCAGTTCGGCTTTAGGAAAGGTCTGGGCACGGCTGACAGTGTGGGTATCCTCACGTCAGAGGTCCGACTGGCCCTCAGCGGGAATGAGTCTGTGGTTGCTGTCTTCCTGGATATATCAGCTGCCTATGATTCAGTCCTCCTCCCCAATCTCAGGCACAAGCTGCACGAGCTTAGAATCCCGGGTAGGATTCTCGCATTATTGGTAGCATATTTTCCAACCGCACAATTAAATTAAGAATCCCTGGGGCTGACTCCGAGCAAAGAACTGTCTGGAGAGGATTACCTCAAGGATCTGTTCTTAGTCCCCCATTATACAATATTTATACAGCTACCTTGCCCTCATCTCTTAACTTCAACTGCAAAATCCTTTAGTATGCTGACGATATTGCTTTGTTGGTCTGTGGCAGTTCGATTCAGGATGCCGCTCTTTCAATGAATGTCTATCTGTCCTCCCTAAACCAATGACTTCTTGATCATGGTCTGTCATTAAGTGCGCCAAAGAGTACAGCGGTCATCTTTGCCCGCAAGCGTTCTGTACCCCAAATTGATATAAATATTGATGGACAAAGCATCCCAGTTAAGAATAACGCTAGGCTTCTGGGAGTAACTTTAGACTCAAAGCTGACTGGAATTGACCTAAAGCCGTTTTGGGACTGGGCATATCAAAGAATTCCCAAAACACTAGAGATGACTTTGAGTCAGCTCTTAAGCGGTATTGGGAAGGATAGAATTTATTTTTCACTAATGCTTCAAAACTATCTGATACCAAATCCACAGGGGTTGCTGTTTATTTTCAAAATTCAAAAATTGCTTTATTATATTAATGTCCACCAGAAGCATTAGTATTTACAGGGGAGTGTATTGGTATTTTAGAAGCCATACACTATATGAAATCCCATCAAATAACAAGATCAGTAATTTTTACAGATTCGCGTAGTAGAATCCAGGCCTTAAAACAAAATCACTCAGTAAACATCGACATATGACTACAACGACAATCATTAAAATAATAATAATAATAATAAATAGTAAAAGATTTATTGGAACTAAAAACACAAATACATTAAATTAGAGTACGATAATGACTCCATTAGTTATAAACTGTGTTGCAGCCAAGGTTGGGCAGTATTTGAATTACTTGTAATTAAAATACGTAATTGAAATACAAATACGTATTTGGTATTTGTATTTCAATTACTTCTTTGAAATGTAATTTGTAATTCGTATTTCAAATACCTGACGCCGAGGTATTTTGTAATTAGTATTTCAAATACTTGAGGCTTCAAAATACATTTTAACATTAAAATACATTTAACCTTCATTCATTTGGCGATCGTGAGTGTGAGTGCGAGGCGAGACCACGAGAGTGTAATGATGGTAAAGCAGCCACAAAACGCAAAAAATGGACTAACGTCAAATTGTCAATATCAAGCTAAGATGTCAATTTGTCAAGTCATAACGGTTTGTTTTAGTTTTTTCCAAACACGGAATAAATAAAGCTTCTGTTCTGTGTAGAACGAACGAAAATGTGTTCAAACAATTTAACTCAAGTTTATACTCATCAGGACCTGTAGAAAAATTCTTTTTTTAGCAGGTTTTATTCATTCTCCAACAAAAGGCTGTTGGTCTGACAGTACATTTAAAAAGTTAGTGTTCATGAAAGGAAACTCTAGTTTTACTGATTAATTTATGTTGTTTTCCTCTACTTTTCAGCCCGTGCTGGGCCTCAAGTCTGCTATTGCAATAGTGCCACAATAGTCTATCATTGATTTCTTAATAAAATTGTCGATCAATGGCATTGTCATTTTGCTAAAAGTTCGTAATCTGTTAAATTCATAATGGTCTCCTTGTAGAATTGTGTTATAAATTGACATAGTTGTATTACCATTATTATAAAACCAACTTCAACTCTTGTTAAATGGCTTTTGTGGAGGAGCCACCACAATTTTGCTAATATCACGTGTAGAATAATAGACCATCAAACGCAGGAGGTTGTGTTAAGTATCTTGGTTGAATTATAAAACCTGTTAATAGAAATGTAGTAAAATATTTTAGCTGTCAAGACGTGTTATCTGTTTTTTTTTTAGCGGCCGGTGTTTTGATTTATTTTGATTTATATGTTTTAAATTATCTTTAATAGAGAAGCCTATATTTATTACAATACAAAATGGTGCTAATTGACCAAAATTCGGTTGGAACTGTAAAAATTTTAGCAGATTACCGCGTAAGTCAGTCATTCATTTGACATTGTGTACGAGATTACCATTCTAAGCCATTTCTTTCAATGAAGTGTCAGTGGTTGAACATTATAATAATAGATTACCAAACTTGTCAAAATCTACAAATAAAAAATTGGCCAAGTGCGAGTCAGACTCGCCCATGAAGGGTTCCGTTGTAACTATAATAATTTAATATAATAAGTATATTTATTTAACGAAAAAAACCTTACCAATTTCTTATAACTAGCTTATTTACATTTTTTACAACTACGCCAAATAACTTTTTTTCATAGTGTTTGTATGAATTACAAAGTTATATTTGCGGTTATAGAAAGTATGCTGTATTTCAAAAATTGCTGACCCGATCTCGTTCAAACCAATTTTGGTTGAAAGTTTACATTAAGATCTACAAACATATATTTTTTTAGATTTTTCACTCCATTCCCAACGAGCACATTAGTGGAAATAGCAGCCTATTTTGTTACATTCGGCCGTAAAATAGCGGTTTAAGTGTTCAACAAGCAGTTCAAAGTTGCATATCTGCATTCGTAAACGTCTATAGCTATAAAAGTTACTTAAAGTGCTACAAGCTGAGTCAAATACTACCCTAGGCTTTACAGTAGTTCACTTTAGAACTCATTTACCACTTACACCTTTATACGAGAATTACGAAGGTCATTCTGCCACTTACAGCTGTACAGTGGTTTCCATTGTAACTTTTATAGATTACATTAATACAAAAAAGAGTTAATTGTAGACTGTTTGCAGCACCTGTACAGGAGTTATAGTAACCACTATAATACCACTACAAGTTTCATTATAGAAATAATAGATGCTCTTATGCATACTATAGTTACAAAAAATTCATCAGTGTAACTAAAAACTACATTAAATATCCTAAAAAGAAACAAAAACTGCCTTTAGTAATACAATAGTCATAACTAAAAATACCTAAATTCATTGCCTTGTGTATATAGATTAAGAGAAATTTGTACATTGAGATAAAAAATAAAACTTTATGAATTATGAACTTCTTCCTTACAGGATAAATCTATTCGCCATTTTTTACAGCCGCTTTTGTAAACATTACAAAAAAAAAATGAATGGTAAACGATGGAAATTAATAAAGAAAAGTGGAGGTTATCGCAGGAAAGTACGCAAACCTCCTAAAATCTGCTAATCATTTAATACTAAAGTATTTTAATTTTTAAGCTTTTAATTTTAAAGAAGATTAATCTCAACATTACACAAATCACAAACTTAATAAAAAAAAGCCTATTCTTGGGTTCTTATTGTATAAAGATATCAGTCTCAACATTTGGATTTGGCGCAGTACCGTCACAGGATCCATTATCCTCTTTAGCCAAAAACGTTCTCATCATCATTAGGCAATATCTTTTCAATCGGAATATTCTCTTCGTTTGACAAATTTTCTTTATTCTGATCTAGAGATATTTCCCATCCTGAAGGGCAGATTGACAGGTCTTCCTTGTCTGCATTTATAGTTTTAACTATTTTAAAAGGCATTCTGTAATAAAAAAATAATAGGTAGTTAATTGAAATGTTTAAACTTCATATTTTAGTATAAGTAGGTATAACTAAACCATAAAGTAACTGGATCTTATTTCTACCGACAACAAAATAATGTAAACTATTATTGAGACGTTTGATGATTATCTATTTGAAGAATAACCTGTATCATGTTTATGTAGAAATATCGGGTGTAAATTCAAGTATCGTAATTAAAACACCGTAATCTTGAATTTGTTTTTAAAGTTGAGAAGCGTACAATGTCTATGTTAAGTGAACGTTTTTAAGGGTAGACCACGGATCTCCAAAATGGAAACCATTCGAATAAGTACGTAACTAGATCTTATAACCACAAAAACAGGAAAATAGGAGCTTTTTGTGGCTGTGAATTGCACTAGGGGAACAAAAATCACTGAAAGCATTAGAAGGGTGAAAATTAGCACTATGATTCTCAAAAGGGAATTATTAGAGCTAAAACTGCAGATTATGACTACATTACAATGACGCCATGATTTTTTAAGAAAACTTATAATTCACTTGCAAATTTGAGTTGATATACATTGGTTTTTCAGTTAAATGTGCATTAAATGTATCGGTAAACAATCGGCCACTTGCGAATAGTAAGTTATCGACACGTAAAAATACGGAAATAAAATTTATTCTGTATAACAAATAAAAAATATCACATATCTTTTGTTAATTTTTTAAATATCATAAAAGCGCGTTAAAATTACTCAAAAATTATCTTATATATCTACAGTAAACTGGACAGCGTTTTAAGTATCTTTATATATCTTGCTAATACAGAATACAAACTTTTACTTAAGTACATACTTTTGTTTTATTTTCATGATGGCGACGAAAACACTTTACCAAAATATTACAAATAATGTCATTGAAGATATACAATAAAGAACTATAATCAATTCATTCGTTCAAAGTAGTTCAAAATCATACAAAAGTAGCGCTATGAGAGCTTTAGTATAGCGTTAATAAATCGTTATAGCTATTGAGGAACCTTTATGCAACCGTTGTGCAGGTTAAATAGAACTTTAGGTTGCATAAAATGGCACCAAAATAGCGCTAAAGCGGCTGCTTTAAGTCTGTAGTAGAGGCCCTAGCGCTTACGTCTAATACCATAAGTAATAATCGAATACGCTCCAAAGCACTAATGCAGCCCATTTGTGCTAGTTGGGTTATTATAGAAGTTAGAGGGGGGGACACATTTTACCACTTTGGAAGCTTATATCTTTTAAACGATTGATTTTATGAAAAAGTGGTTTTAAAAACCCCTATATCATTTTTAAAGACCTGTATATAGATACCACACAGGCATAGGTTTCATGAAAAAAAAAAAAGTTCAGTTTTAGTTGCATGTATGGGGAGCCCCCCTTTATTTGAAATATGTTTTTATTTATTTTTTTTCTTAAAATTGGAAAGGTGTTCATAGAATACATCTACCTACCAAGTTTCACATGTATAGTCCTAATAGTTTCGGAATAAAATGACTGTGACATACGGACCGACGGACGGACAGGCATACAGACAGACAGACGGACAGACATGACGAAACTATAAGTGTTCAGTATTTTGCCATTCGGGTACGGAACCCTAAAAATCAATGATCAACCATTCCGACATTATTGCAATAGCAGACTCGGCCCCTGGTCTAGATTACTTATTTTGTATTTTGTAATTTGTATTTCAATTAAAAATAGCTAAAATACTGTATTTTGTATTTTATATTTCAAATACCTTACTTAAAGATATTTTGTATTTCGTATTTTAATTACTTGCGATACAGTATTTTGTAATTTGCATTTCAATTAAAGCAAAGCATGTATTTTGCCCACCCCTGGTTGCAGCCATTAACGCCCATACAAGTAGTTTACGCGTTAGCGTTCCATCGTAAACAAAATTTTCTAGGTAAGGTTAAACAAAGATTAAAGATTAAAGATGGAAGAAAAGAATATAAAACAAAATACGTAATTAACATGCATAAAGTTACCTATAGTGTGCGCGCGTGCATGTGTGTGTGTGTTCGTATATGTGGCATGAGTTCTATGGGTGTGTGATGTGTTGTACGTGTGTGTGTGATGTTTTGTGCGTGTGGTGTGTTGTGCGTGTGGTGTGTTATACGTGTGAGTGCGTGATACTGGTGTTGTGATATATGCAGGTGTTAGCGTGTGAGTGCGTATTTAAGTATGCGTTGAGATTTAAGAAGTAAAATTTTACGTTTTAACAAGGTTTTCAAGTTTTTCATAGGTTAAACCATTCAGCCATTTGTCAACGGTGACTCGACAATCTCTTAGATTGAGTGAATAAATGTCACAAACTTCATTGACTCGGTTATACAAAATAGGGCTTAGGTATTTATACTGCCGTCTAACTGCTTCGGTGCTGACTGGCTCAATTGAACAGACTCTAACAGGTCTTCGTCTATGTTCATGTCTTATGTCAGGGTCGAACGGCAGTTCGGAGTGCTTGCGAAGTATGGCACTAAGTACAAATGAGTGTCTCACTCGCGGTACCTCACATAGAGCATAGAGTTCAGTCGTGGGAAAGCGGATTGGTTTATGGGCCATGACTTTTAAAATTGCCCTCTGCGCCCTTTCCACTCGTAATAACGAGGATTTACTTGAACTGCCCCAGGCTACTATACAATAGGTTAAGATTGAGTGAGCCAAAGCATAGTAAACAGTTTTTAATGTAGAGAAGTCAGCAGAAATCCTCAAGTTTTTAAACACATATATTAATTTCCGTACTCTGCCCACCAGTATGTTTACATGTTCATTCCATGACAATGTACTATCAATATAGATGCCAAGATACTTCATGCAATGAGTACGGACTATTTGAGTACAATTACAGTCCTGGCTTGAGCTAGGGTTACATTTGTGAGCTGTTAGTGTATAGGCAGCGGTCGGTTGTGAAGATATACGAGGTGAAAAGGTCATAAATTTAGATTTATTTAAGTTAAGGGTCAGCAGATTGTTTCTTAGCCAGGTCATAGTGGTCTTTAGCGCGGACTCAGCATGAGAACACGTATCGGACCAATCACTACCATGCACCACTATTGCAGTATCATCTGCGTACGTTATGATTTTAGAGTTTACTAAGGGAAGGTTGCAGAGGTTGTGGCGTGTTTAAGTCTCACGAGCCACAAAAACGCCACGCTTATGAATCTTGGGCCACGCACCAGAAATCATACGATCCTTTGTTCGCGCTGAGGTGAGCGGCCGGCGAGCTTACACGTGCCGCGCGCACGCACCGTGCGCCTGATATTTGTACCGGCCGAGGCGCGACGGCCTTGAACTACGGCGAACAACAGCGTGCGCCGAGCCATCGTGGTGAAAGGAATCGATCAGCGAGACACAGTCGTCCTGTACTAGCCTACGAGTCGGTCGCGCCGCGCTTACCTAATTTTACTTATTGCTTTGTCCATAGTTGTAATTATTGTTTTAGTTAATATAATTCTTGTTCAAGTAATTTAATAATAATCATTCATTTCATCTTCCTTTCTTCACTCATTCTTTCGCCTTTCGCTACGCTTCTGCTTCGCCTAAATACACACCGAACTTTCTCGAAGTTACGGGTTCGATTCCCGACAGTGGAAATTTAACATTCCCACATTGGTGACCCCGACTACCGCGCCCCGACGACCGCGTCCCGACTACCGCGTCCCGACTACCGCGTCCCGACTACCGCGTCCCGACTACCGCGTCCCGACGTCCGCGTTACTCAAGACAACAGGAGTCCAGGAGTCCAGGAAAACGTTGGAACCAGGTGACGGCTGCGCTGGTAGAAGATCCAAGTGCACTTCCAAGAAGCAGACAGAGTCGGTGTATCAAGAAGAGCAGTGATTTCTGTGGTGAAGTTGTTTTATTTACGTCCGAGACTGGGTAAAATATTTTAACTTTGGTCCAAGTCACAAGCGGTGAGCGATTTGAATTTTTTAATTTTATTTTTGCAAAACAGTAATTATGTCTGATACTGAAAATTATGCTGATGCTAAAGAGGCTGCTGGCACTGTCTCTGGAGAGGTATCGAAGGTTGGACTGCCACTCCGCTGCCCACCATTTTGCCCGGAGGAGCCAGCATTATGGTTTGCACAGCTTGAAGGCCAGTTTATTTTGTCTAGAATCTGCAGTGACACGACAAAATTTTATTTTGCAACCTCCCAACTAGAATCCAGATATGCTGTAGAGGTCAAGGATGTTATTACTAACCCTCCAGAGACGAACAAGTTTGAAAAGCTGAAAACCGAACTCATAAATCGATTGTCAGCGTCACAAGAAAAGCGAATTAAACAGTTGCTAGTCCATGAAGAGTTAGGCGATCGCAAGCCATCACAATTCCTGCGTCACCTTCAAAACCTAGCTGGACCATCTGGTGCCGTGGACTTTGTCAAAAGTATATGGACTAGCCGGCTGCCCCAAAATATACAGACAGTCATCGCCTCACAAATTTCTGATTTACAGGTCGAACGGCTAGCGGAGATAGCGGATAGGGTGCACGAGATCGCCCCGATGACACCACAGGTTGCGAGCGCTTCCACATCCTCAAGCACTGCTTCAACGGACCTGGCAGCGCAGGTGAGTGAGCTTACGAGGCAGGTAGCCTCGCTCACTGCGCAGTTTAACAGCAGAGGGAGAAACCGCTCACGCCATCAACCACTGCCGTCACTACCACAATAGGCGAGCAGAGAACGAAAAGCGGGCGGCGAGTAAGATTCCCCGATTTTTATCGACCGTAAGCAACGGTCTGGCCGGGGGGAACTTGTGGCGTGTTTAAGTCTCACGAGCCACAAAAACGCCACGCTTATGAATCTTGGGCCACGCACCAGAAATCATACGATCCTTTGTTCGCGCTGAGGTGAGCGGCCGGCGAGCTTACACGTGCCGCGCGCACGCACCGTGCGCCTGATATTTGTACCGGCCGAGGCGCGACGGCCTTGAACTACGGCGAACAACAGCGTGCGCCGAGCCATCGTGGTGAAAGGAATCGATCAGCGAGACACAGTCGTCCTGTACTAGCCTACGAGTCGGTCGCGCCGCGCTTACCTAATTTTACTTATTGCTTTGTCCATAGTTGTAATTATTGTTTTAGTTAATATAATTCTTGTTCAAGTAATTTAATAATAATCATTCATTTCATCTTCCTTTCTTCACTCATTCTTTCGCCTTTCGCTACGCTTCTGCTTCGCCTAAATACACACCGAACTTTCTCGAAGTTACGGGTTCGATTCCCGACAGTGGAAATTTAACATTCCCACAAGGTCATTGATATAAATTAAAAATAAGGTAGGTCCAAGTACACTACCTTGCGGCACACCGTATGTGATATTTTTAGGTGCACTTGTATAGTTTCCTATTCTAGTAGCCTGAGAACGACCTGTTAGGTAGCTTGTGAAAATGCTGAGGAAATTAAAAGTAGACTTATTACGTGTCTATAAGCATCAGACTGTATCTAAATAATCGTTCCCAGGTATAAACGCCAATGTAAACATTAGTAATCATAATAATATGATTACTAATGTTTATTGAAAGAGAGTAGGTACATTACACGCTTCTAGGAGCACGAGAATACTACTACAAATAATTATTTATCCACTAAATCGCAACGCAATGAAACGCAGTCGACATGTCACTATCGCGTGGCGGATCATGTGACATGTTACTCAGCTTGAAAACGTTTTTAACCTTTTCACCGCCAAGCACTTCTATAGAAGTTCGGGATTTACGTGCCACCAGCGCCACAACTTCTATAGAAGTTGTTCATTTTAACTATCTTATTAAAATAAATTTACTGTGATTAAAAGCTTTGTTTCATTTTATTATTTACGATAGCACTGTCTACTACCCTGTTTTTTATTTTTCAACACAAAATAAGCCCTAGTTTGTCCTAAAATCGGCAAAAACAGAAACTCCGAATTTTGTTACTTTCCTCAGAACGCCAATCACTTCATATCAAGTTGGCCAGTGATGTGCCGTGAAAGGTTGATTTCACGATTGAAATATTTATAAATACAGAAAGTTACGAATATCGAAAACAATTTGAGGTAAATAAAATATGAACTTAGTTATCTACTTCATTACAAAGGATAGTAGATGAATTTCGATCTTCAGGTAGATGCCGATACGTAATTATAAAGTTGTTACCAATTCTTGTCGATAGTTATTTTCCCATCTCTACAAAACAATTGGTCGTCTATGCCTCTGTGCGCCCGCGCCACCGAGTGCCACGAACTACTATAGAAGTTGGTCAGTGACGTCATAGGCGTGCGGCTGTCAAGGTCACTTTGGCATAGTGCAGCACAAAATCGGATTCGCGCGCACGCATCTTTCTTTCTTTCACTTGATAACAAATAGAAAAATGAGTGAAGAACTTGATTCGGACGAACTTCTTAAAATTTTGCAAGGTGTGGAATCGGACTCGGAGTATTTTGTGGAGAACATTGAACCAGAAGATAATTCTGAGGTATGTCTAACTGGATGATAATAATAATGTTTATTCATCAAAGAGTAGGAATTCAATAAGTATGTAAAATGTTCGGTGAGCCCAGTATCTCCAGATGCACTGTAATTACAGTAGATTTAGGTACTGTTTTTGTACTCTATACACTATTATGGTAAATACAGTGTATGAAAGCACTGTAATTTTAACTTTTTTAGAAATTCTTTTCAAAGAAAAAAAAGAAAACCTAATTGCAATTCGTATAAAAATCATCTAAATGGATGAAAAGTAACGTTATATTGTACATATTATGATTTATGTATCTATTCTGTGTTTATATCTACTTGGTCATATTATTATGCGGAAAGGGGAATTACCTAGCAAACTGTGTCGCTATTTCTTAGTGAAATTATGTAGTTAGATTTTAGTTTCGTGTATGGGTTTCAATTTGAGACGTTTACTTTTAGTTAGGTTATTATGCTTATGACTTCATCGTGTTTGTTTAGTTTTGTTGCGCTCACAGGTTCACTGTGCTCGTAGGGATAAACCGAAAACTTATTCTGAAAGTGATGAAGGCGGTGGTCTATCGACATAAAAAATAATGAAGAAAAGACAATATATACTTACTTTCCATTTCAAAAAACACTTTAAAAACAATTAAAAATTCTGCCACTTAGATACCTTTTTTTTTTTTTTTAACGTGGTAAAATCATCAAATAAGACCTCCCACCCCGGGCAGGGTGGGAGGGACTGTCAGACTTTTACTGACTAAAATCCACGGTGTTCCTTCAATAACCCTTTACGTACCGGGGTCACGGTAATGGGATAAGTCCCACGACCCCGGCAGGCTTCGGCCCTCTGCAGAGGGGGCCTCGTCATGTTGCTGACGCTCTTTGAGGCGCGCGTGGAACACAACGCGCCGTCGACCCGGGCATGATCCATGGTCGGACAGCGAGTTGCCCTTTACTCGCTGTCTGCATGCCCGCGCCTACGGTGGCCGGAGATCGTCGGCCGACGTCCGACGCCGTGGGCGTCTACCACTGCGGCTGGGCTGGAGGGAGGACGCCATCCTCTCCCTCACGCGGCCCGCCTCCTCCTTCGATAGCATGATTGCTTCGCAGAAGGAGGCGACCGCTTCCCACTCCCTCTCGCCCCGCAGCATGGCCTCGACCAATGCCGGGCGCGAGAGGTCTCCGCCTATCGCCGCCGTGAGGACACGTCGGTGCTCTGCCCAGGCGGGGCAGTCTTGCACCGTGTGCTCTACGGTGTCCTCAGGGCGACCCTCGCAGTGGCGACACCCAGGCGTTTCCTCCTTTCCTATCAGACACAGGTACCTCCCGAAACTTCCGTGTCCGGTGAGGACCTGCGTCATGCGGTAGGTCAGGACGCCGTGACGCCGATCTAGCCACTCCTCAAAGAGGGGTCTTACCGCCGCAATTGCGGCGTGCCCGGCCACTTAGATACCTACGGTAAAAAACGTTGACTGAAGTTATTAAAAAAAACACAGGAATAAACAAAAATAGAAGAAAGAAAGACCATAGACCCCATCCCTGATCAGAATCGAATTAAACGTGCCCTCAGTGCCAATAACTTGATATGAAGTTAAAGAATGAGATCATGAAACAAATAGGGATGTACCCCATTCCTTATAGTTCTAATTGAGTTATGTATTAGTTTCTTTGATACTCATAATTTATACTGTATTTTCTTATTAAGGATACTGTGAAATAAAACAAATCTGGAAATATTTAATCAGTTTTTATTTATATTCGTAAAATCAACTTTAAATCTTCACTTTACGCGTACAAATCTTATTCATCGATATGACGATATCCCCCATCACTACTGTTTACTGTATATTTAGTTATACATTTATAGCTTGGCGCTCGGCGAGGCATTGCGTTTTGTGTACGTTGGCGGCGAAAAGGTTAAGCAGTAGTTAAACAAAAGGCAAAGGCAAATTTACGTTAACATTTATTTATAGTTATAAATAAATGTTAACGTAAATTTGCCTGTAAGTATGATATCAAACATCTAGTCTCGTTTTTTTTTTCCCGGGACTCAGTAATGCATCGAGACTGAAAGCCCTATTAAGAACTTGTTATTTGATTGCTCCCAAAGCGGCTTAGACATCGAGATAGCCTGGATCCCCGGCCACTCGGGTATTGTTGGCAATGAGTGCGCTGATTCGTTAGCAAAGTATGCCACATCAAATCCGGCTGATCGAAAGCACTACATAGCACAAAACTACGATTTGCAGAATGGTGCCAGACCAAAGTTATTTAACTTGTGGACAGAAACATGGAAGTCGACCTCCAAAACCAAAGGCAAGTACTATGCAGCTATACAGCCTGAAATTCAGAGGAAACCTTGGTTTTTTAAATTTCCTAAATTGTCGAAGAAGACTGTTTCTTCACTCTGCAGACTTAGACTCGGAAATTGTTGTAGCCCAGTATTCTTGCATAAAATACATGTCCGTGACAGCTCCCTGTGCGAGTGCGGCCTTGCTGAGGGTACTTTTAGATCATATTTTCTTCTCCTGCTCCATAAACAATAGATCCTTTGATTTATGCCAAAAACTTCCCAAATGCAGTATTCCTCTCCTAACCAGCTTCCATACCCTTCTTACCAACTTTTCTCCTAAATTAATTAACCTCCTATCTAAATTTATAACAGACTAGTACTCACGCGGGGCTTCGCTCCCGTGGATTCTATCACGGTAAAAACATAACTCTCCTTTTTTACAGTCGGGTAAAAAGTAGCCTATAACCTTCCTCAAGCTTCAAGCTACTTCCATACCAAATTTCATCCAAATCCACCCAGTACTTTCGAAGATTAGCGCGTTCAAGCAAACAAACAAACAAACAAACTTTTCCGCTTTATAATATTAGTATAGAGAACTAGTATTTGCGTGTTGCGCGAGGTGCAAGCACCTCGCGTGCTTGTTTTGACTAAAGCATTGCCCCTCTAAATGAATCTGAAAAAAAAAAATGTTCCAAGTCTCTTAATTTCCGAGATCCGCCTAAAGGGGGTGAGAAGGGGGGCGGGGGGGGGGGGGGGGGGGGGTTGGGGCGACTGAAAAATGGTTTTTACTTTACCGAGCCTCCTCTATACGAATCCGTAAAAAAAAATACGGGTCTCGTAGTTTCCGAGATACGATAGGGGGGGGGGAGAAGGGGGGTGAAAAGGGGAGGTTTGGCACTTTTCCCGTAGGTTTGAGAGTAACTTGCTTACGAATTTGTCAAAATATACCCACCTCCCCATCCACCATCTGGGAGAACAATTATGTCAATGAGTGAGTCAGTGAGTGAGTGGTAATTTAGCTTTATATAGTATAAAATCTAGCTTTATTATAGTATAATAACTAGTATTTGCGTGTTGCGCGAGGTGCAAGCACCTCGCGTGTTTGTGAAAATAAAAAAAATGGGGGGGGGTGATGGGGGGAGATGGGGGGGTTTAGTATTTGCGTATTGCGCGAGGTGCAAGCACCTCGCGTGCTTGTGAAAAAAAAAAGGGTGGGGTGATGGGGGGAGATGGGGGGTTTAGTATTTGCGTGTTGCGCGAGGTGCAAGCACCTCGCGTGCTTGTGAAAAAAAAAAAGTATTTGCGTGTTGCGCGAGGTGCAAGCACCTAGTGTGCTTGTGAAAAAAAAAAATTAAAAAAAAAGAGGGGGCGTGATGGGGGGGGGGTTTAGTATTTGCGGGTTGCGCGAGGTGCAAGCGTAGGTTTGAGAGTTACTTGTTTACGAATCTGTCAAAATATACCCACCTCCCCATCCACCATCTGGGAGAACAATTATGTCAATGAGTCAGTGAGTCAGTCAGTGGTAATTTAGCTTTATATTATATAACTAGTATTTGCGTGTTGCGCGAGGTGCAAGCACCTCGCGTGCTTGTGAAAAAAAAAAGTGGGGGGGGGAGATGGGGGGGTTTAGTATTTGCGTGTTGCGCGAGGTGCAAGCAGGGGGTGAGAAGGGGGGCAAGGGGGGCAACTTTGAAGAATGGTTTTTACTTTACCGAGCCTCCTCTATACGAATCCGTAAAAAACAAAAAATACGGGTCTCGTAGTTTCCGAGATACGATAGGGAGGGGGGAGAAGGTTTGGCACTTTTCCCGTAGGTTTCAGAGTTACTTGTTTACGAATCTGTCAAAATATACCCACCTCCCCATCCACCATCTGGGAGAACAATTATGTCAATGAGTGAGTCAGTGAGTGGTAATCTAGCTTTATATAATATAACTAGTATTTGCGTGTTGCGGGAGGTGCAAGCACCTCGCGTGCTTGCGTAAAAAAAAAAATGGGGGGGGGATGGGGGCGGTTAGTATTTGCGTGTTGCGCGAGGTGCAAGCACCTCGCGTGCTTGTGAAAAAAAATAATGGGGGGGGGGGTGATGGGGGGGGGTTGCAGAAGTATTTTGACTAAAGCATTGCCCCTCTAAATGAATCTGAAAAAAAAAATGTTCCAAGTCTCTTAATTTCCGAGATCCGGCTAAAGGGGGTGAGAAGGGGCGTGGGGGGGGGTGACTTTGATAAATGGTATTTACTTTACCGAGCCTCCTCTATAGGAATCCGTTAAAAAAAAAAAATACGGGTCTCGTAGTTTCCGAGATACGATAGGGAGGGGGGAGAAGGGGGGCGGAAAAGGGGAGGTTTGGCACTTTTCCCGTAGGTTTGAGAGTTACTTGTTTACGAATCTGTCAAAATATACCCACCTCCCCATCCACCATCTGGGAGAACAATTATGTCAATGAGTCAGTCAGTCAGTGAGTGAGTGAGTGGTAATCGAGCTTTATATAATATAGCTAGTATTTGCGTGTTGCGCAAGGTGCAAGCACCTCGCGTGCTTGTGGTGGTGGATTGTTCACTTTTAAAACCTGTCGTCGCCGCTGAGTTACGCTTCACCCACTCAACCTTCGTTACGCTACGGAGGTTGCCGGCTCGCTTCGCTCGCCACCTCCCCCCTTCACTCCATTCGGTCTCGCAGGTTAGCTAGTATTTGCGTGTTGCGCGAGGTGCAAGCACCTCGCGAGCTTGCGAAAAAAAAAAAAAAAAAAGAGGGGGGGGGGGGTGAATGGGGGGGGTTGCACAAGTATTTCGACTAAAGCATTGCCCCTCTAAATGAATCTGAAAAAAAAAATGTTCCAAGTCTCTTAGATTCCGAGATCCGCCTAAAGGGGGGGAGAAGGGGGGCGGGGGGGGACTTTGAGAAATGGTTTTTACTTTACCGAGCCTCCTCTATACGAATCCGTAAAAAGAAAAAAATACGGGTCTCGTAGTTTCCGAGATACGATAGGGGGGGGGGGGGAGAAGGGGGGGGGGGGGGGGAAAGGGGAGGTTTGGCACTTTTCCCGTAGGTTTGAGAGTTACTTGTTTACGAATCTGTCAAAATATACCCACCTCCCCATCCACCATCTGGGAGAACAATTATGTCAATGAGTGAGTGAGTGACTCAGTCAGTGAGTGGTAATTTAGCTTTATATAATATAATAACTAGTATCTGCGTGTTGCGCGAGGTGCAAGCACCACGCGTGTTTGTGAAAAAAAAAAAAAAAAAGAGGGATGGGGGTTGTACATAATCTTAAGTGGGCCAGTCTGATTCAACGCGAATGCAAACAAAGGGGCCTCGTAACAAAAACAAAGGGTTCAACTTTCGTGTACTCAAGTATTGAGAGGAGCCAGAGTTGTTGACGTGCCGGTCTCGCGCTGTGGGAACGGCGCCGCGGCGTTGCGTCATACCTCGAATTCCGCTGATAATCGCTGACCCCTAGAAGTGCACTTCTGCGCATTGAATGACTCATGCTAGGCCTCTGGGACCCGGACCATGGGAGGCGGTGGTTGAGAGGGAAGTTAGAGTATATATAAGCTAATGTTTGCGGGATTCAAGATAGAGAAAACGAAGAAACTCGTCGAAGGGGCACCTCGCGTGCTTGTGAAAAAAAAAAGGGTGGGGTGATGGGGGGAGATGGGGGGTTTAGTATTTGCGTGTTACGCGAGGTGCAAGCACCTCGCGTGCTTGTGAATAAAAAAAAAAAGGGTGGGGTGATGGGGGGAGATGGGGGGTTTAGTATTTGCGTGTTGCGCGAGGTGCAAGCACCTCGCGTGCTTGTGACAAAAAAAAAGTATTTGCGTGTTGCGCGAGGTGCAAGCACCTAGCGTGCTTGTGAAAAAAAAAAATTAAAAAAAAAGGAGGGGGCGTGATGGGGGGGGGTTTAGTATTTGCGGGTTGCGCGAGGTGCAAGCGTAGGTTTGAGAGTTACTTGTTTACGAATCTGTCAAAATATACCCACCTCCCCATCCACCATCTGGGAGAACAATTATGTCAATGAGTCAGTGAGTCAGTCAGTGGTAATTTAGCTTTATATTATATAACTAGTATTAGCGTGTTGCGCGAGGTGCAAGCACCTCGCGTGCTTGTGAAAAAAAAAAGTGGGGGGGGTGATGGGGGGAGATGGGGGGGTTTAGTATTTGCGTGTTGCGCGAGGTGCAAGCAGGGGGTGAGAAGGGGGGCAAGGGGGGCAACTTTGAAGAATGGTTTTTACTTTACCGAGCCTCCTCTATACGAATCCGTAAAAAACAAAAAATACGGGTCTCGTAGTTTCCGAGATACGATAGGGAGGGGGGAGAAGGTTTGGCACTTTTCCCGTAGGTTTCAGAGTTACTTGTTTACGAATCTGTCAAAATATACCCACCTCCCCATCCACCATCTGGTAGAACAATTATGTCAATGAGTGAGTCAGTGAGTGGTAATCTAGCTTTATATAATATAACTAGTATTTGCGTGTTGCGGGAGGTGCAAGTACCTCGCGTGCTTGCGTAAAAAAAAAAATGGGGGGGGGATGGGGGCGGTTAGTATTTGCGTGTTGCGCGAGGTGCAAGCACCTCGCGTGCTTGTGAAAAAAAATAATGGGGGGGGGGTGATGGGGGGGGGTTGCAGAAGTATTTTGACTAAAGCATTGCCCCTCTAAATGAATCTGAAAAAAAAAAATGTTCCAAGTCTCTTAATTTCCGAGATCCGGCTAAAGGGGGTGAGAAGGGGGGTGGGGGGGCGACTTTGATAAATGGTATTTACTTTACCGAGCCTCCTCTATAGGAATCCGTTAAAAAAAAAAAAAACGGGTCTCGTAGTTTCCGAGATACGATAGGGAGGGGGGAGAAGGGGGGCGGAAAAGGGGAGGTTTGGCACTTTTCCCGTAGGTTTGAGAGTTACTTGTTTACGAATCTGTCAAAATATACCCACCTCCCCATCCACCATCTGGGAGAACAATTATGTCAATGAGTCAGTCAGTCAGTGAGTGAGTGAGTGGTAATCGAGCTTTATATAATATAGCTAGTATTTGCGTGTTGCGCAAGGTGCAAGCACCTCGCGTGTTTGTGAAAAAAAAAAAAAAAAGAGGGATGGGGGTTGTACATAATCTTAAGTGGGCCAGTCTGATTCAACGCGAATGCAAACAAAGGGGCCTCGTAACAAAAACAAAGGGTTCAACTTTCGTGTACTCAAGTATTGAGAGGAGCCAGAGTTGTTGACGTGCCGGTCTCGCGCTGTGGGAACGGCGCCGCGGCGTTGCGTCATACCTCGAATTCCGCTGATAATCGCTGACCCCTAGAAGTGCACTTCTGCGCATTGAATGACTCATGCTAGGCCTCTGGGACCCGGACCGTGGGAGGCGGTGGTTGAGAGGGAAGTTAGAGTATATATAAGCTAATGTTTGCGGGATTCAAGATAGAGAAAACGAAGAAACTCGTCGAAGGTGTACAGCGAAAGTCGATCTAAGTAATAAATATCAGTGATTGTGGTTTGAGTCATCAGAACTTGGTAAGTCAATATTCTTTATTTTTGAGAATCTTATTATGGTGATTAGAATTGGGTATTTAATTCGAAGTGTTATTAATTATGTGAAATAAACTCTATAACTCGTCATTTATATTTGCAAAATAATTCTTCTGGAAGTTATGTTGGAGTTTAATTTTATTCTACTAAGTTATAATCCTATTTAAATAAACAGTGGTAGAATAGAGTTAATGAAAAGGTTAAATCAAATCATATTAATACAAATTAGATTACTTTCATTGCAGATGTACCTATGCTATTTAATTTAGTATATTAAATTAAGAAACCAAATAATATATTTTATTACAATAGAATTATTTTTAATATTGACTGATTGGTAAATTAATACACCATAGAAGGTTCTATACTAATGTTTTTATGTGAATACTATTCAGTTTGTTTTATGAGTAGTAAGATAATTTGTTTATTAAATTGTTCTTTGTATTTAATAAGTTAAAGATTTGGTAAGCAAATTATCTCTAAATTATATTAGGATGTGTTACTGTTTTAAAAGTCTGTGTCTTTTCATGTGTAGTATGTGGTATTATTCAAGTAAACTCGATAACATCAGTGATAGTTTATTTTATCGATCCGATCGATAAAATCATAGGGACGCTTTTCAATATTAAATGATTTATCACTCCAGACTAGATACGATAAATCATGAGGATTGTTAGGTTCAGCATTAAATAAATAAGTACACAATTATTTATAAATTAATATCTACACATCACTGCCTCAAATATACACGACACGTAGAATGAATGCATAGAAGAATTATTACATAACACATACAAATAAGAAACAAAATATTTATAAAACAAAATATAATTGGGTTATGGTAAGGGGTAGGTGAGTCCATTGGTCCTGACTAGTCGATTAAATTCGAGACTTTCTAGATGGGATCTGATGTGATTCACAGCTGCTGGGGGTGAGTTTCTGGTCTATAGAAATTCAACATGTCATAATTATTAATACCATAACATAATTAAGAAAGAAAATAATAAGGAAGTAATGGGTTTATATATATATTGAACATTCACCATAACATAACTCAATTTCACGAATTTGCAGAAGTATTGGTTGGAGTCATAGTATTGAGATAAATTGTAGATATCTCTCGAATTTTAGACTGTAAGGCTAGGGAGTACTTCAACCAATACTAGACTTATAAGTCTCAATAATTTAGTAAATACACCTTCTGTGTATTGTTTTCAAATATTTAACCTGAATAATACCACCTTTTCAGCTAGTTTTAATATGGGGAATTAGGGTGGTTAGGCTGTGCTACATACTAAATACTTGAATTCATTGGAACTCTTTGATGAGAAAAAGAAAAGGTACTAACAGGGGCGAAAGCTTTTCGAATGAAGTTTTCTCCTTTGCAAGTAGAAGGCTATAACCTAGTGTTAAGCTTTCTATGTGTGAATGTACTAAGTAGTATAATATTATTCTTTAACTATATTTAATTGTTCCTTGGAAATGAGTACAGACGTGAATGTAGATACTTAGCTTCTAAAAATATTATTGTAAAATCTTGTTCGAAATTTATTACCAAATGAAATCATTACCTTTAGGTGTATTAAAAATATCCAAAATTTTAAGGATTAGTATTCCTTAAGGTAATGGTAAAAAGGGAAGTGCGACAAAAGACAATCAATACTGTGGTTACTCATAATCGTGTACCAGAGGTACATGTAGTTATAAGTTAATATGGAATTTTCTTTCAGCTTCTACGAGTAGATTTAATTTAATAAATAATAGTTAGAAGCGTGTACCACTTGTGATGGACATATATGAGAACCACTTCACCTCCCTCGCGATTTAGTAAGATATTTAATATTTATTCCTTCGTAACACTTTATTATATGGCATGGGGAAGGTTAAATTTGCTTTTTACAGAACAAAAGAATTCCAGAAAGAGAACTGCATCACTGTGGGTTATCATGTACACCGGTTAGCTAATTTATAATACAATCTTATAATTTAGGAAGAATAATAGGTCTACAATATTTAATAAGGGTACCCTTTGTAAAGTAGGAGAAGATGAAAAGATAGGAATTAGGGATATTTACAGGAGCTTAATTACATGATAACTCACAGTCCAAAGAAGACACCAAAAGTTA
Organism: Tholera decimalis; assembly: GCA_943138885.2. Taxonomy (NCBI): domain Eukaryota; kingdom Metazoa; phylum Arthropoda; class Insecta; order Lepidoptera; family Noctuidae; genus Tholera; species Tholera decimalis. The sequence goes on from OW964555.2 coordinate 30,993,259, forward strand.
GTAGCATGATTTTCTTATATTCGCCATTTTGGTTTAATTACTTGAACAATTATTTTATATTTTGAATTTTATTTAAACCTAAAGTAAATTCTTTTATCAATTATCAATAGACATTATTAGAGAGAAGTATTTGAAACCAACATGGCCTTCCTAGTTAAAATAATCAGTGACTACTTGGAATTACTAATGTTTTATACAATTATTAGGAGATAATTATAAAGTCACTTATTGTATAACTAGAGTAAACTTTAATCACTTTATGGTTTATAATTGTTTATGGAATGTCGGAGGAAGTTTTTGACAGTTGCTTGATGTCAACTAATGATGGTTCTCTTATTGTGGTTTTCGGTTTTCCTTGATATTTTATAGTGCTATGTGAATTTTAACATAATTTAGGATGAATTATTTCTTCCAGGTTGTATTAGAAATATAAGCAGATACACCTCCATACTTATTGCAAATTTTCCTTGTTATTTTTTATATTGTGTGAGTTTCAGTTCTTCGAGTGAAGTTGTTTCTTCATATACCTAGTATTAGAAACTTAAGCAGATATGCGTAGTTAATCTATAGTAGTCCAAATCAGTTCACTTATGATTTGAAAACAGACAGAAACTGGTTATAACTTATTATTGAAGGTAATTCATACTTAACCAAGTTGTGTAGGTTCATTTCTTAAGCTGAATAGTAGAGTTGTTTAGATAATAAGTGTAGTTAGTTCCGCGGAACTTCGTCATGAGATTAGAGTTATTTCAAGAACATGAATAAACTAATCTTGCACCAGTTGACTTTACACAATCTGTAGTATTTTCATAAGTGAGTGTCTATTCAAGGAGTTGTTATGAATTTAAGGGACCTCACAAACCCCTTCTAAGCGTAGCCTCCTAAGAAGATGCTCATTGGTGATTATATTCTACTGCAAGCAGGAACACTTCACATGCAGCAAAGATCTTTATGCACACTCTACAACTGTAATTGATAAGCAATGTTTTGTAGGCCAACAAAGCATTGTGTTATTGATTCAACTCACCACATCAATCTTACATAGTTAACTGGGACTAAATTAGTATTGCAAGTTAATTAGCTAGGCCCTACCACTTCCTTAATCCTTTCTTTTCCAACTAATCATTTCCTTCCCATTCCTTCTAACTTAAACAAATTATAGGAAAATATTCCTGATACTATTTCACTCCAGCATGATTAATGTAATTGTGACATTTTAATTATGATAAATGAATTTAATAACCTAATTCTTGGAATTCCATGGGAGGAATATTATGGGAATGATTCTCATCATTTCAATGTATGTAGGCACCCGGCACTGATGGAATATCATGGGTGTTTCCGTTGATACCCTATGAGGAGTAGGAGCACTTATGGGACCCCTTCGTGTAAATTCTGGCTCTGTCTGATACTAGACTGGTGTGACATTACCTGTTGACCACTTGTGAAATTCTTGGATAAAGAGGTTGTGAAATAATTGTGATATAATTAATGACTTGAGTACATCTCAATAATTTATAAAAGAGTCTCAGTACCATTATAATTATAGGCTTAGTCCTATTATATACTAAGGTTTAACCTTCTACTAAGAATGAAAAGTAACATACTAATTGAAGTGTTCAATTATTATTGATTAATGTTGGACTGAATGGTTGTACCTAATTACTGTATAGGACTTAAAACCGTTTTGAATCCAATATCCCATCTGAAGGGGGTGCACATAGTGGTTGCCACTCATTTTAGTTGAGGCGTTTGGTGTGGGGCCTACTAACTTCTACAAAATACAAAATTTGTAGAGGCAGATTTCCTAATTCCTTTATTCCTTATAGTCAAATATATATGTTAGCATCTTTAATTCAGGAAGAACTGAATTGTCTTCCTTAGGTTTAAGGTATTTAAGAATAACCTTTATTATGTTTAATCATCTGATCAAGACCTTTATTCAGCCACAGAAATAATTAATTTAAATTAAACAAAGTCATTTACCCATTTCTGTAAATAGTCTCTTTCCTCTAAAAGGCTCGGGTTACTTATAAACATAACGTAGGAGAGACGATCATTGGCCAATCAAATCTTCAATTCAAGAGTTGCAAAGGGGGGTTAGTTACAGGGTGATGGGGGGGGTTTGCAGAAGTATTTTGACTAAAGCATTACCCTTCTAAATGAATCTGAAAAAAAAATGTTCCAAGTCTCTTAGATTCCGAGATCCGCCTAAAGAGGGGGAGAAGGGGGGCGGGGGGGGGACTTTGAAAAATGGTTTTTACTTTACCGAGCCTCCTCTATACGAATCCGTAAAAAGAAAAAAATACGGGTCTCGTAGTTTCTGAGATACGATAGGGGCGGGGGAGAAGGGGGGGAAAAGGGGAGGTTTGGCACTTTTCCCGTAGGTTTGAGAGTTACTTGTTTACGAATCTGTCAAAATATACCCACCTCCCCATCCACCATCTGGGAGAACAATTATGTCAATGAGTGAGTCAGTCAGTCAGTCAGTGGTAATTTAGCTTTATATAGTATAACTAGTATTTGCGTGTTGCGCGAGGTGCAAGCACCTCGCGTGCTTGTGAAAAAAACTAAAGCATTGCCCCTCTAAATCAAGTATTTGCGTGTTGCGCGAGGTGCAAGCACCTCGCGTGCTTGTGAAAAAAAAAAAAAAAATAAGGGGGTGGGGTGATGGGGGGGTTTAGTATTTGCGTGTTGCGCGAGGTGCAAGCACCTCGCGAGCTTGTGAAAAAAAAAAAAAAAAAAGAGTGGGGAGGTTGCACAAGTATTTCGACTAAAGCATTGCCCCTCTAAATGAATCTGAAAAAAAAAATGTTCCAAGTCTCTTAGATTCCGAGATCCGCCTAAAGGGGGGAGAAGGGGGGCGGGGGGGGACTTTGAAAAATGGTTTTTACTTTACCGAGCCTCCTCTATACGAATCCGTAAAAAGAAAAAAATACGGGTCTCGTAGTTTCCGAGATATGATAGGGGGGGGGAGAAGGGGGGGGAAAAGGGGAAGTTTGGCACTTTTCCCGTAGGTTTGAGAGTTACTTGTTTACGAATCTGTCAAAATATACCCACCTCCCCATCCACCATCTGGGAGAACAATTATGTCAATGAGTGAGTCAGTCAGTCAGTGAGTGGTAATTTAGCTTTATATAGTATAATAACTAGTATTTGCGTGTTGCGCGAGGTGCAAGCACCTCGCGTGCTTGTGAATAAAAAAAATGGGGGGGGAGATGGGGGGTTTAGTATTTGCTATTTGCGTGTCGCGCGAGGTGCTTGAAAAAAAAAAAGGGGGGGGGGGGTGATGGGGGGAGATGGGGGGGGTTTAGTATTTGCGTGTTGCGCGAGGTGCAAGCACCTCGCGTGCTTGTGCAAAAAAAAAAAAAAAAGAGGGGGGGGGTGATGGGGGGGGGATTGCACAAGTATTTCGACTAAAGCATTGCCCCTCTAAATGAATCTGAAAAAAAAAATGTTCCAAGTCTCTTAGATTCCGAGATCCGCCTAAAGGGGGGGAGAAGGGGGGCGGGGGAGGGGACTTTCAAAAATGGTTTTTACTTTACCGAGCCTCCTTTATACGAATCCGTAAAAAACAAAAAATACGGGTCTCGTGGTTTCCGAGATACGATAGGGGGGGGGGAGAAGGGGGGGGAAAAGGGGAGGTTTGGCACTTTTCCCGTAGGTTTGAGAGTTACTTGTTTACGAATCTGTCAAAATATACCCACCTCCCCATCCACCATCTGGGAGAACAATTATGTCAATGAGTGAGTCAGTCAGTCGGTGAGTGGTAATTTAGCTTTATATAGTATAATAACTAGTATTTGCGTGTTGCGCGAGGTGCAAGCACCTCGCGTGCTTGTGAATAAAAAAAATGGGGGGGGAGATGGGGGGTTTAGTATTTGCTATTTGCGTGTCGCGCGAGGTGCTTGAAAAAAAAAAAGGGGGGGGGGGGTGATGGGGGGAGATGGGGGGGGTTTAGTATTTGCGTGTTGCGCGAGGTGCAAGCACCTCGCGTGCTTGTGCAAAAAAAAAAAAAAAAGAGGGGGGGGGGTGATGGGGGGGGGATTGCACAAGTATTTCGACTAAAGCATTGCCCCTCTAAATGAATCTGAAAAAAAAAATGTTCCAAGTCTCTTAGATTCCGAGATCCGCCTAAAGGGGGGGAGAAGGGGGGCGGGGGAGGGGACTTTCAAAAATGGTTTTTACTTTACCGAGCCTCCTTTATACGAATCCGTAAAAAACAAAAAATACGGGTCTCGTGGTTTCCGAGATACGATAGGGGGGGGGGAGAAGGGGGGGGAAAAGGGGAGGTTTGGCACTTTTCCCGTAGGTTTGAGAGTTACTTGTTTACGAATCTGTCAAAATATACCCACCTCCCCATCCACCATCTGGGAGAACAATTATGTCAATGAGTGAGTGAGTGAGTCAGTCAGTCAGTCAGTGGTAATTTAGCTTTATATAATATAATAATAACTAGTATAAGTAGCGGCACGTAAGTCTAGCGCTGAACGATACGCGGAGGGGATTGCTGCGCATGGGTACTGTCGCGCACGCAATGCAATTATTAGCTAAATAACGTTAATGACATTATTTTAATGTAATGCCAAATAGTAGGTTTAGCGATGAACGAAATGTGAAGGATACTACTGGATGAATAAATGAAGGATAATACTGAAGGATGAGTACTGTCGCGCATGCAAATAATATTACCTATACTTTAATAAATAGTTTATCTCCAATGCCAATGTCGATGGATTTATAGTAAGGTACCTAAGATATAATTTTTAACAAGTTTTGTAGGGAGTAGAAAAATAAAAACATTTGTTAATTTGGCATTTTTTATTTTAGAAGTCTAATCTGAATCAGAGAATGGTATCACGCCTTCAATTGTGTCTTGACAGAGCCGTTTGCTTATTGAGGGCCCGGACTCAGGGCTACTTCGTTCGTCGGCACTAGAAGCGTCATGTTCATCAAACTCACCAATGCTATCGTCTGAACTATCTCCATTAATGTGAATAATGAATTCTTCTGTTACCAAATCCACGACATGATCACTCTTTGCATATTGCTCTTCTATATCCTTCACCTTTTTGCATAACTTTTGCCAATCCCATGCACCCATCAGTAAAACTTTTTCTTGAATTAGCTCTGTACATTTAGCAACACTCCATTTTACATTTTTGCTGCCTACATATTGTTTTATATCGGACCATGCCATTTCGATGGGATTTAGATCTGGGTGGTATGGTGGTAGTCTCAGCACTTGATGGCCTTGTTCAGCTAGGATTCGATCAATCGAAAATGTTTTGAATTTATCCTTGTTAACCTTTATTAAATTGTATAACTGAGGTTTCAAAAGTGTTTCCTCGTACTGTATGCCTTTTTCAGTGAGCCAAGCCTGCATGTCAACTTTTTTGGAATTAGAGGTTGGTGCATGATCCCACTGTTTATTGTGATAGGACGCGTTGTCGACTACCAGGACGGAATTGGGTGGTAAGTTGGGCATTAACTGAGTTCGGAGCCATTTTTCATAATTCTCAAAATTCATGTTGTCGTGGTAGTCGCCTGATTTGGTACCAGCTTTAAAAGTCAGCAACGCATTGGGTACAAACCCAGTTTCAGACCCTGCGTGGACAATGACAACTCGCTGTCCTTTCGAAATAGGTTTTTTTAGGCCCCCAGTAGTGCCATCAGTCCAGGCCTTTGAAGAAGATTGCGATGAATCTACGTAAGATTCGTCTGTATAAACAATAGGCCTTCCCTCTTGGCGATATTGCTTTATTTTATGTAAATATTCGATACGTTTAAAACGTATATTTGAAGTCTCAATCAGCACTTTCCGGTTGTTTTCGGTGTTTTTCCACCGAAATCCCAAACTTTTAATTATTCGCCGAAGGCTTCGTTCTGAGCCTTTGAAATTTATGTCTTCCTCTAGCTTCTTTTTAAGCTTTCCCATGGTAGGAAGTTCATTATTTGTCTTGTGAAAGTTATGAATGCACCTCTTTATTACTCCTTGGTCGAAGTTATCGATATTTGTGACCGGTTTTGTTCTGGAACGTTTTTTTCCCGGTGTTCTGAACACTGTGATCAAATCAGAAGTTTTGGCTTGATTGGAGATGTTCCTTACCGTTGCAATTGACGTATTTGTAGACTCTGCTGTCCTTTTTTGTATTTTCCCTAAATCGCTGATTATACCATCTAATTTAATGTTTCCCGCCTAAATAATTTCGGCAGTTTGTTTTATCTGGCTCAAATTTACAGTGCTGCTGTCCGAATGACTGAGTAAAGTATTTGTAGCTTCGTCAATGTCACTTTTAATTTGTTTCAAAGAATCAATTAATTTGTTAGATTCCCTTTTTAAAAAACAATTCACGTCATAAACCATTTTCCTTGCCTGTCTTTTCAAAACAGTATTTCTTCTAGGCATATTCACTTTCACAAACAAACTAAATTTAACAAACAAATTCAAACTTAACAAAAAACAACAACAAAAATTAACAGCAATAACAATACAATTAATGACGTGACTGTACACGGGATGTGCGCGGAGCGTCGTATCGGTGCGGGGAACAGAATGCGACTTGAGAGCCAATCGGCGCTAGGCACGCCCGCCCTTCATTCCGCTACCTCCCCACAGGTACCTAAATTTTTACTTCTGCGCAATAACGGTCACCGCTAAAGTTTCGTGCCGATACTTATATTTGCGTGTTGCGCGAGGTGCAAGCACCTCGCGTGCTTGTGAAAAAAAAAAGTATTTGCGTGTTGCGCGAGGTGCAAGCACCTCGCGTGCTCGTGAAAAAAAAAAAAAGGGGGGGGGGTGATGGGGGGGGGGGTTGCAGAAGTATTTTGACTAAAGCATTGCCCCTCTAAATGAATCTGAAAAAAAAAATGTTCCAAGTCTCTTAGATTCCGAGATCCGCCTAAAGGGGGGGAGAAGGGGGGCGGGGGGGACTTTGAAAAATGGTTTTTACTTTACCGAGCCTCCTCTATACGAATCCGTAAAAAGAAAAAAATACGGGTCTCGTACTTTCCGAGATACGATAGGGGGGGGTAGTGAAGGGGGGGAAAAGGGGAGGTTTGGCACTTTTTCCGTAGGTTTGAGAGTTACTTGTTTTCGAATCTGTCAAAATATACCCACCTCCCCATCCACCATCTGGGAGAACAATTATGTCAGTGAGTGAGTCAGTCAGTCAGTGGTAATCTAGCTTTATATAATATAGCTAGTATTTGCGTGTTGCGCGAGGTGCAAGCACCTCGCGTGCTTGTGAAATAAAAAAGTGGGGGGGTGATGGGGGGTTTAGTATTTGCGTGTTGCGCGAGGTGCAAGCACCTCGCGTGCTTGTGAAAAAAAAAAAGTGGGGGGAGATGGGGGGGGTTTAGTATTTGCGTGTTGCGCGAGGTGCAAGCACCTCGCGTGCTTGTGAAAAAAAAAAAAAAAAGAGGGCGTGGGCTGATGGGGGGGGGGGGGGGGGTTGCACAAGTATTTCGACTAAAGCATTGCCCCTCTAAATGAATCTGAAAAAAAAAATGTTCCAAGTCTCTTAGATTCCGAGATCCGCCTAAAGGGGGGGAGAAGGGGGGCGGAGGGGGGACTTTGAAAAATGGTTTTTACTTTACCGAGCCTCCTCTATAAGAATCCGTAAAAAAAAAATTACGGGTCTCGTAGTTTCCGAGATACGATAGGGAGTGGGGAGAAGGGGGGTGAAAAGGGGAGGTTTGGCACTTTTCCCGTAGGTTTGAGAGTTACTTGTTTACGAATCTGCCAAAATATACCCACCTCCCCATCCACCATCTGGGAGAACAATTATGTCAGTGAGTCAGTGAGTGAGTCAGTGGTAATTTAGCTTTATATAGTATAACTAGTATTTGCGTGTTGCGCGAGGTGCAAACTCCTCGCGTGCTTGTGAAAAAAAAAAAGTGGGGGGGTGATGGGGGGAGATGGGGGGGTTTAGTATTTCCGTGTTGCGCGAGGTGCAAGCACCTCGCGTGCTTGTGAAAAAAACTAAAGCATTGCCCCTCTAAATCAAGTATTTGCGTGTTGCGCGAGGTGCAAGCACCTCGCGTGCTTGTGAAATAAAAAAAAAAATGGGGGGGGTGATGGGGGGGGGGGGGGTTGCACAATTATTTCGACTAAAGCATTGCCCCTCTAAATGAATCTGAAAAAAAAAATGTTCCAAGTCTCTTAGATTCCGAGATCCGCCTAAAGGGGGGAGAAGGGGGCGGGGGGGGGACTTTGAAAAATGGTTTTTACTTTACCGAGCCTCCTCTATACGAATGCGTAAAAAGAAAAAAATACGGGTCTCGTAGTTTCCGAGATACGATAGGGGGGGGTAGTGAAGGGGGGGAAAAGGGGAGGTTTGGCACTTTTCCCGTAGGTTTGAGAGTTACTTGTTTAGGAATCTGTCAAAATATACCCACCTCCCCATCCACCATCTGGGAGAACAATTATGACAATGAGTGAGTCAGTCAGTCAGTCAGTGAGTGGTAATTTAGCTTTATATAGTATAACTAGTATTTGCGTGTTGCGCGAGGTGCAAGCACCTCGCGTGCATGTGAAAAAAGCTAAAGCATTGCCCCTCTAAATCAAGTATTTGCGTGTTGCGCGAGGTGCAAGCACCTCGCGTGCTTGTGAAAAAAAAAAGGGGGGGTGATGGGGGGGGTTGCACAATTATTTCGACTAAAGTATTGCCCCTCTAAATGAATCTGAAAAAAAAAATGTTCCAAGTCTCTTAATTTCCGAGATCCGCCTAAAGGGGGTGAGACGGGGGGCAAGGGGGGCGACTTTGAAAAATGGATTTTACTTTACCGAGCCCCCTCTATATGAATCCGTAAAAAAGAAAAATTACGGGTCTCGTAGTTTCCGAGATACGATAGGGAGGGGGGAGAAGGGGGGTGAAAAGGGGAGGTTTGGCACTTTTCCCGTAGGTTTGAGAGTTACTTGTTTACGAATCTGTCAAAATATACCCACCTCCCCATCCACCATCTGGGAGAACAATTATGTCAGTGAGTCAGTCAGTCAGTCAGTGGTAATTTAGCTTTATATAGTATAACTAGTATTTGCGTGTTGCGCGAGGTGCAAGCACCTCGCGTGCTTGTGAAAAAAACTAAAGCATTGCCCCTCTAAATCAAGTATATACGGGTCTCGTAGTTTCCGAGATGCGATATTGCGTGTTGCGCGAGGTGCAAGCACCTCGCGTGCTTGTGAAAAAAAAGTGGGGGGGGTGATGGGGGGGGTTTAGTATTTGCATGTTGCGCGAGGTGCAAGCACCTCGCGTGCTTTTTATAAAAAAATAAAAAATAAAAATGGGGGGGGTGATGGGGGGGGTTTAGTATTTGGGTGTTGCGCGAGGTGCAAGCACCTCGCGTGCTTGTGAAAAAAACTAAAGCATTGCCCCTCTAAATCAAGTATTTGCGTGTTGCGCGAGGTGCAAGCACCTCGCGTGCTTGTGAAAAAAACTAAAGCATTGCCCCTCTAAATCAAGTATTTGCGTGTTGCGCGAGGTGCAAGCACCTCGCGTGCTTGTGAAAAAAAAAAAAAGAGGGGGGGGGGTGATGGGGGGGGGGGTTGCACAAGTATTTCGACTAAAGCATTGCCCCTCTAAATGAATCTGAAAAAAAAAATGTTCCAAGTCTCTTAGATTCGTAGATCCGCCTAAAGGGGGGGAGAAGGGGGGCGGGGGGGGACTTTGAAAAATGGTTTTTACTTTACCGAGCCTCCTCTATACGAATCCGTAAAAAGAAAAAATACGGGTCTCGTAGTTTCCGAGATACGATAGGGGGGGGGGGGAGAAGGGGGGGGAAAAGGGGGGTTTGGCACTTTTCCCGTAGGTTTGATAGTTACTTGTTTACGAATCTGTCAAAATATACCCACCTCCCCATCCACCATCTGGGAGAACAATTATGTCAGTGAGTCAGTGAGTGGTAATTTAGCTTTATATAATATAATAAATAGTATTTGCGTGTTGCGTGAGGTGCAAGCACCTCGCGTGCTTGTAACAGAAGAAAAAAAAAAGTGGGGGGGGGGGTGATGGGGGGTTTAGTATTTGCTTGTTGCGCGAGGTGCAAGCACCTCGCGTGCTTGGGAAAAAAAAAAAGGGGGGGAGATGGGGGGGGGGGGTAGCACAAGTATTTCGACTAAAGCATTGCCCCTCTAAATGAATCTGAAGAAAAAAATGTTCCAAGTTTCTTAATTTCCGAGATCCACCTAAAGTTGGTGAAAAGGGGGGCGGGGGGGGTGCGACTGAAAAATGCTGTTTACTTTACCGAGCCTCCTCTATACGAATCCGTAAATTAATTTTATAATTTTATGACATTTGTAATTTTAATAATTTAGAAGCATTTCATTAATCTAATTATATTATCAATTAATTTGTATGACATTTGTAATTTGAGCAAATAAATGATTTTGATTTTGATTTTGATTTTGAAAGAAAAAAATACGGGTCTCGTAGTTTCCGAGATACGATAGGGAGGGGGGAGAAGGGGGGTGAAAAGGGGAGCTTTGGCACTTTTCCCGTAGGTTTGAGTGTTACTTGCTTACGAATCTGTCAAAATATACCCACCTCCCCATCCACCATCTGGGAGAACAATTATGTCAATGAGTCAGTCAGTGAGTCAGTGGTAATTTAGCTTTATATAGTATAACTAGTATTTGCGTGTTGCGCGAGGTGCAAGCACCTCGCGTGCTTGTGAATAAAAAAAATGGGGGGGGAGATGGGGGGGTTTAGTATTTGCGTGTTGCGCGAGGTGCAAGCACCTCGCGTGCTTGTGAAAAAAAAAAAGTGAGTGGAGATGGGGGGGGTTTAGTATTTGCGTGTTGCGCGAGGTGCAAGCACCTCGCGTGCTTGTGAAAAAAAAAAAAAAAAAGGATTGGGGGTCTGATGGAGGGGGGGGGTTGCACAAGTATTTCGACTAAAGCATTGCCCCTCTAATTGAATCTGAAAAAAAAAATGTTCCAAGTCTCTTAGATTCCGAGATCCACCTAAAGGGGGGGAGAAGGGGGGCGGGGGGGGGGGGACTTTGAAAAATGGTTTTTACTTTACCGAGCCTCCTCTATACGAATCCGTAAAAGAAAAAAATACGGGTCTCGTAGTTTCCGAGATACGATAGGGAGGGGGGAGAAGGGGGGTGAAAAGGGGAGCTTTGGCACTTTTCCCGTAGGTTTGAGAGTTACTTGCTTACGAATCTGTCAAAATATACCCACCTCCCCATCCACCATCTGGGAGAACAATTATGTCAATGAGTCAGTCAGTGAGTCAGTGGTAATTTAGCTTTATATAGTATAACTAGTATTTGCGTGTTGCGCGAGGTGCAAGCACCTCGCGTGCTTGTGTAAAAAAAAAGGGGGGGAGATGGGGGGGGTTTAATATTTGCGTGTTGCGCGAGCTGCAAGCACCTCGCGTGCTTGTGAAACAAAAAAAAAAAAAAAAAAAAGAGGGGGGGGGTGATGGGGGGGGGGGGTTGCACATGTATTTCGACTAAAGCATTGCCCCTCTAAATGAATCTGAAAAAAAAAATGTTCCAAGTCTCTTAGATTCCGAGATCCGCCTAAAGGGGGGCGGGGGGGGGACTTTGAAAAATGGTTTTTACTTTACCGAGCCTCCTCTATACGAATCCGTAAAAAGAAAAAAATACGGGTCTCGTAGTTTCCGAGATACGATAGGGGGGGGGGAAAAGGGGAGGTTTGGCACTTTTCCCGTAGGTTTGAGAGTTACTTGTTTACGAATCTGTCAAAATATACCCACCTCCCCATCCACCATCTGGGAGAACAATTATGTCAGTGAGTGAGTGGTAATCTAGCTTTATATAGTATAATAACTAGTATTTGCGTGTTGCGCGAGGTGCAAGCACCTCGCGTGCTTGTGAAAAAAACTAAAGCATTGCCCCTCTAAATCAAGTATTTGCGTGTTGCGCGAGGTGCAAGCACCTCGCGTGCTTGTGAAAAAAAAAAGAAGGAGGGGGGGGGGGGGAATGGGGGGGGGTTTGCACAATTATTTCGACTAAAGCATTGCCCCTCTAAATGAATCTGAAAAAAAAAATGTTCCAAGTCTCTTAGATTCCGAGATCCGCCTAAAGGGGGGAGAAGGGGGGCGGGGGGGGAGACTTTGAAAAATGGTTTTTACTTTACCGAGCCTCCTCTATACGAATCCGTAAAAAGAAAAAAATACGGGTCTCGTAGTTCCTGAGATACGATAGGGGTGGGGAGAAGGGGGGGGAAAAGGGGAGGTTTGGCACTTTTCCCGTAGGTTTGAGAGTTACTTGTTTACGAATCTGTCAAAATATACCCACCTCCCCATCCACCATCTGGGAGAACAATTATGTCAATGAGTCAGTCAGTCAGTGAGTGAGTGAGTGAGTGGTAATTTAGCTTTATATAATATAACTAGTATTTGCGTGTTGCGCGAGGTGCAAGCACCTCGCGTGCTTGTGAAAAAGAAAAAGTGGGGGGGTGATCGGGGGTTTAGTATTTGCGTGTTGCGCGAGGTGCAAGCACCACGCGTGCTTGTGAAAAAAAAAAAAAAAAAAGGGGGGGGGTGATGGGGGGGGTTTAGTATTTGCGTGTTGCGCGAGGTGCAAGCACCTCGCGAGCTTGTGAAAAAAAAAAAAAGAGTGGGGGGGGGTGATGGGGGGGGGTTGCACAAGTATTTCGACTAAAGCATTGCCCCTCTAAATGAATCTGAAAAAAAAAATGTTCCAAGTCTCTTAGATTCCGAGATCCGCCTAAAGGGGGGGAGAAGGGGGGCGGGGGGGGGACTTTGAAAAATGGTTTTTACTTTACCGAGCCTCCTCTATACGAATCCGTAAAAAACAAAAAATACGGGTCTCGTAGTTTCCGAGATACGATAGGGGGGGGAGAAGGGGGGTGAAAAGGGGAGGTTTGGCACTTTTCCCGAAGGTTTGAGAGTTACTTGTTTACGAATCTGTCAAAATATACCCACCTCCCCATCCACCATCTGGGAGAACAATTATGTAAGTGAGTGAGTGGTAATTTAGCTTTATATAGTATAATAACTAGTATTTGCGTGTTGCGCGAGGTGAGAGCACCTCGCGTGCTTGTGAAAAAAAAAAAAAAAAAAAAAGGGGGGGGGTGATGGGGGGTTTAGTATTTGCGTGTTGCGCGAGGTGCAAGCAACTCGCGAGCTTGTGAAAAAAAAAAAAAAAAAGAGTGGGGGGGGGTGATGGGGGGGGTTGCACAAGTATTTCGACTAAAGCATTGCCCCTCTAAATGAATCTGAAAAAAAAAATGTTCCAAGTCTCTTAGATTCCGAGATCCGCCTAAAGGGGGGAGAAGGGGGGCGGGGGGGGAGACTTTGAAAAATGGTTTTTACTTTACCGAGCCTCCTCTATACGAATCCGTAAAAAGAAAAAAATACGGGTCTCGTAGTTCCTGAGATACGATAGGGGTGGGGAGAAGGGGGGGGAAAAGGGGAGGTTTGGCACTTTTCCCGTAGGTTTGAGAGTTACTTGTTTACGAATCTGTCAAAATATACCCACCTCCCCATCCACCATCTGGGAGAACAATTATGTCAATGAGTCAGTCAGTCAGTGAGTGAGTGAGTGAGTGGTAATTTAGCTTTATATAATATAACTAGTATTTGCGTGTTGCGCGAGGTGCAAGCACCTCGCGTGCTTGTGAAAAAGAAAAAGTGGGGGGGTGATCGGGGGTTTAGTATTTAAGTGTTGCGCGAGGTGCAAGCACCTCGCGAGCTTGTGAAAAAAAAAAAAAAAAGAGTGGGGGGGGGTGATGGGGGGGGGTTGCACAAGTATTTCGACTAAAGCATTGCCCCTCTAAATGAATCTGAAAAAAAAAATGTTCCAAGTCTCTTAGATTCCGAGATCCGCCTAAAGGGGGGGAGAAGGGGGGCGGGGGGGGGACTTTGAAAAATGGTTTTTACTTTACCGAGCCTCCTCTATACGAATCCGTAAAAAACAAAAAATACGGGTCTCGTAGTTTCCGAGATACGATAGGGGGGGGAGAAGGGGGGTGAAAAGGGGAGGTTTGGCACTTTTCCCGAAGGTTTGAGAGTTACTTGTTTACGAATCTGTCAAAATATACCCACCTCCCCATCCACCATCTGGGAGAACAATTATGTCAGTGAGTGAGTGGTAATTTAGCTTTATATAGTATAACTAGTATTTGCGTGTTGCGCGAGGTGCAAGCACCTCGCGTGCGGGTGAAAAAAACTAAAGCATTGCCCCTCTAAATCAAGTATTTGCGTGTTGCGCGAGGTGCAAGCACCTCGCGAGCTTGTGAAAAAAAAAAAAAAAGGAGGAGGGGGCTGATGGGGGTGGGGGGGGGTTGCACAAGTATTTCGACTAAAGCATTGCCCCTCTAAATGAATCTGAAAAAAAAAATGTTCCAAGTCTCTTAGATTCCGAGATCCGCCTAAAGGGAGGGGAGAAGGGGGGCGGGGGGGGACTTTGAAAATTGGTTTTTACTTTACCGAGCCTCCTCTATACGAATCCGTAAAAAAAAAAAAAATACGGGTCTCGTAGTTTCCGAGATACGATAGGGAGGGGGGAGAAGGGGGGGGAAAAGGGGAGGTTTGGCACTTTTCCCGTAGGTTTCAGAGTTACTTGTTTACGAATCTGTCAAAATATACCCACCTCCCCATCCACCATCTGGGAGAACAATTATGTCAGTGAGTCAGTGAGTGGTAATTTAGCTTTATATAGTATAATAACTAGTATTTGCGTGTTGCGCGAGGTGCAAGTACCTCGCGTGCTTGTGAAAAAAAAAAAAAAAGTGGAGTGGTTATGGGGGGAGATGGGGGGGGTTTAGTATTTGCGTGTTGCGCGAGGATCAAGCACCTCGCGTGCTTGTGAAAAAGAAACAAACAAAAAAAAGAGGGGGGGGGGTGATGGGGGGGGGGTTGCACAAGTATTTCGACTAAAGCATTGCCCCTCTAAATGAATCTGAAAAAAAAAATATTCCGAGTCTCTTAGATTCCGAGATCCGCCTAAAGGGAGGGAGAAGGGGGGCGGGGGGGGGGGGACTTTGAAAATGTTTTTTACTTTACCGAGCCTCCTCTATACGAATCCGTAAAAAGAAAAAAAATACGGGTCTCGTAGTTTCCGAGATACGATAGGGGGGGGGGAAAAGGGGGGGTGCGCTTTTCCCGTAGGTTTGAGAGTTACTTGTTTACGAATCTGTCAAAATATACCCACCTCCTCATCCACCATCTGGGAGAACAATTATGTCAATGAGTCAGTCAGTCAGTGAGTGAGTGAGTGAGTGGTAATTTAGCTTTATATAATATAACTAGTATTTGCGTGTTGCGCGAGGTGCAAGCACCTCGCGTGCTTGTGAAAAAGAAAAAGTGGGGGGGTGATGGGGGGTTTAGTATTTGCGTGTTGCGCGAGGTGCAAGCACCACGCGTGCTTGTGAAAAAAAAAAAAAAAAAAAAAGGGGGGGGGTGATGGGGGGTTTAGTATTTGCGTGTTGCGCGAGGTGCAAGCACATCGCGAGCTTGTGAAAAAAAAAAAAAAAGGAGGAGGGGGGTGATGGGGGGGGGGGTTGCACAAGTATTTCGACTAAAGCATTGCCCCTCTAAATGAATCTGAAAAAAAAAATGTTCCAAGTCTCTTAGATTCCGAGATCCGCCTAAAGGGAGGGGAGAAGGGGGGCGGTAGGGGGACTTTGAAAAATGGTTTTTACTTTACCGAGCCTCCTCTATACGAATCCGTAAAAAAAAAAAATACGGGTCTCGTAGTTTCCGAGATACGATAGGGAGGGGGGAGAAGGGGGGGGAAAAGGGGAGGTTTGGCACTTTTCCCGTAGGTTTCAGAGTTACTTGTTTACGAATCTGTCAAAATATACCCACCTCCCCATCCACCATCTGGGAGAACAATTATGTCAGTGAGTCAGTGAGTGGTAATTTAGCTTTATATAGTATAATAACTAGTATTTGCGTGTTGCGCGAGGTGCAAGTACCTCGCGTGCTTGTGAAAAAAAAAAAAAAGTGGAGTGGTTATGGGGGGAGATGGGGGGGGTTTAGTATTTGCGTGTTGCGCGAGGATCAAGCACCTCGCGTGCTTGTGAAAAAGAAACAAACAAAAAAAAGAGGGGGGGGGTGATGGGGGGGGGGTTGCACAAGTATTTCGACTAAAGCATTGCCCCTCTAAATGAATCTGAAAAAAAAAATATTCCGAGTCTCTTAGATTCCGAGATCCGCCTAAAGGGAGGGAGAAGGGGGGCGGGGGGGGGGGACTTTGAAAAATGTTTTTTACTTTACCGAGCCTCCTCTATACGAATCCGTAAAAAGAAAAAAAATACGGGTCTCGTAGTTTCCGAGATACGATAGGGGGGGGAAAAGGGGGGGTGCACTTTTCCCGTAGGTTTGAGAGTTACTTGTTTACGAATCTGTCAAAATATACCCACCTCCTCATCCACCATCTGGGAGAACAATTATGTCAATGAGTCAGTCAGTCAGTGAGTGAGTGAGTGAGTGGTAATTTAGCTTTATATAATATAACTAGTATTTGCGTGTTGCGCGAGGTGCAAGCACCTCGCGTGCTTGTGAAAAAGAAAAAGTGGGGGGGTGATGGGGGGTTTAGTATTTGCGTGTTGCGCGAGGTGCAAGCACCACGCGTGCTTGTGAAAAAAAAAAAAAAAAAAAAAGTGGGGGGGTGATGGGGGGTTTAGTATTTGCGTGTTGCGCGAGGTGCAAGCACATCGCGAGCTTGTGAAAAAAAAAAAAAAAAGAGTGGGGGGGGGGTGATGGGGGGGGTTGCACAAGTATTTCGACTAAAGCATTGCCCCTCTAAATGAATCTGAAAAAAAAAATGTTCCAAGTCTCTTAGATTCCGAGATCCGCCTAAAGGGGGGGAGAAGGGGGGCGGGGGGGGGACTTTGAAAAATGGTTTTTACTTTACCGAGCCTCCTCTATACGAATCCGTAAAAAGAAAAAAATACGGGTCTCGTAGTTCCTGAGATACGATAGGGGTGGGGAGAAGGGGGGTGAAAAGGGGAGGTTTGGCACTTTTCCCGAAGGTTTGAGAGTTACTTGTTTACGAATCTGTCAAAATATACCCACCTCCCCATCCACCATCTGGGAGAACAATTATGTCAGTGAGTGAGTGGTAATTTAGCTTTATATAGTATAATAACTAGTATTTGCGTGTTGCGCGAGGTGCAAGCATCTCGCGTGCTTGTGAAAAAAAAAAAAAAAGTGGAGGGGTTATGGGGGGAGATGGGGGGGGGTTTAGTATTTGCGTGTTGCGCGAGGATCAAGCACCTCGCGTGCTTGTGAAAAAGGAACAAACAAAAAAGAAGGGGGGGGGTGATGGGGGGGGGGGTTGCACAAGTATTTCGACTAAAGCATTGCCCCTCTAAATGAATCTGAAAAAAAAAATATTCCGAGTCTCTTAGATTCCGAGATCCGCCTAAAGGGAGGGAGAAGGGGGGGCGAAAGGGGGGACTTTGAAAAAAGTTTTTTACTTTACCGAGCCTCCTCTATACGAATCCGTAAAAAGAAAAAAATACGGGTCTCGTAGTTTCCGAGATACGATAGGGGGGGGGGAAAAGGGGGGGTTTGGCACTTTTCCCGTAGGTTTGAGAGTTACTTGTTTACGAATCTGTCAAAATATACCCACCTCCCCATCCACCATCTGGGAGAACAATTCTGTCAATGAGTGAGTGAGTGAGTCAGTGAGCGGTAATTTAGCTTTATATAGTATAACTAGTATTTGCGTGTTGCGCGAGGTGCAAGCACCTCGCGTGCTTGTGAAAAGAAAAAAAAAAAAGGGGGGGGGGTGATGGGGGGGGGGTTGCAGAAGTATTTTGACTAAAGTATTGCCCCTCTAAATGAATCTGAAAAAAAAAATGTTCCAAGTCTCTTAGATTCCGAGATCCGCCTAAAGGGGAGGAGAAGGGGGGCGGGGGGGGGACTTTGAAAAATGGTTTTTACTTTACCGAGCCTCCTCTATACGAATCCGTAAAAAAAAAAATACGGGTCTCGTAGTTTCCGAGATACGATAGGGAGGGGGGAGAAGGGGGGGGAAAAGGGGAGGTTTGGCACTTTTCCCGTAGGTTTCAGAGTTACTTGTTTACGAATCTGTCAAAATATACCCACCTCCCCATCCACCATCTGGGAGAACAATTATGTCAGTGAGTCAGTGAGTGGTAATTTAGCTTTATATAGTATAACTAGTATTTGCGTGTTGCGCGAGGTGCAAGCACCTCGCGTGCTTGTGAAAAAAAAAAAGTGGGGGGGTGATGGGGGTTCAGTATTTGCGTGTTGCGCGAGGTGCAAGCACCTCGCGTGCTTGTGAAAAAAACTAAAGCATTGCCCCTCTAAATCAAGTATTTGCGTGTTGCGCGAGGTGCAAGCACCTCGCGTGCTTGTGAAAAAAACTAAAGCATTGCCCCTCTAAATCAAGTATTTGCGTGTTGCGCGAGGTGCAAGCACCTCGCGTGCTTGTGAAAAAAAAAAAAAAAAGAGGGGGGGGGGTGATGGGGGGGGGGTTGCACAAGTATTTCGACTAAAGCATTGCCCCTCTAAATGAATCTGAAAAAAAAACTGTTCCAAGTCTCTTAGATTCGTAGATCCGCCTAAAGGGGGGGAGAAGGGGGGCGGGGGGGGGACTTTGAAAAATGGTTTTTACTTTACCGAGCCTCCTCTATACGAATACGTAAAAAGAAAAAAATACGGGTCTCGTAGTTTCCGAGATACGATAGGGGGGGTGAGAAGGGGGGGGAAAAGGGGGGGTTTGGCACTTTTCCCGTAGGTTTGAGAGTTACTTGTTTACGAATCTGTCAAAATATACCCACCTCCCCATCCACCATCTGGGAGAACAATTATGTCAATGAGTCAGTCAGTCAGTGAGTGAGTGAGTGAGTGGTAATTTAGCTTTATATAATATAACTAGTATTTGCGTGTTGCGCGAGGTGCAAGCACCTCGCGTGCTTGTGAAAAAGAAAAAGTGGGGGG